>JAGGCT020004176.1:0-112500 GCA_017654935.2 Phymorhynchus buccinoides
CACACACACACACACACACACACTAAATAAATAAATAAATAAATAATGTAACTGAAAATAATTCAAACGATGACCCTACTATATATTCAGGGCTCCCAATCATCCTGCAAAACAAGGGGTCCCAGGGACTCCTTCACTTACATAATAGAGGGTCCTATAGGCGGGATAGAGGGTCCCAGTGGCACAACGAATGCTAAACAGAATTTTTCTAGTGCATCCCTGGGACCCCCTGCACATTCTTTTAGAGGGTCCTGTAGAATGTTAGTGCTTCATAGACCCCCAAATGGGGGTCAGTGGGAACCTTGTTTGTGGTCTGCCTCTCTCTCTCTCTCTCTCTTTCTCTCTCTCTCTCTCTCTCTCTCTCTCTCTCTCTCTCTCTCTCTCTCTCTCTCTCTCTCTCTCTCTCTCACACACACACACACACACACACACACACACACACACACACACACGTGTACACACGCATACAAAATAAATAATAACGTAACTGAAAATAATGGTCAACCTAGCTCGCCAATTTGACCGCCAGGTGGCAACCAACTCAATAGCGGCTTATCTCGTAATATCTTTAGTTGAAGGTATAGAAAGAGAGAGAGAGAGAGAGAGAGAGAGAGACTTTATCCCCAACTAAGAATTTAGGGAGGATTAGCCCCACTCGAGCGTTATGCCACCTGGTGGTCAAAACAGCCAGCTAAGCCGCTCGTTCAAAGGATGTCCGCACAATATAATATAACGCAACTTTTCACCACAATCACGCACAGGTTCCGGGCAACAAGATGGACTCCCACAACCTGGCCACGCTGTTCGGGCCCAACGTTCTGCACCGGGCGCGTGCCGTCAACGAGAAGCAGTTCATGGCCGAGTGTGCCGAGCAGGCCGAGCAGAGTTCGGAGGTCATCGCCGTCGTCAAGGACATGATCGACAACCACTTCGAGCTCTTCCAGGTCAGTTCTCTCCCTTTAGTTTACTCTGATTTTTGGCTCACTCGTGTTAACTTCGAGCCACGAGTGTGTGTGTGTGTGTGTATGTGTGTGTGTGTGTGTGTTGCATCTGTGGTCTAATCTCCAAACTTTAACATTTGCATTTTTATCGATAAATAGAAGGCGTACATTGTTCAAACTTTCAATACACATAGATGTTTATGCAAGCTTTCAATTAATAATGATTTGAATAATTAAATACTTAAAAAACAACACTTGTAAACAGATAACAAACAGATAACATTTTAGATTAGTGGGTTAGAGAGTATTCAACAGGCAACATGAGTTAAGAAACTCATCAACACTGAAAGCCTCGATAGCTCATTGGTAGAGTGTTGCTCCCATACAAATTTCCTCATGCACGAAAACGAGACATCACTTTAAAGAGCAGCCTCGATCGTATATGCGGAAAGTCTGTATGTAGGCCACACCGACTCGGAAAAAAACAAGGGACTTAATCCAGCCGGGTCAATGGGTCTTTAAGTACTTTTTGCCTAAAATGCTCAAAGTTGTCTCTTTCTGCATGTCTGCCCAGATCTCAGCAGAGCAGCAGGATGAAGTATTGAGGTTGATGTTGGAGGCTGACCACGAAAACCTGGACCGTGTTCTGCGAAGGCTGTCCAACGAGAACCAGTAAGTTCAGTTAGGTTTGCTTCCCTTTGGCTGTGGCTCATACTGTGCTAGGTGGTGGTGTCGAACATAACTTTGGTGGAAGGGAGTTAATTAATGCATGGAGACTTTCTTCCCCTTAATCATGTTCAACCAGTAACTTGAGTAGGTTCCCCTGTTAGACCCTGCTTCCATCACCGTAAGTAACTTACCTTAGATGTTTTCTAAATTATTTGGTGTTTGGTATATTCTAGTCACAGAGACTTATCTCTGTGGAATTCGGGCTGCTCCCACTTGGAGATACCGTCGCTGCAAGCACAGCGCCACCTTTTTTTCTTCTTTTTTTTTTTGGGGTGGGGGGTGGGAGGACAGGGTGAGGACAGGGAGGAGGCAGACTTGGGAAACCTAGCTATCAATTTGGTCATACCAGGCAGCAGGATTTTCCCATGCTCTTATCGACTTTTATATGCCACAGGATTTTTATGCGTAAAGTGCACGGGTCGACATTCAGTTCGATTTTCTCGTTGAATGAGAAAGAATGGGCGAGGTCAGGATTCGAACCCGGGTCACTCACTCGATGAATTGGCAGGTGAACGTCTTAACCATTCTGCCATGTTCCTTCTTTGTATCAGGTGTGGAAGAAACCAAGTTGAGTGTGGTGGTGTGTGTGTGTGTGTGATTTTTTTTTTTTTTTACGACATAGAAAGCCAGATGAGAAAGAGGGAAGGGTTTGTTGTTTTGTTCTTCCTAATTGTTCAACTTTCCTGTTGTTTCGATGAGGTAAGATTCAGAAACCATTCACTTCAAGCATGAATGAGAACAGTGACTGTGCTAGTTGCTGTGCAAGAATATTGGATGCACAGCGGTGAAGATTAAGCTTGCGTTAATTTGTTGCATGTCTGACCACTTCATAACCACAGCGCATACATGCACAGACACTTACTTAGACACACACAGACATACACACACACGCGCAAGCACGCACGCACACACACTCACGTACGCACACATACACACATACTCACTCACTTACTCACACACACACATGGTCAACTCTGAACACAACGCCATCTACAGTGTTTTCAGGATTGAGCCAGACTCAGTGTCCATTATGCAGCTTTTTTTTAGGCAGACTGAGTACACACACACACATACTCTCTCTCTCTCTCTCTCTCTCTCTCTCTCTCTCTCTCTCTCTCTCTCTCTCTCTCTCTCTCTCTCTCTCTCTCTCCGTCCCCCCCCATGGCTTCTCAACCATCGCTCACTTCACCACAACAACGCCTTCACAATTAAATAACGATTTTCAGGATCGAGCCCGACCCAGAGTCCATGTGCAGCGTGTTTGAGGCGGACACGACGCCAGATGCTGCCCTGCCCCAGTCGCTGCCCCACACCGCCAACAGCGACGCCGACCTGCTGCATCTGCTGCTGGCCAGGAAGCGGGCCCCCCCTGTCACCCCCCACCCGGCCCTGCGCCCCACCCGCAGCGCCGACCCCTGGACCGACCCCCCTCAGCGCGCCAACCCGTCTTCATCATCTCCTCCCGCCCAGCCTTTCGCCTGGAGGGTGGGGAGCCTGGACAGCGCGGCAGAGCGCCTTTCCCACTCCCCCAGCCCCCAGGACTCGCCCAGCGGACCCTTCTCTCCCAAACCCAACGCGGGGTCAGGGTCGGGGTCAGGGCCGGGGTGCTACGGGTCCCTGCCCCGCCCTCCCCCTCCCGTGGTGACCGTTTCGCAGGACAGCCCCGAAGTGGTGTTGAGAACAACGTCCGCGCGGCGGCGGGGAGCGGACAAAGCCCTGCCACGGCCCCTTTCGGCTCATTTAACCGGGCGGGACAGACCGTACTCGGAGTCGTACACGGGCAGCCTCAGCATCCCCAAGCCGGCGTATCTGCGGGAGAACAGCGGCGCCTCCAGTGCCAGCTGCAGCAGCTACCTGTCCTCTTCAGGGGGGCACGCCTCGGACAGCTCGGGTCACTGGGGGGGGGCGATGATGCCTACTACCCCGCCCGCATCCCGCAACGCCTCGCCCCAACCCCAGCGGCGCTCGGACAGCGCTCGCCAGGACTCTTCCTCCAGGAGGCAAGGGGCGTTTGGTTCGTCGCGCAGTGACGACGATGGAGCCAGCCCCTCCGCGGTGGGGTCCCCCGAGTGGCAGCGGGAGAGGTGGCGCCACTGGCAGGAGATCACGGCGGGGAGGAACAGTGGGGCGGGGGATGCTGATCAGGAGACCTTGGTGTGATCGTGTCTCACCCCCCCCCCCCCACCTTCCTCTTTTCCCCTAACTGGGAACTAATCCGCACCAGTACGTGTTCACTGTGATGTGTGCGTTATCGTAGCGCAGCCCTGACATTTATGTCCAAACTCAGGTGGCAGGCGCTGGTCCTTCTGG
The DNA here is from genome assembly GCA_017654935.2 of Phymorhynchus buccinoides. Taxonomy (NCBI): domain Eukaryota; kingdom Metazoa; phylum Mollusca; class Gastropoda; order Neogastropoda; family Raphitomidae; genus Phymorhynchus; species Phymorhynchus buccinoides. Next base: position 3,981 of record JAGGCT020004176.1, read on the forward strand.
TCACAATGGTGGACACTCACTCAAACTCGATCCTCTCTGTGCCGTCTGTCGTTTGAGGCGACTGCAAGGGATCTCCGTCTGATGGTGGACGCTGACACAGAGCTCCACAGAGCTGCCCTTACGGGTCAGGTTTTGAAGGTCTGTGTATCGCAAAAGCATTCAAGATTTCGGTTACAAAAAAAGAAGAACATTTTCTTGCTGGTGGTTCAGACGGATGCAAAGGCATGAGCATGGGTGGACAGGACAGTTCAACAGTTCCACATCAAAAGCTTCAGGCTACAGAGCAAGGGAGAGAATACATTTTAAATAGCAGTTTTGTGCTTTTTCTTCCTAGACAGAATGTGCATTGAATAATGAGCCGGTTGCAGAGACAAGAGTAGGAATGATAATAGTACACCCGCACAGGGCTCCCAGGGACCCCCAGTTGGGGGTCTATGAAGCACTAAAATTCTGAAGAACCCTCTAAAAGAATGTGCAGGGGGTCCCAGGGATGCACTAGAAACATTCTTTTTAGCATTCGCAATGCCACTGGGACCCTCTATCCCACCTCTAGGACCCTCTATTCTGTAAGTGAAGAAGTCCCTTGGACCCCTTGTTTTGCGGGACGATTGGGAGCCCTGGGCGCATCACTGTTGCTCAAAGAAGACTTTGTCCAATTTATCATGGACTGTGATTTTGCCTGCGACACCACCGTGGAGCCACAAAGTGAACAGTTTACGGGGCACAGCATGTTTATGCTGGTGTGTTTGGGCTGATATGTAAAATCTTCTCCGCGTGTCAGACGTGTCAGACTAGAAATTGAAACAGCAAAGCCATGGTGAAGATGTATCGATCACATGTCTAAAAAAAAAAATGCAAGTCAATTGTATGGATGTGTAATACTCATTTGTGGGTTGTTGTTTTTTGCATGTATATTCCCTTGAGTTTTGCTTGAAGTTTCTACTTGATGCATATTAATTTTTTACCTCCGTTGACGTCTGTAAGGAATCTCGTGTATAAAAATGTCAAAATGATGTGATTGAAAATTACGCTTTTTGTCCACTGTCATAATAGCGGGTAAAACAAACTGATTTAGACCTCCCTTGTATTGACAGTGTTAGAGCAGGCATAGATGTATTTCCATCATTTCAGACATCCCCCGTGGGGATGTCTTGTGTACAAATAGTTCCACCACCTTCTGGAAGTTCCGTGCTTGTAACTTCCTCTAATCTGTCACTCTCTTTGACTCTGCCTTTCCCCTTTGCTTACTGTCATCTACTATCTTTCTGCCTTACCGGTCCATTCTCCTGCCTTTTTTCACGAAATGCTTTCAAAAAGATTTCCTCCAGCCGAAGTCGGACTTGCTGGGCCTAACTATTGCTTAGTTAGGCGCATGACGGCAGCATGACACATCTGCGCTTGACAGAAGTCTGAAACTGTCTGAGCGATCGAAGAAGATCATTTTGTACAGTGCTGGGAAGGACAAGAGACAACGAACATATGAATATGACTGCAAGCCCGATGAAGATGAGTAGAGTAAAGCAGAGTTTACATGTTGGCTCTTTCAAGTTACTCAGATCGGCTACATACTGCTAGAAGACACCAGAAAAAGGTGGGAATTGCTAGAAGAGTTAATTGGGGTGTGAGTGGGGTGTGTGAATTGTTTTGCAGACATTTCTATAGCAAGTTATCCATGCTGAGATGGATCGTTTCACAATCTGCAGATAGACACTATAAAATGCATTTATATCCAGTTTTGAATTTGAAATACAAGACTGGTGTGTGTGTGTGTGAGGGTGTGTGTGTGTGCAAGATTTGTGGAAAGGACTCCCACGTCATTGTAGAGTTTAATAACTTGTTAATTCTCTTTAAAGCGCCTTGATATAATAGTTTTCAACATTTTTGTTGTATAAACTCTTTAACAGGTTCCCCAGGAATAGTGACAACGTTTATGATCCCACCTTGAAATGTTTATTGGTATAACCTGCAATATTTTAAACAGAACATCTATATTTTTTTTATTAAATGCACTGTGTGTAAGATTATACAGTTAGGCGTGTGCCAATGATTTGTTCCGGTGTCGCAGGAAACATGGACTAAATCATGGTTCATGGCCTGTGTGTGCATTTAATACCACAACTGGCGTGATGAAGAATGTGTAGAGCCATACAGAGGTATAGCAAATGGACAATCAATGAATCATTCTTCCATCAACCTGTCAAAATGGTGAGCAAGCTGCAGAACGAATGTTACATTGGACATCTTGATCTGATAACTACTGGTCAGATAACAGAGCCTGTTTTATATGGAAACAAAGAACATGTATTTAGAATATCAGAATGTAATAGTGTGAATTGTGCTCTGTGAATAATCTGAGTTTCCTGGGATGTTGCAGAAAGTGACTTTTCTCTCGTTCGGATACGAGTTTGTGACTCATTTGTTTCCAGGTTTATATACATTTTATAATGAAATAAAACTTTTAAGTCTTCATTTTCTGTCATTTCCTTGGTGATGTATGATCTGCTAAAAGAAAACAATGTTTCTAATGGCATCTTTTGTTTTGTTTGTACCCCCCCCCCCCCCACCTCCCACCTCCCCCAAAAAGGGAGGGGGGGGGGAGAAAAGTGATGGTGTGTGTTATTTTTTTTATTGAAAAGCCCTTGTTTTGTTTTTATATTGAAAAGTCCTAATGGTTTGGGAAATACGAGCATAAAATAAATTGTTCAAAGTCATGTTAACTTTGTTGCGCCTGTCAGAAAGGCTCCTTTTTTCTTTCTTTTTTATTAAACTAAAGCGTGCGGCCTTTGCTCAATCTAGCTGTTTTTGTTGTAGAGCTGAAAGATGCTTGTTAATTAAGCCAAATTCTGTTAGTTTTGTAAAGACAGTCTCGTTATTCAAATAGTACGATACCCCTTTACAGATATTATAATACGTGACACTGGTGAAATGGTTATGGTGCTGCTGTGTTTGTTGTTGTTTTTTAACTCCTCAACAAATGATCCGTAACTGTGAAGTTTATGATGACATATAATAATGATCTGTTTGTGTATCTTACGAGTGGCAACTGGCATGCAAGCGTTTTGGCTTACGCACATCGAAATGTGCATTTACACATGCATACGTCACACACTCATTCATGTACGTATGCACGCGCGCACACACACACACATACCCAAACACACACACACACAAGCATGCATACAGTCACACACGCACTCATGCACACACAGAGGCATACTTGAATATACATGTATACTATCATCCTGTTTTTATTATATGATTTGTTAGATTTCTTGTTGTTGTTTGTAACATAATGACCCACCATGATTGAAATCGATATGCGAGCACAAGTCCACAATGGTAACGGAGCAGCTTGGAACAGTAACTTGCGCACAATAATATGGTGAATAATATGCTCAGTAACATTGGTGCATTGGTATGTATGCAAGACATCAAAAAGTACCCATGTTTGTTTCTTCTAGAGTGATTTTAATACGCAATAATTTTTTTACCTCTTTTACTAACACTACCGGGCCTAAACAGTATATATTATGCAAACTGCTATGCATGTTGATCTAGTTGACAAAGGGATAGACTGCTTTTTTGCATAGTCTTAGCACTACCTCAAAACCTAGTTGATTTTGTTGAATACTGCATGATGCAAGTTTGTGTTGATTTTTTTATTTTTATAAATCAATCTTTGGAAGTTGTTGTAGGGTTGTTGGTGAATATGGGCAGAAGAGTGAGTGGGTTTTAAATGTAGGAGGCGTAGAACTTGAAAGCATAACAGATAATCATCATAGACAAAAACATAATGGCAGATGTTGTATGAACTATTACAGTGGAACCTCCCTAACAAGACCATGAAAAATCAGCCCAGAAAAGGTCTTACTAGGGAGGGGTCTTAATATGGAGGTGAACACTCAGTAGTCCGGATATGAAGGGGAAATAACCCCCTGTGGGGATACCGGGGGGGGTCTTTCGTACAAATAAATTCTTACAAAGATTTCTTCAGCCGAAGTCGGACATGCTGGGCCTAACTATTTCTTAGTTAGGCGCATAACGGCAGCATGACGTATCTATGCTGATATGACAGGAAACTGTCTGAGCGAACAGAGAAGAAGAAGAAATAAAATGGTTTTGGGGGGTCACAGTTTAGAGGGAGTCTTAATAGGGAAGGTCTTAATGGAGAGGTTCCACTGTATTTGCGTGTCTCATCTTTTTCAGAGCTGTAGACACAACACAACATGGAACAATGGTCTAGTCGTCTGTGTGTTCAGTACAGAGATCATATGAATATCATGCGGGTATTAGTCTGTTTCTTAACTGCAGGACACTCGGTATGTTGCAAATCAAATAGGTGAATCATATTTCAAACATTGTCATTTATATGCAAGTCCATCAAGAGCTTAATTTGCTTAAGCCTACTACTTCAGCTATCATTTTCATCATTTTAATACTTGCTCACCCCATTGTAGGCTAAACATTCACAGAATCATATCAAGTTTAGAAAATAATAGTCACCCCCAAAGTGAGAATTGTAAAAGCCAAGCCTTTTAGGCGGGAGGGGTTTTGGGTGTGTGTTTTTTTTTAAATAATAATAATATGATGTTAAGTCTGTTGAGTCAGTACATGATGCAATTTATCTTTATTAACTTAAGATTATACATGTTAATCTGCAATATAACATAAATCTTCTTAGCAAAGGTGATGGGAGAAAAGTCCGAGTTGACTGATTTGTTACAAATCATCAAATCAACCCTCTCTTTCACAGACATGTTTACCCTGAAATCGGGCTTCGTTTATTCGAAATCCAAAATATATATTTTTCACAAAATAAGAGTAGTCAGACAGGAAACTTTAAAAAACTGAGTGCAAAGATGCGTACATTTGTCTAACAACTATAGAAATACTGTGCCAAAAATATCATCCATTGAAATTTACAACACACACACACACACACAGAGCGCACCCGTTTCCCGAATCAGGCAACATACAGAAATAATAGGATTTCTTTTTCATCATATTTGTTTACAAATGTTCCATATTAATCATATTTCTGTCAAATATGTGTACAAAATAAGGATAAATCTTATGGGTAAACAGGTCTGCTTTCAGTGATCATTACACATCATCTGTCAGTTTTGCCATCTCTTTCTCTGCATAAACCTTCATCAGCTTAATTCAGGGTTATTTTTAGATAGAAAGATTTGATGATCCACCCTGTTAGATTGTCATTGTAAAGTTCTTACGTCCAATCCGATGCAAAGGCCTGTTCTATATATCTACTCAGAATATACATTTGACATTTTAGGGGAGTGGGAGGTTTTTTGCTTCTTGTTTTTGCGTGTTTTTGTTTTTTAAATTCAAATTAATATTATTCATTTTGTTGTGGAAGTACTTAATTTTTAACCAGCATTGTCATGTTTGTTTTTGGGGGTGATGGGTTTTTTTTTGGGGGGTCTTTAAATTATGAAAAATTAAATTGCAAATTGAATCAAAGTTATGTTTTATGTCCACTCGGTTGCAAAACAGCACATATGGGATGAACCATCAACCAACCACCATTCGATATAACTGTACTATCTTTAACTAATGTACAGGATCAGTCGAACATGAACAATCATGGAGTTCTTCTTTTCTTTTTTTTAATCTCTAAGAACCCAAAGTGCATTCTGCTTCCTGTGTAAAGGGAAATAACTGTTTCGAACTCTTCTCCATTAAGTGGATGTGAAAGAAAAAAGGTAATGGGATCCGTTGAGCAGAATATCGTCACTTTTGAAATTCAGATCATTTCTATGCATGAAAAAAAAATACAGAGAGAGAGAGAGAACTAACAGGTCTGCGAGTACCCCCCCCCCCCCCCCCCCTTGAAATCATAGAGATTGTAGAGAAATCATGTTGTGCTTGCGTCATTTTGAGGGTACCCCCTTGGTACTATTTTTTCTTCTTCCCCCCTTGGTACTCTAAATGTTATACGAAAAGGCTTAGACTATCAACAGAATGTTATTCCTAGCACAAGGTAATTAATTTGCTTTAAAGGGTTAGAAAATCAGTATTTTGTTTTTGAGATAACGTGGGTTTTGGGGCTTGTTTTGAAAGCTGTTAATGTGGTAAACTGTTTGTCATCAATGAAAATACACTTATGTAGTTTGTGTTGAATGCTACACTCTGTGTGCACTTTACAATAATTTGTTGTTTAATGATTAGTTTGCATTTTGAGGTGTTTTTGTTGTTGTTTTTACAAATATCAACCTTTCCTATTGCATAGTTTAAGGGGAACACTGCTTCTGTCGGCAGCATGTTTTATTTGTCTAGAAATGATAGCAGTGGGTTTGAGCTTTAGGATGACATTGTTTACAATTTCGTTTTTATCCATCAATATCAGGGAATACGGGTTTCCATAAAATTGAACAGTGTTTTAAATTCGATTCACAGCAAACTATAAGCAGTTAGCTTTAAGAACTGAACTGAAGTTCAGTTGATAAATGAATTTGTCTTATGGCAAATTAAACTGTTACCTCTATGGAGAATTTTGGTATTTGGTATAGTCTAGTCACAGAGACTTAATATCTCTGTTAAATGTGGGCTGCTCTCACCCGGAGAGTGCAGCACCTACCCATTTTTGTATATTTTTTGGGGGGGTTGGGGGGGGGGGGGCACTAGTAGTAGTAGTAGTAGTAGTAGTTAGGGCTAGAAGTGGGCCTCGCGGCCCTTTTACGCCCTTTCTCGTTTATGACTTTGATTTGTTTCAAGGTGGCTTGCTTTCTACAGCTAAACTATAAACACTAGGGACTTACGAATGTGTTGTACAACAAGCTGAACAGTTAGCTTTAAGAATTTGAGAAAAAAAAGAGTGATGTTTCTTTTTCAATCATTTTGTCATAGATAGGGATACATTTCATGCCAGGTTTCTTTTAATAAATCATTTCAGAACATGGAACGATCCATTTGATTTTGGCCCAAGGCGTATGTACTGTGGTGTTGACTTTTGTTTGTTTGTTATAATTATATCGTTGATTTTAATACTGCTAAGATTGAAAGTGACCGAATCAGTGAATGATGTACATTGTCCTTCGCCAATCTACGATCGCAAAGGAGTCTATTTTCGTTCGTGTATGTTTGTTTGTGGGTTTGTTTGTTTTGTTTGTCTGTCCCAAGGATATCTCCCAAACCGCTTGTTTTATATTTTGTTTAAAGTTGTTTTGTTTGTATGTGGGTTGTTGATCTGTATTGTTATTTTTATCATCACCACTGTCACCATCATCAACGTCATTATCATTTCATTTGGCAATTCTTCAAATAAATGATTTTGTTGTTATTTGGAAAGCTTGCTTTGATGTCAAGATGGTTTTAGATATACTGCCAAAAACTGTGTGCAAATATATATATTCCAAGATTTATTATTGATGTTCTTTTATCCCCATTATTGTGTGATGACTGTAGTGTACATTTTAACTTTTTAAAATATTTTTTTCATGTGGTCTTTGTCTCTGTCTCTCTCTCTCTATGTCTCTCTCTCTCTCTCATACACACACAAACACACACACACATATCTATGATATTTCACATACACAAACACATACGCGCAACACTTTAAAAACACAATCATTTATTCGCAGTACTTGCTCTCTCACTCTCTCTGTCTCACTCACTCACTCACTCTCTCTCTCTCTTACTCTCTCTCTCTCTCTCTTACTCACTCTCTCTCTCTCTTTCTCTCTGTCTCACTCTCTATCTCTATCTCTCTCTCTCTCTCTCTCTCTCTCTCTCTCTCTCTCTCTCTCTCTCTCTCTCTCTCTCTCTCTCTATCTATCTACAATGTTATTTCCCACTCTGATATTGTCCATAGAAGATATTAACTACTCTGTATGCAGTCACTCACGCATGTTACATGATGTCATGTATGTGCTTGGCCACTCACACCTTTTTTCTGGTGCTCCGTTTATCGTTGTGAGCATCAGACAATTAATTAAGACATGTTTGCAAATAATAATGAATAAATAAAGAAGTCATACTTTTATTATGTGAAACTGTGTGAGCCTTTGATCTCTGTGCTGGTCAGATGCAGTCACCAATCTCTCTTGCTCTCTCTCTCTCTCTCTCTCTCTCTCTCTCTCTCTCTCTCTCTCTCTCTCTCTCTCTCTCTCTCTCTCTCTCTCTCTCTTCTCTCTCTCTTTGAGTCTCCTGTGTGTGTGTGTGTGTGTGTGTGTGTGTGTGTGTGTGTGTGTGTGTGTGTGTGTGTGTGTGTGAGAGAGAGAGAGAGAGAGAGAGAGAGAGAGAGAGAGAGAGAGAGAGAGAGAGAGATGCAGTGAGAGACAGAGAGAGAGTAGAAATTGCTTACTGCCTTTCTCCATTTTTAAAGAATAACAAATGAAATCAAACTCAAAACGTTTTTACCAAACATGAGAAAATCTTGACATTTCCACACATTACAGCATTATCCAGAGCTTCAGATTATCACTGACCCCTCATTTTGCGCAGTCAGGTGTCATATGACCCATGGAGTCTGCACTAAAATTACATTTAGTACAACAGTGACACATTAGTGGCCCATTATTCTGGAAATGGACCCTTCATTTTCTGTAATCAGGGGTCATACAATCCGAAGCTCCTGGAATAGTTTATGAAAATTGGGTATAAAATCACAAAAGGGGAGAAAAAGACAATAAATATAATTATAATGAATTATATAAATTATATTGAATTCTGATCGCTTCTCGGCCTTTTGGCTAAGACAGTGATTCAGGAACATAAATTTTTGTTTGTACCCTGGTTGGTTTGTTCAGCCCGTCATACATGGCGAAAGCCGATACGCGACGTTAAACTGAACTTCCATCCAAAAAGACCCAAAAAAATTATTATAAAAACAAATAAACAAACACTTTCAACACAAAATCTCCCCCCACCCCCCTCAGATATGCTCAAATTTACAATTATCTTTTCCACAGCAGTTTTGCTTTCTTCATTCAACTTTAGCCAATAGGGCATTTGCCACGTCAGGACGACCTTGAAATTCACTGAGTGGAATTTAGAGAGTTGAATTAGAAAGGTCAGCGTAACTCGGGCAGAATGAGTGCGGGCAAATTAGTAGTCTAGAATAGAGAACGAACACTCGTGGCAAATGCCCTATTGTCTTTACTCAACACAGGCTCTGATGACATTTTGTAGAGAATTACATCACCAAACAAATGAAGTGTAATTATTAAAAATGGTATTAAATCTGGGTCATCATGTACTGTATTTTATGGACTACAAGGCGCACCTGATTATAAGCCCCCCCCTCAAATTGTACACAACATTCAGATTTTGTTATTACAGTGGAACCTCCTTTATAAGACCTCCCATTATAAGACTCCCTCCCACATAAGACCTACTTCTCTGAGACATTGCCCTTCTTTGTAAGTATTAAAATTATCTCCCTTATAAGACCTCATTTTGGATGATTTTTGAAGGTCTTATAAGGGAGGTTCCACTGCACTTCATAAGACCTCCCATTATAAGACTCCCTCCCACATAAGACCTACTTCTCTGAGACATTGCCCTTCTTTGTAAGTATTAAAATTATCTCCCTTATCTCCCTCCCTTATAAGACCTCATTTTGGATGATTTTTGAAGGTCTTATAAGGGAGGTTCACTGCACTGTATAAGTAAGAGACTCCCTCCCACATAAGACCTACTTCTCTGAGACAGGGCCCTTCTTTGTAAGTAAAAATTATCGCCTTATAATCCCAAAATATGGATGATGTATTGAGATTGGGTTCACTTTAATACATTACATATGACAACAACATAAACACTTTTCATAACATCAATAAAGCAAAATGCTTGATTTCAAAGTGTGCACTGCAAGAATTGTACACATCATGACACTGCATGCATTTGCATTCCTCGAAAAGCTCCATTATTCTTAAACACAGGCCTGCCCAAAGAATTGGGATAATTGCTCTCTTCTAAGACTCACTCCCAGCAGAGACCTCCCTTCTCTGAGACATTGCCCTTCTCAGTAAAGGATCAAACGTCCTCTCGATTATAAGGGCACATATGGGACATAACCTCCTTTTGGATCATCCAAAATGAGGTCTTATAAGGGAGGGGTCGCTATAAAGGGAAGTAATTTTAATACTTACAAAAGGGGCAATGTCTCAGAGAAGTAGGTCTTATCGGAGGGAGTCGCAATAATGGGAGGTATTATAAGGGAGGTACCACTGTATTTTCAACACAGTCAACGGCTACAAAAGCCAGTGGTACCCCCACCCCACCCACCCCTCCTGTAAAGACCTTCTCTAAAGATGTGACCTAAAATAGTTTCACCTGCCCTGCAAGAATTGTGACCATCAGTTTGTTTGCATTCCAGCATATCCTCGAAAAGCTCAATTATTTCAAAACACAGGCCTGCCAAAAGAATGGGGAGCTTATGCTCTCGTGGTGGCGCCCTCGGAGGAGGACCTCACTCACGCTTTATAAGACCTTCAAGAAATCATCGTCAGTAGGGGTCTTAGTAGGGTGGGTCCTGAACAGGCTCCACTGAATCCACCGAAGTGACTTACAAAGAAGTGCAATGTCTCAGAGAAGTAGTTGCCTCCTGTGGGGCCTAACATATATTGGCTCCCCTTGGACTGGAGGTCTCGGTTTCTGCGATTGAACAAACACAGCTCAATTGGGCTACGGAAAAGCGGCGTGGGACAACGCCACCCCACCCAGAAGATGGGACCTGTAAAGACCCACAAAAAAAAACAAAAAAAACAAAAAAATAGTTTCACCATTTTGTTCTTCATATTCAGACTACTGAGCGTCCACCTCCCTATTATTAGTATTGACCATTTTTTTTGCTGATTTTTCAGGTTTTAATAGGGAGGTTCCACTACTGCACTGCCTGAAATGATGTAAAGAATGCACAAAAACTCATCCTCGATGACAGAACCTAAAAAAGAAAAAAAAAGAAAAAAAACATCAAATGAAATCCCAAAGAAAATATTTCACAAAATTTGGTTAGCAACAACAGCAGCAAAATGTGATTAACCAAACACAATTACACAATCCATACAACATAAACTGCACACAGACAAAATCGGATTAAAAGGCAACAAAATGTTGTGAACTTTAATAGTTTTTGTTGGTTTTTCGTGGTTTTTTTGCCCCTTCCAACTTCTTCCATAATGCATGTTACAAGACAATATTCTTTTAAAGAACTAAAAAACACAATGATTAACTCAACACCAGTAAAGTCCAGTTTATCAAACAAACAAATCAGCATATACATTAGCAGCAATTGAAAATAAATCTCTCTCTAAGTGGAATCCACTAGTTTATCATAAAACCAGCTTCACAAGGGTTTTATCTATAATATAAAAACAAAGGCAAGAAAAACAAAACTCAAATGCTTTACAAATATAAAGGGAACATAAAAAGGGGAAAGTGGTTATTATGATCAACATGAAGAATTTTACAAAATAAAAAAACAAAGGTATGGAAAAAATGCTCAAAATAACTTCAACCAGTTGACGATACACATTATAGTTTCTCAGAATGAGTCCTTCTATCTTTTGGCTAAAACACTGATTATTATAGAAATTTTTGGTGCACCAGTTTGGAATGGAATGAAAAGCCGATCATGAGAAAAAATGTTAACAAGCACACAATGCTTCAAACAGAAAAATGAAATTGACTGCATGCATCAATTAAAATCAAATCAAAATAACAAAACAAAACTCCTCTTTCAACCCCCCACGCGTTTTTCATTTATAAACACACACACCATAGATACTCACGAACACTCGTAACATAGCAAAAAAAGGAGAAGGAAAAAAATAAGAAAAAATCAAGACATGGACAAACAGACTCCCACCCTCACCCACCCTCAATTTCCACATGCCTGGGAGGTCTTTAAGGGAGGTTCCACTGTATTATAGAAATTGGTGCACCAGTTTGGAATGGAATGAAATGATCATGAGAAAAATGTGAACAAGCACACAATGCATCAAACACAAATTATGACATTGACAGCATGCATCAATAATAGTCAAAACAAAACTCCTCTTTCGGATGTCACTTTTCATTGATGAAAAAAGATAAACATGCAAACAATTACCCCCAAAATGGCATAAATTTAAAAAATAAGACGGCAATCTCTGTACTTTAGTCACGCTCTCCTCATGTTTACGACCCTCAATTTCACAAGACTGCTTCTCTGCGAGTTATGAAGATAATCCAAATATCCCTATCCCTATCCAAAAAAATGGCAGAATGTTGCTTCTCATTGAAATTTTTAATGCGAACATTTGAGGGTTGGGGGTGGTGACTGAAGCACAAGATGGACCAAAAGTCTGTAATAGGAATTGTTCAGAAATAATTAATAGGAGTAATTGCCATGAGTGTGTGGGAGTCTATACTATGCCTAATTTCAATCGGTCAAACTGGGGAAGTTACTCTGACCTTTCATTCAACTCTCGCCTCAAGTGTTTGAGCAGACATATTTCACTTAGAACATCACGTGCAAATGCATTCTAAAAGCAATGTCATTTTTATTTTGACGTCACATTTTGCAAGTGCTCATCAGTTTGTGGCCACTGGCCACTCCTAATTTTTCTAATAAAAAATAATGTTTGCAAGTCGCTGACTCGCATCCTGCGGTTTCAAGCTTCGACGACATTGTTGCATTGTTGCTAATTTGTGAGTAATGGATAATAAACAATTTTAATTTTTCAGAAGTGCTCTAATACAAGTTTTTTTGCAAATATTGTCTATTGGAAGTAAACCAATGGTTTATTTCGAAAGTGACAACATTCACTGCTCATATTTGTTGTCAGTTGACATTAACCGATAAATTTTGCGATGAGCTAGCCAGACTTTGATCATTGAACTTTCCGCAGGCATTTAAACACCTGATACAAAAGGACAAGTCGTTTTCAACATATGCATAATCATTAAACAGGAACAAGCTTTGTTCAAACAATTATTTCAAACTGTCTAGAGCGTCCAAAAGGCAATCAAAGTCGTATTCATTGGAGAGAAAAAACACCCACACATCTGATCTGCACAAACGCATCTTATCTGTGGTAACTTAAAGACCCTGCACATTCCCTCTTATAGTAGGAATATTTCTTAAGATTATTTCTTACTAGCTATAAGAGGGAAAACATTGTGAAAACCGTGATTTTCTCCACGTGACGTGCGGGGTCTTTAAAAAGAAAAAAAAAGTCAAATATCAAAACTGAATCGAATTTTTTTGGTGGAATACCTGAACTTTACCAAAATGATTATTTCTTACTTTGCATATAATCACAAACATTGCTGATCAACAAGCACACAAGCTCCAAAGCTCTTGGACAAAAGCAATTGATGCATTACATTACAAACAATTCTTTGGTCTGTCACATCAAAAATTTGAAAATGTCATTACCAAATGTTAAGCTTGATCCCATTGAGCAAACAACATTTTTAACGATGTCATTTAAATATCCATCTAACAATCACTAAATTCCAACATTTTACGGGGGCTTCACCCGCTGGGCCCCCAAAAACACTGCTCCCCTATGCATCTCCCTGGACCCCCAGGCAGACCCCCCCCCCTTACGAATCACTTGGCCTGGAACTGGTGATCATACTGTCCAATGTGCCAATGTGCTGTCATGTACGTACAAGATATAATTATACAATGCATCACCAAATCCAAAATGGTAAATCACAAAATTCAATGTGGCACATCCCAAAACCTCTGCTCATGAAGAAAATCATTGAAATAATTAGATGACAAGATTAGAAATACAATGTGCAAATCCAACTGCCCATTGCCAAAGATATGCCCAGTCCTACACAACAAAAAGCTGGTACATAAAAATTTTTACAAAAAAGAGATTGCGTAATCTGATAAATGTATTATTACCAGATCAGAAAATGCGAGAAATAAAACAGAACTTGACTATGGTGTTACTCACTACAGGCTTTTTTGCTTCAGGATCACACACACAGTTAAAAAAAAAAAAAAAAAAAAGGTCCCTTCTGTATCATTTTCAAATTGCTCAAAATCAACTGTGCACTCTTTTTCTGCGAATTTATCTAATACATGTATGCATACTATCGAGCATCAAAGAATCCAAAACAACTTTCAAGTACTTTATGATATTACAGTGGAACCTCCCTTATAAGACCTTCAAAAATCATCCAAAATGAGGTCTTATAAGGGAGGGGTCTTATAAGGGAGGTCATTTTAATACTTACAAAGAAGGGCAATGTCTCGGAGAAGTAGGTCTTATGTGGGAGGGAGTCTTATAATGGGAGGTCAATATAAGGGAGGTTCCACTGTTCTTGAATTAAGAATCAAGTAGTAAATTTAGAAAACGCATTCAATCAATGGCATGCATAAGATCTGTCACAAAGTGAAAAGTTAAGCAATTGAAAAAAACATGATAAGAACCCCACAAATGTCAAAAAGATTTTTAATGCAAGCATAAAATAATATACAAAAACACTGTAATCAAGGCCAAAACTATGTCCTAGTAATTTTTATTTTTTATCGATCTCATCATGCTTAACACTGGCTTTTAATATTATCATTATTATTATGTATCAGTAAAAAAAAAATCATGTCAAAAGTAAGAAGCACCTAATTCCCATTTTCCTCAAGTCATGGTGTTTTGAGGTCCACCACCACCACCTTCCCCCCATGATAGCCGATCCACACGTGCTGGTCATAGTCTGTGGCCAGACACTTAGGACTGTTGAGGTTCACAGACCCTGTGTCAAGGTGTCCCACAAAGATCCCCCCATCTCTGTGGTCAACAATGTGAACCTCGCTGTCACCATTGACTGTGACCAGCAGCTGTTCCTGACCATCAATCTCGCAGAAGCAAAGATTCAGCGGAACGAATATTTGTGCACCTTCAACTAAACGTGGAACATAGGATGAAAATGGCTTTGACAATTCTTCAGTATCTTTTGTGCAGATACGTACTCCGTTGTTTCGAACCACCAAAGCGACAAATTGACCCTCAGAAGATACATGTACAGGGACATCTTCCCCAGGTAGAACACTGCATATGAGATGGTTTCTTGCATAGGCCATCTTCCCTCCCCCTACCATGTGCAGCAATACTTCATACAAACTGTTGGTCAAAACAACTCTCAGGTATTGCTTATCATTGCGGGCAGAAGGAACAAAACATCCCACAGAGCATCCAATATGGACTTCCCTCATCTCCCCATCAGCTTTGATAATATGAACATATTCACTCTTGTAGGACCACAGCAGAACAGCGTTACCCACAGGGACAAGACCAGAGCAAGCTTTGACATTGTTGATGGTCGTGACTACTTCGCCGTTGGCATCAAACAATTTCATCATCAGGTTAGAATCAGTTGTGGGCCGGTACGCAACCCATAGTCGGTTCTGGTCGATGGGACACATGGCCAAGACTACAGACCGTGGGTTTTTTGAATAAACAAACTGTGTTGGTTGCTTCTTTAGATTTGCAGCTTGAGAATTGTCCACAGACAAAGAAGCGGAACCTGTAGCAGAATGTCCCTGCAGCTGAAAGGCCTCTGGCTGAACTGGCTCCAAAACGCCAACAAATTCACGCAGCTGCACCTGGTTGACGGCAGAGCTGTTGTTTCTGACACTCAGCTTTGGAACGTCCTTTGTCAGCTCCTTCTCTATCTGTTTGAAATCAGTGCTCTTCAACAGACTGTCATTCACCTGAGCGTCCAGAGCCACAAGGTCAGCCTCCTTGCCGTCGTTCAACACGTGCATCACGTAATCCTGCTGGGCTTGCAGGGCAGTATCCCTGCTCTGCAGCTGCTCCACCTGATCTTGGAGAGCCTGATCCAACTCCCTGGTGGATGTCTGGATGCTTGTGGCTGCCTCATCCAGAGACTGGTTCACCCACTGAAGCAGCAGGTCCGCCCGCCCTTTGCAGTCCTGCTGCGTTTCTTGCTGCTGACGTTGCAGCTTGTCGCGTCGGTCGCTGAAGGCCAGGATCAGGTGGTTGATCTGCTGGCGCTGCTGTGTCACGGCGGCCATCATGTCCTGCAGGCTGGTCCTAGCCCTAGCACGGATGTCGGTGAGGTCCTGGGTGGGGTGCCCGTCATGCTGGGTCAGCTTGCACTGGATGCAGATGTCCCTCTGGCACTGCTCGCAATGGAGCAGTAGCTGCTGGCTGGGGTGCCTGGGACACATCTCCACTCTGGACTGGTCCTCCACCCCCACAGATGAAGCCCCTCCCTGCCCACACCCTTCATCCTCATCTTGGGCAAGTGACACCACTGTGTGGCCTTGAGACATCCTGAATGTATCGTGAGATCTGCGGCAAGGGAGGCAAAACTTTTGCTGGCACTGAATGCAGGTGTAAGTAGCTTCCTTGTCCTCCGTACAAGCATCACACAGTCGGCGCTGAGGGGAAGAGGCAGCATAACTCAGATCTTCTTCAATGTAAAAGTTGGTCTGGATCAAACAAACAAAAAATGCATGTTAGAGCTACCAAAGCTCTTGAAACACCTGAATATTGTAATGAATTAATGAATTCAAAACAAATTCTAAAGAAACCTGTTGGATTATGAGTCTGCATATTTTACCACTCAACCACGACGCCTCTATTAGCTAGTGTATCATTTTATTGTATGAGCGCAGCATGTTTTGAGTAGCTGTGCATATACATACATCTGTGTGTGTGTCAGTGTGTTTGTGTGTGCACATGTGTGTGTGTGTCAAAGTCAAAGTCAACATTTTTATTTTCAGATGGAACATTGAATAAGCAATAATGGTTTGCTTTTTTACATCAAGCCATCTATAACACAACAATTAGTGTGTGTGTGTGTGTGTGTGTGTGTGTGTGTGTGTGTGTGTGTGTGTGTGCGTGTGTGTGTGTGTGTGTGTGTGTGTGTGTGTGTGTGTGTGTGTGTGTGTGTGTGTGTGTGTGAGTGAGTGTGTGTGTGTGTGTGTGTGTGTGTGTGTGTGTGCATGGGTGCAACTAGACAAAACGAAAAAACCTGAAAGGCCGGGGTCTAGGGGTAAAGGCTTTGGCACACGCTGCAACAAATTAGTTATTACAACTAGTGTTATACCACAAGTTGCAGTAAAAAATGCAGAGCTCGCGGCACACGCTGCAACTTTGATACGATGTCCTTGCAATCATATGCTGAACCGACCACAGGTAGACACAGAAATACTGTTCTAAAATGTATGCAGACTACTCAAATGTAAACTAAAATGCGAAAGCTGACAGAAACTAGTGTACAGATCCAAGCAATGGTCAGTAGGCCTACCAGAGTCCGATTTCGAGTAGGTCTACTTCTAAATCCTAAAACCATTGGCATTATATAATAGCCCCCCCCCTATGTAGTGCAGTACACTGCAGCATTTGTCACAGTCCTGGTTCATTGCGTTTTTCCGTCTTGCTTTTATACTACATAGGGGGGGGGGGGGTCCTATTAGATAATGGCCTTTATCATGACTGCGATTCATTATTGAACACAGATAATTAGATGAAAATGTTAATAAAATACAGTACGAAAGGCAAGAACGGAAGATACTGACCTGTAAAGCCCTGACTCCCCCAGGCGGCAGCAGCACCAGTGTCCTGCAGGAGGGGCAGGCCAAGGAGGGTGAGGAGCCCACCACGCCCTGCAGACAGCTCTGACAGAACGTGTGGAAGCACGGCAGCAGCTTGGGCCGTCGGTATCTCTCCAGACATATGGCGCACATCAGCTTGTTCTCCGCGTCGTCGTCTGCTGGTGTCGCGCCACTGCCAACGCCTCCTGTCGCCATCTTGGACAGACTGACTGAACTGTTCAGCTTACGACTTGAATCTGTTAACGAAGATTCCAGGCTAGCTAGGCTATGGGCTAGGTCTAACCAGGGATGTACATCCCTGGTCTAACCAACTCAGCTGGTTTCGACAGGCTTGTCGTCTGAAATTAGAACTTACAGTATCTACTTAACGCAAAGGAGAGATTTCGTCGAAGGAAAGGGATAACTTACACGAAGAATGTTCTTACTCATGAACCCAAAATATAACATGGGATTTTCCTCAATTTGGAAGGTCTAAGAACTCTTAGTTTCGGTTTTGAGGCGGAAGTAAAAACAAACACAAAAAGGGGGGGGGGGGGGGGGGGGTGGGGGAAAAGGGAAGTTACTATCAACATTTTGTGAAAAATATGGAATGACAAGGTGTCCCTTACTATCAACATTTTGTGAAAAATAATGGATGAGTTGTGTCCCTTTGTAGGATGGGAGAGAGAGAGAGAGAGAGAGAGAGAGAGAGAGAGAGAGAGAGAGAATGAATGAATGAATTTTATTTATAGAGGGTAATAGAGTAAGCAATAGCATGCTTTTTTGCATCCAGCCCTCTAGACAAAATAGGGGAAGACGGGGTAAAAAAAAAGCGCATGGGCGGGTAAGAAGCCCACCCCAATTATCTCATGAAATGAAGCAAATTTCAGCCTCATTTTGCCCATGAGACGAGCGTTAATGTCTAGCATTCGTCTCATGGGCAAATTTGACTGAAATTTTCTTTATTTCATGAGATAATTGGGGTGGGCTTCTTACCCGCCCATGCGCTTTTTACCCCGTCTTCCCCTACCATAGCCGATGATCGAGGTTTAACCGAGGCGTGGTTGCTGCGCTACACATATCTGCATTGTTAAACATTCGGGACTTTACTGGTGTTGCACTGCCTCCGGGCATTGCCTCCAGTATTGTTCCCACCATCTTTGTATTTAAAAATGCCCCACATGGTCGAAAGACCGCAGAGGGCGTAAAATCATATTTCGTGAACAAAAGTTGGGAAGTAAGCGCATACACACGGGAAAATAAAACCCAGTCCTGCTTTTCACACTCATCTTTAACATTCAGAAATTGAGAAGTGCACAAACATAATGGGGGGAAAACACCACCAAAAAAACCTTAATCATACTTTGTATGCCGGTAAAACGTACTTGTTTGAAAAGAAACCCACTCCTCTTAGCATGCACAGTTTAAAACTGATGTAAATACATTTACCCATGGCAACATGAAACATATTCCTACAATACATTATTCATTTTGTAAACGGCAAGAAATTACTCCCCTTAATTATTTCCGTTTTTGGCTAAGTCTTTGGATTTCAGTTCTTTTATGCGCAAATGACACGGGTGAGAAGATAAATTAAGTTGCAGTTTTATTCATTGGTCATGTGTGAACACTGCTATGCTTTATTTTTTAGTTTTAATTGATTTTTTTTTCATTCTATAAATGTAGTGAAACACATACATGTATAGAATATATAGTGAAGATTTTTGGATCCAACGATAACGACAACACTCGGAAACATCAATTACCCGGCTATAATCGCAGACCTGTGGCAGTACCATAGCCGATGAAGTTTAACCGAGGCGTGGTTACTGCTACACATATCTGTATTGTTGAAAAAAAAATCGGGACTGTACTGGTGTTGCACTGCCTCTGGGCATTGCCTCCAGTATTGTTCCCACCATCTTTGTATTTACAAATGTCCCATATGTGTCTATGACCGAGATGAGGACGTAAAACATCATTTTTCATTCATTCGCAAACATCAACAGCACTCAGCAATAATTATAGTGATTATGATGATGATGGAAGTGAGTGACAATGATGATGATGATGAAAGAAAAAATAAATCAAAATCAACTTTATTTCAAACCCCTGGGGGCACAAGAAAATGATGATGGCAACAGCATTGTTGTTGTTATTATTACTATTACTAATAGTATTAGTAATAGTAATAATAATAATGATAGTAAATTAAGACAATTATACAGACATACAAGACAAAGAGAAACAAAGACAAAGAAAGTAACTAGTAGTACAATATATGTACACACTTGTGCACAATAACACAGGGGTGGGGGGTGGGGGGGGGGGGGGTGTCTTTTTTAAAGGGAAACAACTCATCCCTTATTTTTCATAAAATGGTGGTAGTACTATAGTAGCTTCCCCTCCGCCATGTCTCTTCAACTTCCGCCTCAAAACCGAAACTAAAGTCACAGGAAAAAACCCATGTTATATTTTGGGTTTATGAATAAGAACATTACTGGTAAATATTATGTAAGAACATTACTGGTAAATATTATTTCCATTCAACGAAATCTCTCCTTCGCGCTAAGCAGACCCCGTAAGTTCTAATTTCAGACGTCAAGCCTGTCAAAACCAGTTGGAAGTAATCTTCGTCACTACCTCAGCCATACTGGCATACTCATGATACTGGCATAGTCACGATAGTGGCATACTGAACAGATTCGAGTTATCAACTGACAACTGAACAGTTTAATCAGTGCAGTCTGTCCAACATGGCGACAGGAGGCGTTGGCAGTGGCGCGACACCAGCAGACGACGACGCGGAGAACAAGCTGATGTGCGCCATATGTCTGGAGAGGTACCGACGGCCCAAGCTGCTGCCGTGCTTCCACACGTTCTGTCAGAGCTGTCTGCAGGGCGTGGTGGGCTCCTCCCCCTCCTTTGCCTGCCCCTCCTGCAGGACACTGGTGCTGCTGCCGCCCGGGGGAGTCAGGGCTTTACAGGTCAGTATCTGTGGGGATACTGAGGGTATACAAATAGTTCCCCTACCTTCTGGAAGTTCTGTGCTTGTAACTTTAAACTGTCCAGGGCTTTATTTGACTGCTTTTTCCTTTGCTTACTGCCATAGAACTACTATCTGCCTTACTGGTCCATTCTTCTGCCTTGTTTATAGCATGAAATCTTGTTTTACAAAGCTTTTCCACAGCCAAATACTGCAGTATACAGGCTCATCTTCTTGGGGGAGGACCATGCCCACTTACAGAAAGACCTCCAGCGCCTTGAGGAATGGGAGAAGAAGTGGGACGTGCAGTTTCACCCTGGGAAATACCAGACTCTGCCTACCACACGTACTGCAGGAAACCCTCACACTACTCGTACCAGCTGCATGGACACACTCTGGACACCGTACAAACTGCTAAATACTTGGGTGTCATTCTGCAGGCAACTGGCAGCTCAGAAGAATGTCGACAAGGTTGAGGCGATCCAGCGCAGAGTTGCCAGGTTTGTCCCCACAGGACAGCCAGCGTCACCGACATGCTTCAACGACTTGGATGGAGCTCTGTGCAAAAGCGACGACAGGCTACCAGACTCACCATGCTCTACACTGAAACACTCAGTGGCATAGTGAGCATCAGCAGGAGCAAGCTGGTACCTCAGTCACAATGACAACGTAGAGGTCATCCCAACAGCTCCTTGTCCCCCAGTGCCGAACTCAATATCGCCAGCAGAGCGCATTTTCCCCCAGAACAATAAAGGAGTAGAATGAGCTACCAACAGCAGCAGTGGAAGCAAAAACCCCAGAGTGTTTCACAGCCAGGGTCTGGGAGCATCTGATTGGACACCCGCCTGCTGCCACCTCCATCTCCGTTGGCCCCATTCTGGGGTCAACGGACTAACCATCTGACAACCAGTTTCCCCCCCCCCCTCTCTCTCTCTCTCTCTCTCTCTCTCTCGCTCTCTCTCTCTCTCTCTCTCTCTCTCTCTCTCTCTCTCTCTCTCATTTCTTCTCTGGCCTACTTGAGGCCCTTTCTTCCGGCAAGAGTGGGTGAGCCTCCCCGGTTCCGTGGAAAAATAATCAACGTGATGATTGTGGCCATGCAAAGCGAAGAAGAAGAAGACGGATATGCTGGGCGTAACTTTTACTTAGGTGCTTAATGGCAGCATAACACACCTGCGCTCATATAACAGGAAACTGTTTGAGTGATCATCAAAGAAGAAGAACATGGCAATATCGCCATCGAGCACTGCAGGCTTGGTTTAATTGTTCCCAAATGGTTCAAAACTTAGACTATGTCCCCAGTATGTCGTTCTTTCCGTTTGGGAATAAACCAAAGCCTACAGTGCTCGTTGAAGATAATAAGGTCAAGAATATCAGAGTTTCACATGCATAACCATGCAGGCAATTCAAACTTGTGGCAGGTACGGGGGGGAAGGGGGGGGGGGGGGGGCGCACACACACGTGCATGCCCTCACATAAACACACATACATCTGCATGTATCATGTGGGGCCCAGGCGTTCCTGGCTGAACTGGGTATGCTTAACACGTTACAGTCATGCATGACTCAAACAGATTATTTTTTTTGCATGCATCATGTGAGGCCCGAGCGTCGTGCATGACTTAACTCCTTCTATCACGGGGTGAGTTGGATTTGAGAAATGTAATAGGTAATAGAAAAGTGTTTGTTGTTTGCAATGATATTGAGAGGATATGAAGAGAGTAATTTGGTTGGGTATTTATTTTATAAGTTCAGATAGGTATTGAATATTAGATAATCATTTGTTGTTTTAAGATGATATAAAAGATATGAAAAGATGAACTTGGCTGAGTTTTTTGTAGGCTTGAAATGGGTGGGGGAGGGGTTGAGTAACTTTTAGTGAGATGCAATGCACATCTTCGTCTTTGAACCCCTGTATAAAATTATGTCAATAATTGCTGATAAACGGCAGGTGGACATTACTGGAAGAAGAAGAAGAATGTGCATGCACACACACAAACATGTATTTCTAGCATGTATTCATTTTTTGTTTGTTCCAGACCAACTTTTACATTGAAGAAGACCTGAGTTATGCCACCTCTTCCCCTCAGCGCCGACTGTGTGAGGTGTGTACAGAGGACAAGGAAGCCACTCACACCTGCATTCAGTGCCAGCAAAAGTTTTGCCTCCCTTGCCGCAGATATCATGATGGGTTCAGAATGTTTCAAGGTCACACAGTGGTGTCTCTGGACCAAGATGAGGATCAAGGGTGTGGGCAGGGAGGGGCTTCATCTGTGGGGGTGGAGGACCAGTCCAGAGTGGACATGTGTCCCAGGCACCCCAGCCAGCAGCTACTGCTCCATTGCGAGCAGTGCCAGAGGGACATCTGCATCCAGTGCAAGCTGACCCAGCACGACGGGCACCCCACCCAGGACCTCACCGACATCCGTGCTAGGGCTAGGACCAGCCTGCAGGACATGATGGCCGCCATGACACAGCAGCGTCAGCAGATCAACCACCTGATCCTGGCCTTCAGCGACTGGCGCGACAAGCTGCAACGTCAGCAGCAAGAAACGCAGCAGGACTGCAAAGGGCGGGCGGACTTGCTGCTTCAATGGGTGAGTCAGTCTCTGGATGAGGCGGCCTCAAGCATCCAGACATCCACCAGGGAGCTGGATCAGGCTCTCCAAGATCAGGTGGAGCAGCTGCAGAGCAGGGATATGGCCCTGCAAGCCCAGCATGACTACGTGATGCGCGTGTTGAACGACAGCAAGGAGGCTGACCTTGTGGCCCTGGAGGGTCAGGTGAATGACAGTCTGTTAAAGGGCGCTGATTTCAAACGGATTGAGAAGGAGCTGACAACGGACATTCCAAAGCTGCGTGTCAGAAACAACAGCTCTGCCGTCAACCAGGTGCAGCTGCGTGAATTTGTTGGCGTTTTGGAGCCAGTTCAGCCAGAGGCCTTTCAGCCGCAGGGACATTCTGCTGCAGGATCTGCTGGTTTGTTTGTGGACAATTCTCAAGATATGAAGCAAAAGAAGCAACCAAAGCAGTTTGTCTATTCCAATCACCCACAGTCTGTGGTTGTGGCCATCTGCCCCTTCAGCCCCGATCCCGCCGACGGCTCAACCAAACTATGGGTAGCATACCGATCTGCAGCCAATTCTACTCTGATGATGAAATTGTTTGATGCTGATGGACGAGTAGTCACCACTGTGAACAGTGTCAAAACATGCTCTGGACTTGCTGCCCGAATGGGTGTCAGAAAGGTTCTGTCATGGTCATACAAGAGTGGACACATTCAGTTGATCGAAGCTAATGGACAGGTGACTGAACGCACTATCGGATGCTCTGTGGGTTGTCTTATTGTTTCTGCATGTAGAAATGACTTTTATCTGAGAGTTGTTTGGACCAACAGTTTAAGTCAAGTAAACTGTACACATGTAGGACAAGGAAAGATCGCCTATGATAAAGGGGGTGTCGTATGCAGTGTACTGCCAGATGATGATATCCCTGTGCATGTATCTTCCAAGGGTGAATTTGTCGCATTGATTCACGACATTGTCGTATATGTGTGCACAAAAGATACTGAAGCTTTGTCAGAATCATTTTCAACCTATGTTCCACCTAAGAGTCCAAAGAGTGTCTGCTTCTGCGAAGTTGATGGTCAAGAACGGCTGCTGGTCATATGTGAAGGTGACAGTAGGGTTCACATTGTTGACCACATTGGAGGGACCTTTGTGGGATACCTTGACACCGGGTCTGTGAACCTCAACACTCCTGAGTGTCTGGCCACAGACTATGACCAGCATATGTGGATCGGCTATCATGGGGGGAAGGTGGTGATGGTGGACCTCAAAACACCATGACTCTGTTGACTTGGTGAAGCATGGGATGCTTCTGACTTTTGTGTACTGATACATAATTAGTACCCATAGCTGGCATGAACCATAAGAATGATTTAAATGACTATGACACAGTGGCAAGAGGGTTTTGAACAGTTACGCTTGCATTTTGACATTTTGTGGTTGTTTTTGTTTTTGTTTTTAAATGCTTAACTTTTCACTTTCCGTTGTGTCAAATATTTTTCTGATTGTTCTATTTGATTGTAAAGTCAAATATACTGAAGCGTTGTTTTGGATTCTTCAATACCAGGTGCTGTTATTGACCAAAGTGTTGAAAACTTGACAGGAGTGAACAAAGCTGCAACGACATTAGCATAACCCCAGCATAATTATTATTTTTGAGAGACGACTTAGAACATAACGGATGAGTTGGATAAGCTCGCACAAAAAGTGTGCACAGTTGATTCTGAGCAACTTGTAAACGATACAGAAGCCTGTCTTTGGGAACTGTTCTGTTCTATTGTTGTTGGGTTGTTATTTTCTTTACTGTGTGTATCTGTGTACATGCGTGTGTGTGTGGGGGGGGGGGGGGGGGGGGGGGGGGGGGGGGGGAGTGTTTTTGTGTGTGTAATCTTGAAACAAAAAATGCCTAAAATGGCTACACCACAGCCAGGTTCTCTTTTCTTTCTCGCCCTTTCAAACGTTCTGGTAATAATATCAGCTTACATATAATTGTGTCTCTGGCAGTTCTTTTTTTATTTCTCGTGATGCACCAGCCTTTTGTTTGTAGTTGTACGGGACTGGGTATATCTTTATTAATTGACAGTTAGATTTGTACTCACTAATCTTGTCATCTGTAAAAGATTTCAATGTCAATGATTTTACTTGATCAAAGAAACCACAAACACCACTAACTGTGTATACTTTTTGAAGGTAGCTCTGTGCTGTGAAAAGAATAAAATAAAAGTAAAAGTAAAAGATTATGATTTTACTTATGAGCAGGTTTTTTTGTTATGTACCAATTTGGATTTGACCTAAATATATTTGTTTGTGTATTTTGTATTTGTTTATGAGGATATCATTGAACATTATGATCGCTCATGAGCCTAAATATACATGTATATAATATATGATCGTATAGTATATGGTTAAAATGTTGCTTGTTCAACATGATCGACGTTTATGTAATTTGCAAAATTTGGCAATGACATTTTCAATAAGTGCTTTTGTGCCAGAGCTTTGGAACTTGTGAGCTCATTGATCAACACTGTTCGTGTGTACAATTTGTGAAAAACAAGATTTGTTTAGTTTTAAAGTTAATGCACGTGTAATTTTGTTAAATGTTTTTGACATTTTGTTGTCTTTTTTTTCTTGTTACCGGTATCACAGATGCTTTTGTTGATCAGTGGGGTTTTGTTTGCATTTGTGTGTGTGTGTGTGTGTGTGATGAGTATGATTTTGGAAAGCCTTTAGGCTCTTTTTGACCAATTTGCATTAGTTATTTGAACAATGCTTGCATATAATATCATGTACAGTATGTTGAAAATTTCCCAAGTATGTATTTTTCTTTTTTCTTCTTTGTTTTTCATTTCATTGACTCTTGAGTCAGAACAAAACTAAGCATATCGTACGTGTCCCATCGAAACCTCGTATCTCAATTTTGTATGGTTAGGTCCCTTGAATTCTTACCCATGTTCCAACCAAACCTCGAAACTGAGCAGTAATTGCACATAGTTTTAATTGCCGTTTTAAAAATACTTTGTAACTCAATCCTGAACCAGAATTACCTCGTAAGTTCTGTAAGTTCTGTTAAGAGGTTTTTCGGGACAGGAGAGTCCAACATGGAGGCAGAGACAGATACAGAGAAAGACAGAGAGGCAAGGACATAGAGAAAGAGACGGAGACACACAGGGAAAGAAAGAGAGAGAGAGAGACAGAGACAAAGAAGGAGAGAGAGACACACACAAAGAGAGAAAAAGATAGAGTCAGAGACTGAGACACAGAGCAGAGAGAGACAGAGGTACAGAGAGAGAGAAATATATAGATACCAGAGAGAGAGAGAGGGGGGGGGGGGCACAGAGACACAGTGAGAGAAAGACAAAAACGAAATGTTAAACAACAAAGAGAGAGACCTTTAGAGGGACAATGAGAGAGAGAGAGAGAGTCAGACATAGAGAGACAGAGATAAAGAAAGAGAGAGAGGGGGGGGGGAGACATAGAGAGAGAGAGAGAGAAACACCGATAGAAAGACAGAGACTGAGAAAGAAAGAGAGAGAGAAACAAAGAGAGACATAGGCAAAGAAAGACATAGGCAGAGGGACATAGAGAAAGATAAGACAAATAGAAAAAGAATAAGAGAGAGTGTGTGAGGGACAATAGTAGTTTTCTCTCATGAGGGAGAATAGCCACTGCCTAACGAGTAAATAGTTATTGCATTGTCAGATTTGTTCAATTGTTATTTACAAACGATCTGTTGTTATAAAGTGTAATATTATTCTCAAAACTAAATATAAATATCAGTATAAAACCTCGTAAGTGATTGATTTTGATCAAATCTTAAGAACTAAAACCACGTAGCAAACAAATTTAACAAAAATCTCATTCATTTTGATCCGCTTTCCTTCTAAATGACTTAGAGGTTTATTACTAGAACATAGTCTACCATCTCTGAGAGAAAATGGTGCATCCACAATTTGAATTTATGAGAATGTTTTTTCACGTTTAGTTCTCAAAACAGCAAAAACTGAGATACGAGGTTATGATGGGACAGCGGTGATAATGTTGAATAGGACTTGTATTTTTGTGTCAGTTGTCCCACAGATTGTTTAAAAAAAATATCATCATTGATCAAAGTGTAGTGACAGGGAAGGTGTGTCTGGCTAGCTCATGGGTTGAACACAAACGTTATCAATTAAAGTCAACTGACGCTACTTACTATCAACATTGGTTTTGTCATAGTTTAAAGTTTCATTAAAACGTGTTGCCTGTCCTTCCAATTACCAGTTATGCAATGTACAGGTGTACAGCTTAGTAACAGATAGGTTCCCGCATTCTCCTTCCCCAATCTTCTCACTTTTTGGTCAAGGGTGCTTTAGATAGACTACCATACACCTCCTCCCCTACCCCATTATAATTGGTACTATCATTTCCTTTTGAATGTGCCCCTGTTTTTCAGCTCTTCTTGAGATGCTTATAATATACACAAGCACAATCGCACGAACACACAGGCAGACACACACACACGCACGCACACACATGTATGCAGATGTAACATGCACAAACACAGTCATACACACACACTTTAAATACACAATTGGACATTAACAGTAGTTTTATTAATTTTGAACATCTCTCTCTCTCTCTCTCTCTCTCTCTCTCTCTCTCTCTCTCTCTCTCTCTCTCTCTCTCTCTCTCTCTCTCTCTCTCTCTCTCTCTCTCTCTCTAACAGCCAGTTTTATTATAATGTTGATTCCCTCTCTGATAGAGAGAGAAAAACAGATCCCTCTCTGATATTGTCCAAGGAGGCTCTAGTTGTTCGCTAAAAGATCACCCACGTTACATGCTGTCATGTTCTCATCCGCTCACGCAATTATGTTTTGTCAGTACACTTGGTCACTTAATTGTTGTGGTGGGCATCACACGTTGCTGCACACAGGCTTGTTCAAGTAAATAAATGAATAAAGAAGCCATGTTTTCATTAACGGAAGCTGTTTTAAGCTGACTTGTGTGTGTTGCATGTTTAGATATAGACATCTCTCTGTTTGTCTGTCTGTCTTTTTGTATCTGTCTGTCTCCCTCTGTCTCTCTCTCTCTCTCTCTCTCTCTCTCTCTCTCTCTCTCTCTCTCTCTCTCTCTCTCTCTCTCTCTCTCTCTCTCTCTCTCTCTCTCTTCTGAATTCTTTCAAAAAGGCATATCAAAATATTCTATTTCAAAATCTTAAAGATCAAATGTAGTTTTGTGTTATGATGTGTACATTAGTTACGTTGCATACGCACACACACCACGCCCTGCAAACAGAGAGAGGGGTGGGGGGGTCAGAAGACAAAGAGAAACAAAGACAAAGAAAGTAACTAACAGTACAAGATATGTACACAGTACACACCTGTGCACAATAAGGTAACACAGATGGGGGGGGGGGGGGGGGGGGGGGGGCTTCTTTCTTTTTGAAGGGAAACAACTCATCCCTTACTTTTCACAAAATGTTGGTAGTAGCTTCCCCTACGCCATTTCTCTTCAACTTCCGACTCAAAACCGAAACTAAAGTCACAGCTCAGGAAAAATCCCATGTTATATTTTGGGTTGATGCGTAAGAAGAACATTGTTACTGGCAAATATATTTATCCTTCAACTAAATCTCTCCTTTGCGCTAAGAAGACCCCGTAAGTTCTAATTTCAGACGTCAAGCCTGTCGAACCAGCCTAGCTAAAGTGGAAGAGACTCATTGTCTGTGAAGTTACTCGTCACTCCCACGTCAGCCATACACGCCACATGGCATACTCAGATACTGCATAGAACTAGAAGATTCGAGTTATCAACTGATAACTGAACAGTTTAATCAGTGCAGTCTGTCCAAGATGGCGACAGGAGGCGTTGGCAGTGGCGTGACACCAGCAGACGACGACGCGGAGAACAAGCTGATGTGCGCCATATGTCTGGAGAGGTACCGACGGCCCAAGCTGCTGCCGTGCTTCCACACGTTCTGCCAGAGCTGTCTGCAGGGCGTGGCTGGCTCCTCCCCCTCCTTTGCCTGCCCCTCCTGCAGGACTCTGGTGCTGCTGCCGCCAGGGGGAGTCAGGGCTTTACAGGTCAGTATCTGTGGGGATACTGGGGGTAGGGGGATGTCTTTTATACAAATAGTTCCTCCACCTTCTGGAAGCTCTGTGCTTGTATCTTTAATCTGTCAGGGGCTCTCTTTGACTCTCACTCTGCTTTTCCCTTTGCTTACTGCCATCTACTATCTGCCTTACTGGTCCATTCTTCTGCCTTGTTTATAGCATGAAATCTTGTTTTTGTAAATCTTTTCTCCAGCCAAACACTGCAGTACTCATACAGGCTCGTCTTCTCGGGGGAGGACCATGCCCACTTTCAGAAAACCTCCAGAGCCTTGAGGAATGGGAGAAGAAGTGGGACATGCAGTTTCACCCTGGGAAATGCCAGACTGCCTTTCACCCACAGCAGGATGCCCTCACACTACTCGTACCAGCTGCATGGACACACTCTGGACACCGTTCAAGCGGCTAAATACTTAGGTGTCATTCTGCAGGCAACTGGCAGCTGGGATGTCTATGTCAATACCATCACAGCAAAGGCTAGCAAGACCCTGGGATTTCTACGCAGGAACCTCAAAATAGCCTCCACGGATTTGAAAGAAAAGGCCTACATGGCCTTTGTCAGGCCATTCCTTGAATACGCATGTTCGGTCTGGGACCCTTTCATCCAGAAGAATATCGACAAGGTTGAGGCGATCCAGCGCAGAGCTGCCAGTTTGTCCCCACAGGACAGCCAGCGTCACCGACATGCTTCAACGACTTGGATGGAGCTCTCTGCAAAAGCGACGACAGGCTACCAGACTCACCATGCTCTACACTGAAACACTCAGTGGCATGGTGAGCATCAGCAGGAGCAAGCTGGTACCTCAGTCACAATGACAACGTAGAGGTCATCCCAACAGCTCCTTGTCCCCCAGTGCCGAACTCAATATCGCCATCAGAGCGCATTTTCCCCCAGAACAATGAAGGAGTAGAATGAGCTACCAACAACAGCAGTGGAAGCACAAACCCCAGAGTGTTTCACAGCCAGGGTCTGGGAGCATCTGCTTGGACACCCACCCGCTGCCACCTCCATCTCCGTTGGTCACATTCTGGGGTCAACGGAATAACCATCGGACAACCAGCTCTCTCTCTCTCTCTCTCTCTCTCTCTCTCTCTCTCTCTCTCTCTCTCTCTCTCTCTCTCCTCTCTCTCTCTCTCTCTCTCTCTCTCTCTCTCTCTCTCTCTCTCTCTCTCAGTCTCTCTCTCTCTCAGTCTCAGTCTCAGTCATTTAATTAAGCTTATAATGCTACTCTCCTCTAGCAATGAAAATGTTATAAAATGATTTGCTATTTTTCTTTATCATGCATTTCAGATCAGAGATAGATATGTAAATTAGATGAATGTATTGTTTGAATGTTCATGTTTTCCCCCTTCAAATGTGGCCAAGGCCTTTTGAATAAACCATTCGCATTCGCACTCTCTCTCTCTCTCTCTCTCTCTCTCTCTCTCTCTCTCTCTCTCTCTCTCTCTCTCTCTCTCTCTCTCTCTCTCTCTCTCTCTCTCTCTCTCTCTCTCTCTCTCTCTCTCTCTCTCTCTCTCTCTCTCTCTCTCTCTCTCTCTCTCTCTCTCTCTCTCTCTCTCTCTCTCTCTCTCTCTCTCTCTCTCTCTCTCTCTCTCTCTCTCTCTCTCTCTCTCTCTCTCTCTCTCTCTCTCTCTCTCTCTCTCTCTCTCTCTCTCTCTCTCTCTCTCTCTCTCTCTCTCTCTCTCTCTCTCTCTCTCTCTCTCTCTCTCTCTCTCTCTCTCTCTCTCCTTCTCTCTCTCTCTCTCACTCATCTCTCTCTCTCTCTCTCTCTCTCTCTCTCTCTCTCTCTCTCTCTCTCTCTCTCTCTCTCTCTCTAATTTCTTCTCTGGCCTACTTGAGACCCTTTCTTCCAGCAAGAGTGGGTGAGCCTCCCCGGTTCCATGGCAAAATAATCAACGTGACGATTGTGGCCATGCAAAGCGAAAAAGAAGATGGACATGCTATTGTTATTCTTAGGTGCAGCATAACACATCTGCGCTCATATGACAGGAAACTGTTTTAGTGATCACTGAAGAAGAAGAAGAAGAACATGGCAATATTGCCATCGAGCACTGCAGGCTCGGTTTGTTCCCAAATGATTCAAAACTTAGACTCTGTATGTCTCCAGTATGTTGTTCTTTCCGTTTAGAAAGAAACCAAAGAATACAATGCTCGAAGAAGATAAGGCCAAGAATATCATAGTTTCACATGCATAACCATGCAGGCAATTCAAGCTTGTGACAGGGGGGTGCGCACACACGCATGCATGCCCTCACATAAACAAACACGCATACATCTGCATGCATCATGTGGGGCCCAGGCATTCCTGGCTGAACTGGGTATGCTTAACGGTCATACATGACTCAAACAGATATCTTTTTTTGCATGCATCATGTGAGGCCCGAGATGGGGTGAGGATTTGAGAAATGTAATAGGTAATAGAAAAGCGTTTGTTGTTTACACTGATATTGAGAGGATATGAAAAGAGTAATTTGGTTGGGTATTTATTTTATAAGTTCAGATAGGTATTAAATATTAGATAATCATTTGTTGTTTTAAGATGATATAAAAGATATGAAAAGATGAACTTGGCTGAGTATTTTGTAGACTTGAAATGGGTGGGAGAGGGGTTGAGTAACTTTTAGTGAGATGCAATGCGCATCTTCGTCTTTGAACCCCTGTATATGTCAATAATTGCCAATAAACGGCAGGTGGACATTACTGGAAGAAGAAGAAGAAGAATGTGCATGCACACACACAAACACTGCGCTGATACGGTATGAGTTCAATAATCTGATGTAACACTGGTTCAGTAACGGAGGCGCCATGGCTGAGTCAGTGTGTTGTCTCATAATCAGACAGGTTTCATTGTAATTTAGAATTCAAAAGAGCTTTGGTAGTTCTAGCATGTATTCATTTTTTGTTTGTTCCAGACCAACTTTTACATTGAAGAGGACCTGAATTATGCTGCCTCTTTCCCTCAGCGCCGACTGTGTGAGGTGTGTACGAAGGACAAGGAAGCCACTCACACCTGCATTCAGTGCCAGCAAACGTTTTGCCTCCTTTGTCGCAGATCTCACGATGGGTTCAGGATGTTTCAAGGCCACACAGTGGTGTCTCTGGACCAGGACAATGAGGATGAAGGGTGTGGGCAGGGAGGGGCTTCATCTGTGGGGGTGGAGGACCAGTCCAGAGTGGAGATGTGTTCCAGGCACCCCAGCCAGCAGCTGCTGCTCCATTGCGAGCAGTGCCAGAGGGACATCTGCATCCAGTGCAAGCTGACCCAGCATGACGGGCACCCCACCCAGGACCTCACCGACATCCGTGCTAGGGCTAGGACCAGCCTGCAGAACATGATGGCCGCCGTCACACAGCAGCGCCAGCAGATCAACCACCTGATCCTGGCCTTCAGCGACCGACGCGACAAGCTGCAACGTCAGCAGCAAGAAACGCAGCAGGACTGCAAAGGGCGGGCGGACATGCTGCTTCAGTGGGTGAACCAGTCTCTGGATGACGCAGCCTCAAGCATCCAGACATCCACCAGGGAGCTGGATCAGGCTCTCCAAGATCAGGTGGAGCAGCTGCAGAGCAGGGATACTGCCCTGCAAGCCCAGCAGGATTACGTGATGCGCGTGTTGAACAACGGCAAGGAGGCTGACCTTGTGGCTCTGGAAGCTCAGGTGAATGACAGTCTGTTGAAGGTCACTGATTTCAAACAGACAGAGAAAGAGCTGACAAAGGACTTACCAGAGCTGAGTGTCAGAAACAACAGCTCTGCCGTCAACCAGGTGCAGCTGCGTGAATTTGTTGGCATTTTGGAGCCAGTTCAGCCAGAGGCCTTTCAGCCGCAGGGACATTCTGCTGCAGGATCTGCTGGTATGCCTGTGTCCAGAAATCTTCAAAAGAAGCAACCAATGCAATTTGTCTATTCCAATCACCCACAGTCTGTGGTTGTGGCCATCTGCCCCTTCAGCTACTATGGCTCAACCAAACTATGGGTTGCATACCGATCTGCAGCCAATTCTACTCTGATGATGAAATTGTTTGATGATGGTGGCCGAGTAGTCACCACTGTGAACAGTGTTAAAACATGCTCTGGACTTGTCTACTTGGGTGGCCTTAACGGCTGCGTTCTGTCATGGTCGTACAAGAATGGAAATGTTCAGCTGATCAATATTAATGGAGAAGTGACTGATGTTACCCTCGGATGCTCTGTGGGCTGTCTTGTTCGTTCTGATTGTAGAAGTGCCATATATCTAAGAGTTGTTTTGACTAACATTTTAAGTCAAGTAAAACTGCCAAAACTAGGGCTAGGGAAGTTGACCTATACTAAAAGGGGTGACATATGCAGTGTACTGCCAGAGGATGATGTCCCTGTGCATGTATCTTCCAAGGGTGAATTTGTCGCATTGATTCACGACATTGTCGTATATGTGTGCACAAAAGATACTGAAGCTTTGTCAGAATCATTGTCATCCTATGTTCCACCTAAGAGTCCAAAGAATGTCTGCTTCTGCGAAGTTGATGGTCAAGAACGGCTGCTGGTCATATGTGAGGGTGACAGCAGGGTTCACATTGTTGACCACTTTGGAGGGACCTTTGTGGGACACCTTGACACCGGGTCTGTGAACCTCAACACTCCTGAGTGTCTGGCCACAGACTATGACCAGCATGTGTGGATCGGCTGTCATGGAGGGAAGGTGGTGATGGTGGATCTACAAAAAACATGGCTCTGATGACTTGGTGAAACATGGGATGCTTCTGACTTTTGTGTACTGATACATAATTAGTACCCCAGCATACAAGACATTTATGTAGAGTGATGTAGAGTGGTAGCGCGTTCGCTTCGTGTCAAGTAAACCCGAGTTCGAACCTGGGTACAGGGGATTTCCCCTCTCATTTTGCACTAGGCCTTACGGTCTGAACGTGGAGTCTTTCGGATGAGATGATAAACCGAGGACCCGTGTGCCCATGCACTTAGCACACGTTAAACCCAGTGGCAACGAGAAAAGTTGTCATTTGGTCAAATTTTTCCCACCCACCCCCTTTTCTTCTTCATCAGTCACACAAAAATCGCATGCAAAAAAAATAAAAATTGTGTGGCTCACCTCTGGCTGCGACTTGCTCTCCAGGTGGGAGCAACCCGAATTTCACAGAGGTGCCTCTGTGACCATAAAGTACCTAATAATAATGTGGGAAACACCTGTCAAATAGTTCATGAGCGCCTCAAATTTAACTTTAAAAAATGGCGATTTGGAGACTGCTCGACTGTGAAGAGGGGAAGTATTGTGTTTTCTATGTTGTTTTAAGAAGGCTTTTTTAAAGATCCACTGACCCACCACAGTTAAGTCCCTTGGTTTTTTTCTGGGTAGCTGTGACCCACATACAAATTCCCCCAACTTCAAATTGAGGCGGCTCTTTAAAATGATGTTTCGTTTTGAATTTGGGGGCATTTGTGTGGGAGTCAAACCTGGTCAAAACAAGATTTCTTACCAGCTACAAGAGGGAAAACATGTGAAACTCGTGATTTTGACACGTGATGTGGTGGGTCTTTAACAAAATTATTACGTTATGTTTTGTCTCCTCAATAAAATAACGTCACTTTTGTGTATTTGTTTGTGTGGTACATTAAAAAAGAATGGCGCTGTATAAGTACAAATGCAACATCTAGGGATGAGAACATTACGTGTGTGACTGGTTTTGATTACCCTGCCACGTGGGCAGCCACACTCCGACTTCTGAGGACTTGGGAGACTGATGATGTTATGCTAGGAGCTTGTCATGGCTTAAGACAATCCCCGCACAACCATGCAAAGCATAACACATTTTTATGTAGCCTTGGCGTTCTAGCTTTTGTCAACTGATCTGACACAGCCTCATGCCAAGGCGAATTATTATTATGATTATTATTATTATTATAAATTATTGTTATTATTATTATTAAAATTATTATTATTATTATTATTATTATTATTATTATTATTATTATTATTATTGTTATTATTATTATTATTTTTTCTGTGGCAGAAATCAAGGACAGGGAGACCCAGGCGGAGGCTGTACGGCTGCTGCTGACGTTACTTCCGCCGGCGAATCGCGACACCTTGTGGGCGCTGCTGAGGTTCCTGTCCACCGTCCACAGCCATTCCCAGGACAGCTGCGACACCGCTGGACGAGAGGTGACCATCTGTCTGTCTGTCTGTTTCTCTGTCTGTCTGTCTGTCTGTGTGCTTGTTTGTATGTCTGTTTGTCCACCGCGCATAGCCATTCCCAGGACTTTTAATTCGCCACTGGTCGAGAGGTGACCATCTGTCTGTCTATCAGTCTGTTTTTCTGACTGTCTGTCTGTCTGCTGTGCATAGACATGCCCAGAATAGCAACGACACCACTTGGTAATACTGATAGGCATTTGTGGTCTGTCTCTCTGTCTCTCTCTGTCTCTCTCTGTCTCTCTCTCTCTCTCTCTCTCTCTCTCTCTCTCTCTCTCTCTCTCTCTCTCTCTCTCTCTCTCTCTCTCTCACACACACACACACACACACACACAAACACACAGGATGAGGACAGGATGAAAAAAAGCCTTGTTAGATTATTCTTTAACCCTCATTAAAGATCATTTTGACTTGACTCGACTTGACTTGACATGCACACACACACACACACACACACACACACACACACACACACACACACACACACACACTAAATAAATAAATAAATAAATAATGTAACTGAAAATAATTCAAACGATGACCCTACTATATATTCAGGGCTCCCAATCATCCTGCAAAACAAGGGGTCCCAGGGACTCCTTCACTTACAGTATAGAGGGTCCTAGAGGCGGGATAGAGGGTCCCAGTGGCACAACGAATGCTAAACAGAATTTTTCTAGTGCATCCCTGGGACCCCCTGCACATTCTTTTAGAGGGTCCTGTAGAATGTTAGTGCTTCATAGACCCCCAAATGGGGGTCAGTGGGAACCTTGTTTGTGGTCTGCCTCTCTCTCTCTCTCTCTCTTTCTCTCTCTCTCTCTCTCTCTCTCTCTCTCTCTCTCTCTCTCTCTCTCTCTCACACACACACACACACACACACACACACACACACACACACACACACACACACACACACACACACACGTGTACACACGCATACAAAATAAATAATAACGTAACTGAAAATAATGGTCAACCTAGCTCGCCAATTTGACCGCCAGGTGGCAACCAACTCAATAGCGGCTTATCTCGTAATATCTTTAGTTGAAGGTATAGAAAGAGAGAGAGAGAGAGAGGGAGAGACTTTATCCCCAACTAAGAATTTAGGGAGGATTAGCCCCACTCGAGCGTTATGCCACCTGGTGGTCAAAACAGCCAGCTAAGCCGCTCGTTCAAAGGATGTCCGCACAATATAATATAACGCAACTTTTCACCACAATCACGCACAGGTTCCGGGCAACAAGATGGACTCCCACAACCTGGCCACGCTGTTCGGGCCCAACGTTCTGCACCGGGCGCGTGCCGTCAACGAGAAGCAGTTCATGGCCGAGTGTGCCGAGCAGGCCGAGCAGAGTTCGGAGGTCATCGCCGTCGTCAAGGACATGATCGACAACCACTTCGAGCTCTTCCAGGTCAGTTCTCTCCCTTTAGTTTACTCTGATTTTTGGCTCACTCGTGTTAACTTCGAGCCACGAGTGTGTGTGTGTGTGTGTGTATGTGTGTGTGTGTGTGTGTGTTGCGTCTGTGGTCTAATCTCCAAACTTTAACATTTGCATTTTTATCGGGAAATAGAAGGCGTACATTGTTCAAACTTTCAATACACATAGATGTTTATGCAAGCTTTCAATTAATAATGATTTGAATAATTAAATACTTAAAAAACAACACTTGTAAACAGATAACAAACAGATAACATTTTAGATTAGTGGGTTAGAGAGTATTCAACAGGCAACATGAGTTAAGAAACTCATCAACACTGAAAGCCTCGATAGCTCATTGGTAGAGTGTTGCTCCCATACAAATTTCCTCATGCACGAAAACGAGACATCACTTTAAAGAGCAGCCTCGATCGTATATGCGGAAAGTCTGTATGTAGGCCACACCGACCCCGGAAAAAAACAAGGGACTTAATCCAGCCGGGTCAATGGGTCTTTAAGTACTTTTTGCCTAAAATGCTCAAAGTTGTCTCTTTCTGCATGTCTGCCCAGATCTCAGCAGAGCAGCAGGATGAAGTATTGAGGTTGATGTTGGAGGCTGACCACGAAAACCTGGACCGTGTTCTGCGAAGGCTGTCCAACGAGAACCAGTAAGTTCAGTTAGGTTTGCTTCCCTTTGGCTGTGGCTCATACTGTGCTAGGTGGTGGTGTCGAACATAACTTTGGTGGAAGGGAGTTAATTAATGCATGGAGACTTTCTTCCCCTTAATCATGTTCAACCAGTAACTTGAGTAGGTTCCCCTGTTAGACCCTGCTTCCATCACCGTAAGTAACTTACCTTAGATGTTTTCTAAATTATTTGGTGTTTGGTATATTCTAGTCACAGAGACTTATCTCTGTGGAATTCGGGCTGCTCCCACTTGGAGATACCGTCGCTGCAAGCACAGCGCCACCTTTTTTTCTTCTTTTTTTTTTTGGGGGGGGGGGTGGGAGGACAGGGTGAGGACAGGGAGGAGGCAGACTTGGGAAACCTAGCTATCAATTTGGTCATACCAGGCAGCAGGATTTTCCCATGCTCTTATCGACTTTTATATGCCACAGGATTTTTATGCGTAAAGTGCACGGGTCGACATTCAGTTCGATTTTCTCGTTGAATGAGAAAGAATGGGCGAGGTCAGGATTCGAACCCGGGTCACTCACTCGATGAATTGGCAGGTGAACGTCTTAACCATTCTGCCATGTTCCTTCTTTGTATCAGGTGTGGAAGAAACCAAGTTGAGTGTGGTGGTGTGTGTGTGTGTGTGTGATTTTTTTTTTTTTTTACGACATAGAAAGCCAGATGAGAAAGAGGGAAGGGTTTGTTGTTTTGTTCTTCCTAATTGTTCAACTTTCCTGTTGTTTCGATGAGGTAAGATTCAGAAACCATTCACTTCAAGCATGAATGAGAACAGTGACTGTGCTAGTTGCTGTGCAAGAATATTGGATGCACAGCGGTGAAGATTAAGCTTGCGTTAATTTGTTGCATGTCTGACCACTTCATAACCACAGCGCATACATGCACAGACACTTACTTAGACACACACAGACATACACACACACGCGCAAGCACGCACGCACACACACTCACGTACGCACACATACACACATACTCACTCACTTACTCACACACACACATGGTCAACTCTGAACACAACGCCATCTACAGTGTTTTCAGGATTGAGCCAGACTCAGTGTCCATTATGCAGCTTTTTTTTAGGCAGACTGAGTACACACACACACATACTCTCTACTCTCTCTCTCTCTCTCTCTCTCTCTCTCTCTCTCTCTCTCTCTCTCTCTCTCTCTCTCTCTCTCTCCGTCCCCCCCATGGCTTCTCAACCATCGCTCACTTCACCACAACAACGCCTTCACAATTAAATAACGATTTTCAGGATCGAGCCCGACCCAGAGTCCATGTGCAGCGTGTTTGAGGCGGACACGACGCCAGATGCTGCCCTGCCCCAGTCGCTGCCCCACACCGCCAACAGCGACGCCGACC
The DNA here is from genome assembly GCA_017654935.2 of Phymorhynchus buccinoides. Taxonomy (NCBI): domain Eukaryota; kingdom Metazoa; phylum Mollusca; class Gastropoda; order Neogastropoda; family Raphitomidae; genus Phymorhynchus; species Phymorhynchus buccinoides. The sequence continues at coordinate 42,806 of JAGGCT020004176.1, forward strand.
TGCTGCATCTGCTGCTGGCCAGGAAGCGGGCCCCCCCTGTCACCCCCCACCCGGCCCTGCGCCCCACCCGCAGCGCCGACCCCTGGACCGACCCCCCTCAGCGCGCCAACCCGTCTTCATCATCTCCTCCCGCCCAGCCTTTCGCCTGGAGGGTGGGGAGCCTGGACAGCGCGGCAGAGCGCCTTTCCCACTCCCCCAGCCCCCAGGACTCGCCCAGCGGACCCTTCTCTCCCAAACCCAACGCGGGGTCAGGGTCGGGGTCAGGGCCGGGGTGCTACGGGTCCCTGCCCCGCCCTCCCCCTCCCGTGGTGACCGTTTCGCAGGACAGCCCCGAAGTGGTGTTGAGAACAACGTCCGCGCGGCGGCGGGGAGCGGACAAAGCCCTGCCACGGCCCCTTTCGGCTCATTTAACCGGGCGGGACAGACCGTACTCGGAGTCGTACACGGGCAGCCTCAGCATCCCCAAGCCGGCGTATCTGCGGGAGAACAGCGGCGCCTCCAGTGCCAGCTGCAGCAGCTACCTGTCCTCTTCAGGGGGGCACGCCTCGGACAGCTCGGGTCACTGGGGGGGGGCGATGATGCCTACTACCCCGCCCGCATCCCGCAACGTCTCGCCCCAACCCCAGCGGCGCTCGGACAGCGCTCGCCAGGACTCTTCCTCCAGGAGGCAAGGGGCGTTTGGTTCGTCGCGCAGTGACGACGATGGAGCCAGCCCCTCCGCGGTGGGGTCCCCCGAGTGGCAGCGGGAGAGGTGGCGCCACTGGCAGGAGATCACGGCGGGGAGGAACAGTGGGGCGGGGGATGCTGATCAGGAGACCTTGGTGTGATCGTGTCTCACCCCCCCCCCCCCACCTTCCTCTTTTCCCCTAACTGGGAACTAATCCGCACCAGTACGTGTTCACTGTGATGTGTGCGTTATCGTAGCGCAGCCCTGACATTTATGTCCAAACTCAGGTGGCAGGCGCTGGTCCTTCTGGTCACAATGGTGGACACTCACTCAAACTCGATCCTCTCTGTGCCGTCTGTCGTTTGAGGCGACTGCAAGGGATCTCCGTCTGATGGTGGACGCTGACACAGAGCTCCACAGAGCTGCCCTTACGGGTCAGGTTTTGAAGGTCTGTGTATCGCAAAAGCATTCAAGATTTCGGTTACAAAAAAAGAAGAACATTTTCTTGCTGGTGGTTCAGACGGATGCAAAGGCATGAGCATGGGTGGACAGGACAGTTCAACAGTTCCACATCAAAAGCTTCAGGCTACAGAGCAAGGGAGAGAATACATTTTAAATAGCAGTTTTGTGCTTTTTCTTCCTAGACAGAATGTGCATTGAATAATGAGCCGGTTGCAGAGACAAGAGTAGGAATGATAATAGTACACCCGCACAGGGCTCCCAGGGACCCCCAGTTGGGGGTCTATGAAGCACTAAAATTCTGAAGAACCCTCTAAAAGAATGTGCAGGGGGTCCCAGGGATGCACTAGAAACATTCTTTTTAGCATTCGCAATGCCACTGGGACCCTCTATCCCACCTCTAGGACCCTCTATTCTGTAAGTGAAGAGTCCCTGGGACCCCTTGTTTTGCGGGACGATTGGGAGCCCTGGGCGCATCACTGTTGCTCAAAGAAGACTTTGTCCAATTTATCATGGACTGTGATTTTGCCTGCGACACCACCGTGGAGCCACAAAGTGAACAGTTTACGGGGCACAGCATGTTTATGCTGGTGTGTTTGGGCTGATATGTAAAATCTTCTCCGCGTGTCAGATGTGTCAGACTAGAAATTGAAACAGCAAAGCCATGGTGAAGATGTATCGATCACATGTCTAAAAAAAAAAATGCAAGTCAATTGTATGGATGTGTAATACTCATTTGTGGGTTGTTGTTTTTTGCATGTATATTCCCTTGAGTTTTGCTTGAAGTTTCTACTTGATGCATATTAATTTTTTACCTCCGTTGACGTCTGTAAGGAATCTCGTGTATAAAAATGTCAAAATGATGTGATTGAAAATTACGCTTTTTGTCCACTGTCATAATAGCGGGGAAAACAAACTGATTTAGACCTCCCTTGTATTGACAGTGTTAGAGCAGGCATAGATGTATTTCCATCATTTCATACATCCCCCATGGGGATGTCTTTTGTACAAATAGTTCCACCACCTTCTGGAAGTTCCGTGCTTGTAACTTCCTCTAATCTGTCACTCTCTTTGACTCTGCCTTTCCCCTTTGCTTACTGTCATCTACTATCTGTCTGCCTTACCGGTCCATTCTCCTGCCTTTTTTCACGAAATGCTTTCAAAAAGATTTCCTCCAGCCGAAGTCGGACTTGCTGGGCCTAACTATTGCTTAGTTAGGCGCATGACGGCAGCATGACACATCTGCGCTTGACAGAAGTCTGAAACTGTCTGAGCGATCGAAGAAGAAGATCATTTTGTACAGTGCTGGGAAGGACAAGAGACAACGAACATATGAATATGACTGCAAGCCCGATGAAGATGAGTAGAGTAAAGCAGAGTTTACATGTTGGCTCTTTCAAGTTACTCAGATCGGCTACATACTGCTAGAAGACACCAGAAAAAGGTGGGAATTGCTAGAAGAGTTAATTGGGGGGTGGGTGGGGGGTGTGAATTGTTTTGCAGACATTTCTATAGCAAGTTATCCATGCTGAGATGGATCGTTTCACAATCTGCAGATAGACACTATAAAATGCATTTATATCCAGTTTTGAATTTGAAATACAAGACTGGTGTGTGTGTGTGTGAGGGTGTGTGTGTGTGCAAGATTTGTGGAAAGGACTCCCACGTCATTGTAGAGTTTAATAACTTGTTAATTCTCTTTAAAGCGCCTTGATGTAATAGTTTTCAACATTTTTGTTGTATAAACTCTTTAACAGGTTCCCCAGGAATAGTGACAACGTTTATGATCCCACCTTGAAATGTTTATTGGTATAACCTGCAATATTTTAAACAGAACATCTATATATTTTTTTATTAAATGCACTGTGTGTAAGATTATACAGTTAGGCGTGTGCCAATGATTTGTTCCGGTGTCGCAGGAAACATGGACTAAATCATGGTTCATGGCCTGTGTGTGCATTTAATACCACAACTGGCGTGATGAAGAATGTGTAGAGCCATACAGAGGTATAGCAAATGGACAATCAATGAATCATTCTTCCATCAACCTGTCAAAATGGTGAGCAAGCTGCAGAACGAATGTTACATTGGACATCTTGATCTGATAACTACTGGTCAGATAACAGAGCCTGTTTTATATGGAAACAAAGAACATGTATTTAGAATATCAGAATGTAATAGTGTGAATTGTGCTCTGTGAATAATCTGAGTTTCCTGGGATGTTGCAGAAAGTGACTTTTCTCTCGTTCGGATACGAGTTTGTGACTCATTTGTTTCCAGGTTTATATACATTTTATAATGAAATAAAACTTTTAAGTCTTCATTTTTCTGTCATTTCCTTGGTGATGTATGATCTGCTAAAAGAAAACAATGTTTCTAATGGCATCTTTTGTTTTGTTTGTACCCCCCCCCCCCCCCACCTCCCACCTCCCCCAAAAAGGGAGGGGGGGGGGGGGGGGGGGAGAAAAGTGATGGTGTGTGTTATTTTTTTTATTGAAAAGCCCTTGTTTTGTTTTTATATTGAAAAGTCCTAATGGTTTGGGAAATACGAGCATAAAATAAATTGTTCAAAGTCATGTTAACTTTGTTGCGCCTGTCAGAAAGGCTCCTTTTTTCTTTCTTTTTTATTAAACTAAAGCGTGCGGCCTTTGCTCAATCTAGCTGTTTTTGTTGTAGAGCTGAAAGATGCTTGTTAATTAAGCCAAATTCTGTTAGTTTTGTAAAGACAGTCTCGTTATTCAAATAGTACGATACCCCTTTACAGATATTATAATACGTGACACTGGTGAAATGGTTATGGTGCTGCTGTGTTTGTTGTTGTTTTTTAACTCCTCAACAAATGATCCGTAACTGTGAAGTTTATGATGACATATAATAATGATCTGTTTGTGTATCTTACGAGTGGCAACTGGCATGCAAGCGTTTTGGCTTACGCACATCGAAATGTGCATTTACACATGCATACGTCACACACTCATTCATGTACGTATGCACGCGCGCACACACACACACATACCCAAACACACACACACACAAGCATGCATACAGTCACACACGCACTCATGCACACACAGAGGCATACTTGAATATACATGTATACTATCATCCTGTTTTTATTATATGATTTGTTAGATTTCTTGTTGTTGTTTGTAACATAATGACCCACCATGATTGAAATCGATATGCGAGCACAAGTCCACAATGGTAACGGAGCAGCTTGGAACAGTAACTTGCGCACAATAATATGGTGAATAATATGCTCAGTAACATTGGTGCATTGGTATGTATGCAAGACATCAAAAAGTACCCATGTTTGTTTCTTCTAGAGTGATTTTAATACGCAATATTTTTTTTACCTCTTTTACTAACACTACCGGGCCTAAACAGTATATATTATGCAAACTGCTATGCATGTTGATCTAGTTGACAAAGGGATAGACTGCTTTTTTGCATAGTCTTAGCACTACCTCAAAACCTAGTTGATTTTGTTGAATACTGCATGATGCAAGTTTGTGTTGATTTTTTTATTTTTATAAATCAATCTTTGGAAGTTGTTGTAGGGTTGTTGGTGAATATGGGCAGAAGAGTGAGTGGGTTTTAAATGTAGGAGGCGTAGAACTTGAAAGCATAACAGATAATCATCATAGACAAAAACATAATGGCAGATGTTGTATGAACTATTACAGTGGAACCTCCCTAACAAGACCATGAAAAATCAGCCCAGAAAAGGTCTTACTAGGGAGGGGTCTTAATATGGAGGTGAACACTCAGTAGTCCGGATATGAAGGGGAAATAACCCCCTGTGGGGATACCGGGGGGGGTCTTTCGTACAAATAAATTCTTACAAAGATTTCTTCAGCCGAAGTCGGACATGCTGGGCCTAACTATTTCTTAGTTAGGCGCATAACGGCAGCATGACGTATCTATGCTGATATGACAGGAAACTGTCTGAGCGAACAGAGAAGAAGAAGAAATAAAATGGTTTTGGGGGTCACATTTAGAGGGAGTCTTAATAGGGAAGGTCTTAATGGAGAGGTTCCACTGTATTTGCGTGTCTCATCTTTTTCAGAGCTGTAGACACAACACAACATGGAACAATGGTCTAGTCGTCTGTGTGTTCAGTACAGAGATCATATGAATATCATGCGGGTATTAGTCTGTTTCTTAACTGCAGGACACTCGGTATGTTGCAAATCAAATAGGTGAATCATATTTCAAACATTGTCATTTATATGCAAGTCCATCAAGAGCTTAATTTGCTTAAGCCTACTACTTCAGCTATCATTTTCATCATTTTAATACTTGCTCACCCCATTGTAAGCTAAACATTCACAGAATCATATCAAGTTTAGAAAATAATAGTCACCCCCAAAGTGAGAATTGTAAAAGCCAAGCCTTTTAGGCGGAGGGGTTTTGGGTGTGTGTGTTTTTTTAAATAATAATAATATGATGTTAAGTCTGTTGAGTCAGTACATGATGCAATTTAACTTTATTAACTTAAGATTATACATGTTAATCTGCAATATAACATAAATCTTCTTAGCAAAGGTGATGGGAGAAAAGTCCGAGTTGACTGATTTGTTACAAATCATCAAATCAACCCTCTCTTTCACAGACATGTTTACCCTGAAATCGGGCTTCGTTTATTCGAAATCCAAAATATATATTTTTCACAAAATAAGAGTAGTCAGACAGGAAACTTTAAAAAACTGAGTGCAAAGATGCGTACATTTGTATAACAACTATAGAAATACTGTGCCAAATATATCATCCATTGAAATTTACAACACACACACACACACACAGAGCGCACCCGTTTCCCGAATCAGGCAATATACAGAAATAATAGGATTTCTTTTTCATCATATTTGTTTTCAAATGTTCCATATTAATCATATTTCTGTCAAATATGTGTACAAAATAAGGATAAATCTTATGGGTAAACAGGTCTGCTTTCAGTGATCATTACACATCATCTGTCAGTTTTGCCATCTCTTTCTCTGCATAAACCTTCATCAGCTTAATTCAGGGTTCTTTTTAGATAGAAAGATTTGATGATCCACCCTGTTAGATTGTCATTGTAAAGTTCTTACGTCCAATCCGATGCAAAGGCCTGTTCTATATATCTACTCAGAATATACATTTGACATTTTAGGGGAGTGGGAGGTTTTTTGCTTCTTGTTTTTGCGTGTTTTTGTTTTTTAAATTCAAATTAATATTATTCATTTTGTTGTGGAAGTACTTAATTTTTAACCAGCATTGTCATGTTTGTTTTTGGGGGTGATGGGTTTTTTTTGGGGGGGTCTTTAAATTATGAAAAATTAAATTGCAAATTGAATCAAAGTTATGTTTTATGTCCACTCGGTTGCAAAACAGCACACATGGGATGAACCATCAACCAACCACCATTCGATATAACTGTACTATCTTTAACTAATGTACAGGATCAGTCGAACATGAACAATCATGGAGTTCTTCTTTTCTTTTTTTTAATCTCTAAGAACCCAAAGTGCATTCTGCTTCCTGTGTAAAGGGAAATAACTGTTTCGAACTCTTCTCCATTAAGTGGATATGAAAGAAAAAAGGTAATGGGATCTGTTGAGCAGAATATCGTCACTTTTGAAATTCAGATCATTTCTATGCATGAAAAAAAAATACAGAGAGAGAGAGAGAACTAACAGGTCTGCGAGTACCCCCCCCCTTGAAATCATAGAGATTGTAGAGAAATCATGTTGTGCTTGCGTCATTTTGAGGGTACCCCCTTGGTACTATTTTTTCTTCTTCCCCCCTTGGTACTCTAAATGTTATACGAAAAGGCTTAGACTATCAACAGAATGTTATTCCTAGCACAAGGTAATTAATTTGCTTTAAAGGGTTAGAAAATCAGTATTTTGTTTTTGAGATAACGTGGGTTTTGGGGCTTGTTTTGAAAGCTGTTAATGTGGTAAACTGTTTGTCATCAATGAAAATACACTTATGTAGTTTGTGTTGAATGCTACACTCTGTGTGCACTTTACAATAATTTGTTGTTTAATGATTAGTTTGCATTTTGAGGTGTTTTTGTTGTTGTTTTTACAAATATCAACCTTTCCTATTGCATAGTTTAAGGGGAACACTGCTTCTGTCGGCAGCATGTTTTATTTGTCTAGAAATGATAGCAGTGGGTTTGAGCTTTAGGATGACATTGTTTACAATTTCGTTTTTATCCATCAATATCAGGGAATACGGGTTTCCATAAAATTGAACAGTGTTTTAAATTCGATTCACAGCAAACTATAAGCAGTTAGCTTTAAGAACTGAACTGAAGTTCAGTTGATAAATGAATTTGTCTTATGGCAAATTAAACTGTTACCTCTATGGAGAATTTTGGTATTTGGTATAGTCTAGTCACAGAGACTTAATATCTCTGTTAAATGTGGGCTGCTCTCACCCGGAGAGTGCAGCACCTACCCATTTTTGTATATTTTTTGGGGGGGTTGGGGGGGGGGGGGGCACTAGTAGTAGTAGTAGTAGTAGTAGTTAGGGCTAGAAGTGGGCCTCGCGGCCCTTTTACGCCCTTTCTCGTTTATGACTTTGATTTGTTTCAAGGTGGCTTGCTTTCTACAGCTAAACTATAAACACTAGGGACTTACGAATGTGTTGTACAACAAGCTGAACAGTTAGCTTTAAGAATTTGAGAAAAAAAAGAGTGATGTTTCTTTTTCAATCATTTTGTCATAGATAGGGATACATTTCATGCCAGGTTTCTTTTAATAAATCATTTCAGAACATGGAACGATCCATTTGATTTTGGCCCAAGGCGTATGTACTGTGGTGTTGACTTTTGTTTGTTTGTTATAATTATATCGTTGATTTTAATACTGCTAAGATTGAAAGTGACCGAATCAGTGAATGATGTACATTGTCCTTCGCCAATCTACGATCGCAAAGGAGTCTATTTTCGTTCGTGTATGTTTGTTTGTGGGTTTGTTTGTTTTGTTTGTCTGTCCCAAGGATATCTCCCAAACCGCTTGTTTTATATTTTGTTTAAAGTTGTTTTGTTTGTATGTGGGTTGTTGATCTGTATTGTTATTTTTATCATCACCACTGTCACCATCATCAACGTCATTATCATTTCATTTGGCAATTCTTCAAATAAATGATTTTGTTGTTATTTGGAAAGCTTGCTTTGATGTCAAGATGGTTTTAGATATACTGCCAAAAACTGTGTGCAAATATATATATTCCAAGATTTATTATTGATGTTCTTTTATCCCCATTATTGTGTGATGACTGTAGTGTACATTTTAACTTTTTAAAATATTTTTTTCATGTGGTCTTTGTCTCTGTCTCTCTCTCTCTCTATGTCTCTCTCTCTCTCTCATACACACACAAACACACACACACATATCTATGATATTTCACATACACAAACACATACGCGCAACACTTTAAAAACACAATCATTTATTCGCAGTACTTGCTCTCTCACTCTCTCTGTCTCACTCACTCACTCACTCACTCTCTCTCTCTCTCTTACTCTCTCTCTCTCTCTCTTACTCACTCTCTCTCTCTCTTTCTCTCTGTCTCTCTCTCACTCTCTATCTCTATCTCTCTCTCTCTCTCTCTCTCTCTCTCTCTCTCTCTCTCTCTCTCTCTCTCTCTCTCTCTCTCTCTCTCTCTCTATCTATCTACAATGTTATTTCCCACTCTGATATTGTCCATAGAAGATATTAACTACTCTGTATGCAGTCACTCACGCATGTTACATGATGTCATGTATGTGCTTGGCCACTCACACCTTTTTTCTGGTGCTCCGTTTATCGTTGTGAGCATCAGACAATTAATTAAGACATGTTTGCAAATAATAATGAATAAATAAAGAAGTCATACTTTTATTATGTGAAACTGTGTGAGCCTTTGATCTCTGTGCTGGTCAGATGCAGTCACCAATCTCTCTCTCTCTCTCTCTCTCTCTCTCTCTCTCTCTCTCTCTCTCTCTCTCTCTCTCTTTCTCTCTCTCTTTGAGTCTCCTGTGTGTGTGTGTGTGTGTGTGTGTGTGTGTGTGTGTGTGTGTGTGTGTGTGTGAGAGAGAGAGAGAGAGAGAGAGAGAGAGAGAGAGAGAGAGAGAGAGAGAGAGAGATGCAGTGAGAGACAGAGAGAGAGTAGAAATTGCTTACTGCCTTTCTCCATTTTTAAAGAATAACAAATGAAATCAAACTCAAAACGTTTTTACCAAACATGAGAAAATCTTGACATTTCCACACATTACAGCATTATCCAGAGCTTCAGATTATCACTGACCCCTCATTTTGCGCAGTCAGGTGTCATATGACCCATGGAGTCTGCACTAAAATTACATTTAGTACAACAGTGACACATTAGTGGCCCATTATTCTGGAAATGGACCCTTCATTTTCTGTAATCAGGGGTCATACAATCCGAAGCTCCTGGAATAGTTTATGAAAATTGGGTATAAAATCACAAAAGGGGAGAAAAAGACAATAAATATAATTATAATGAATTATATAAATTATATTGAATTCTGATCGCTTCTCGGCCTTTTGGCTAAGACAGTGATTCAGGAACATAAATTTTTGTTTGTACCCTGGTTGGTTTGTTCAGCCCGTCATACATGGCGAAAGCCGATACGCGACGTTAAACTGAACTTCCATCCAAAAAGACCCAAAAAAATTATTATAAAAACAAATAAACAAACACTTTCAACACAAAATCTCCCCCCACCCCCCTCAGATATGCTCAAATTTACAATTATCTTTTCCACAGCAGTTTTGCTTTCTTCATTCAACTTTAGCCAATAGGGCATTTGCCACGTCAGGACGACCTTGAAATTCACTGAGTGGAATTTAGAGAGTTGAATTAGAAAGGGTCAGCGTAACTCGGGCAGAATGAGTGCGGGCAAATTAGTAGTCTAGAATAGAGAACGAACACTCGTGGCAAATGCCCTATTGTCTTTACTCAACACAGGCTCTGATGACATTGTGTAGAGAATTACATCACCAAACAAATGAACAGTGTAATTATTAAAAATGGCATTAAATCTGGGTCATCATGTACTGTATTTTATGGACTACAAGGCGCACCTGATTATAAGCCCCCCCCCTCAAATTGTACACAACATTCAGATTTTGTTATTACAGTGGAACCTCCTTTATAAGACTCCCTCCCACATAAGACCTTCTCTGAGACATTGCCCTTCTTTGTAAGTATTAAAATTATCTCCCTTATAAGACCTCATTTTGGATGATTTTTGAAGGTCTTATAAAGGAGGTTCCTCTGCACTTCATAAGACCTCCCATTATAAGACTCCCTCCCACATATGACCTACTTCTCTGAAACATTGCCCTTCTTTGTAAGTATTAAAATTATCTCCCTTATAAGACCCCTCCCTTATAAGACCTCATTTTGGATGATATTTGAAGGTCTTATAAGGGAGGTTCCGCTGTATAGTTACTTACTATCTTATTACAAGGCGCAGGGGTCTCAGTCTAGGAAAAAGTATCGCCTTATAATCCGCAAAATATGGTACATGTATTGAGATTGGGTTCACTTTAATACATTACATATGACAACAACATAAACACTTTTCATAACATCAATAAAGCAAAATGCTTGATTTCAAAGTGTGCACTGCAAGAATTGTACACATCATGACACTGCATGCATTTGCATTCCTCGAAAAGCTCCATTATTTATAAACACAGGCCTGCCCAAAGAATTGGGACTATTGCTCTCTTCTTCTGCACTACAGCAGAACCTCCCTTATAAGACCTTCAAAAATCAGTAAATTGGATTCAACGTCCTCTCGACCCATAAGGGCACATATGGGACATAACCTCCTTCAAAAATCATCCAAAATGAGGTCTTCGAAGGGAGGGGTCCTATAAAGGGAAGTAATTTTAATACTTACAAAGAAGGGCAATGTCTCAGAGAAGTAGGTCTTATGTGGGACAGAGTCTTATAATGGGAGGTCTTATAAGGGAGGTACCACTGTATTTTCAACACAGTCAACGGCTACAAAAGCCAGTGGTACCCCCACCCCACCCACCCCTCCTGTAAAGACCTTCTCTAAAGATGTGACCTAAAATAGTTTCACCTGCCCTGCTCTCATGGTGACCTCAGTTTCGGTTTCCAATCCAGTCTATGCCTTGGTGCGTTCGGGTCAAAGTCATGGGGATCAGTGTGTTCTGGGGAGCTGTCGGTGGACGGTCGTGGTGGCGCCCTCGGAGGAGGACCTCACTCACGCTGGCTCCGCGACTAAGAGAATAGTGTCGTCAGTAGGGGGCTTAGTAGGTGGTGTCCTGAACAGGCTCCACTGAACTCCACCGAAGTGACTCAGCAGAAGTGCAGTGTCTCCTCGGTTGGTTGCCTCCTGACGGCCTAACATAGATTCACTCCCCTTGGACTGCTGGTCTCGGTTTCTGCGACTTGAACAAACCCGGGTGTAGCTGCGAATTGGGATTCGGAACGAGCGGCGTGAGAGCAACGCCACTGTACAGCCCAGAAGATGGGACAGCAAAAAACCCACAAAAAAAAACAAAAAAAACAAAAAAATAGTTTCACCATTTTGTTCTTCATATTCAGACTACTGAGCGTCCACCTCCCTATTATTAGTATTAAGACCATTTTTCAGGTTTTAATAGGGAGGTTCCACTACTGCACTGCCTGAAATGATGTAAAGAATGCACAAAAACTCATCCTCGATGACAGAACCTAAAAAAGAAAAAAAAAGAAAAAAAACATCAAATGAAATCCCAAAGAAAATATTTCACAAAATTTGGTTAGCAACAACAGCAGCAAAATGTGATTAACCAAACACAATTACACAATCCATACAACATAAACTGCACACAGACAAAATCGGATTAAAAGGCAACAAAATGTTGTGAACTTCAATAGTTTTTGTTGGTTTTTCGTGGTTTTTTTGCCCCTTCCAACTTCTTCCATAATGCATGTTACAAGACAATATTCTTTTAAAGAACTAAAAAACACAATGATTAACTCAATAGCCATCACTATCAAACAAACAAATCAGCATATACATTAGCAGCAATTGAAAATAAATCTCCTCTAAAGAATCCACTATTTTATCATAAAACCAGCTTCACAAGGGTTTTATCTATAATATAAAAACAAAGGCAAGAAAAACAAAACACAAATTTTTTATAAAGGGAACATAAAAAGGGGTAGTGGTGGTTATGATCAACATGAACATTTCCAAAATAAAATTACAAAGGTATGGAAAAAATGGAAAATAACTTCAATAGTTGACGATACAAAGTTTCTCAGAATGAGTCCTTATCTTCAAACACTATATTATAGAAATTGGTGCACCAGTTTGGAATGGAATGAAATGATCATGAGAAAAAATGTTAACAAGCACACAATGCATCAAACACAAAATGACATTGACTGCATGCATCAATTATAATCAAAACAAATACAAAACAAAACTCCTCTTTCGGATGTCGCGTTTTTCATTTATAAAAAAGATGAATGTATGCAAACAATTACCAAAAAAAGGCATAAACTTAAAATAATAAGACAGCAATCTTGAACTTTAGTCACCCCCCTCATGTTTACGACCCTCAATCTCAAAGCCTGCCTCTTGGAGTGTTATGAAGATAATCCTGGGGTGGTCCCAGGGATTCAGTCTTTCGGATGAGACGATAAACCGAGGTCCAGTGTGCCCATGCACTTAGCATACGCTAAACCCATTGGCAACGAAAAAGTTGTCATTTGGTCAAAATTTACCTCCCCCCATCAGTCACACAAAAATCGCATGCAAATAAAATAAAATTGAGTGGCGCGTCTCTGGCTGCAACGCGCTCTCCAGGTGGGAGCAACCCAAATTTCACAGAGACGACTCTGTGACTATAAAGTACCAAATACCTACCCCTTTCCCAAAAACGGCAGAATGTTGCTTCTCAGTGAAATGTTTTAATGCGAATATTTGAGGGATGGGGGTGGTGACTGAAGCACAAGATGGACCAAAAGTCTGTAATAGGAATTGTTCAGAAATAATTAAGGGGAGTAATTTCATGGTGTGTGGGAGTGATCTTGCCTAATTCACTCGGTCAAACAGGGGAAGTTACTCTACCATCAGCTCTCGCCTCAAGTGTTTGAGCAGACATACAGCACTTAGAACATCGTGCGCCATTCTAAAATGTATGTCATTTCTATTTTGACGTCACATTTTGCAAGTTTTATCAGTTTGTGGCCACTGGCCACTCCTACTTTTTCTAATAAAAAAAATGTTTGCAAGTCGCTGACTCGCATCCTGCGGTTTCAAGCTTTGACGACATTGTTGCATTGTTACTATGGTATTTGACTGAGTAATGGAGGTAAACAATTCAAATTTTCACAAAGTGCTCTCCACTAGTTTTTTCCAAAAATTGTCTATTGGAAGTAAACCCATGGTTTATTTCGAAAGTGACAACATTCACTGCTCATATTTGTTGTCAGTTGACATTAACCGATAAATTTTGCGATGAGCTAGCCAGACTTTGATCATTGAACTTTCCGCAGGCATTTAAACACCTGATACAAAAGGACAAGTCGTTTTCAACATATGCATAATCATTAAACAGGAACAAGCTTTGTTCAAACAATTATTTCAAACTGTCTAGAGCGTCCAAAAGGCAATCAAAGTCGTATTCATTGGAGAGAAAAAACACCCACACATCTGATCTGCACAAACGCATCTTATCTGTGGTAACTTAAAGACCCTGCACATTCCCTCTTATAGTAGGAATATTTCTTAAGATTCTTTATATAGCTATAAGAGGGAAAACCCGTGAAAACCGTGATTTTGACACGTGACGTGCGGGGTCTTTAAAAAGAAAAAAAAAGTCAAATATCAAAACTGAATCGAATTTTTTTGGTGGAATACCTGAACTTTACCAAAATGATTATTTCTTACTTTGCATATAATCACAAACATTGCTGATCAACAAGCACACAAGCTCCAAAGCTCTTGGACAAAAGCAATTGATGCATTACATTACAAACAATTCTTTGGTCTGTCACATCAAAAATTTGAAAATGTCATTACCAAATGTTAAGCTTGATCCCATTGAGCAAACAACATTTTTAACGATGTCATTTAAATATCCATCTAACAATCACTAAATTCCAACATTTTACGGGGGCTTCACCCGCTGGGCCCCCAAAAACACTGCTCCCCTATGCATCTCCCTGGACCCCCAGGCAGACCCCCCCCCCTTACGAATCACTTGGCCTGGAACTGGTGATCATACTGTCCAATGTGCCAATGTGCTGTCATGTACGTACAAGATATAATTATACAATGCATCACCAAATCCAAAATGGTAAATCACAAAATTCAATGTGGCACATCCCAAAACCTCTGCTCATGAAGAAAATCATTGAAATAATTAGATGACAAGATTAGAAATACAATGTGCAAATCCAACTGCCCATTGCCAAAGATATGCCCAGTCCTACACAACAAAAAGCTGGTACATAAAAATTTTTACAAAAAAGAGATTGCGTAATCTGATAAATGTATTATTACCAGATCAGAAAATGCGAGAAATAAAACAGAACTTGACTATGGTGTTACTCACTACAGGCTTTTTTGCTTCAGGATCACACACACAGTTAAAAAAAAAAAAAAAAAAAAAAAAAAAAAAAAAAAAAAAAAAAAAAAGGTCCCTTCTGTATCATTTTCAAATTGCTCAAAATCAACTGTGCACTCTTTTTCTGCGAATTTATCTAATACATGTATGCATACTATCGAGCATCAAAGAATCCAAAACAACTTTCAAGTACTTTATGATATTACAGTGGAACCTCCCTTATAAGACCTTCAAAAATCTTCCAAAATGAGGTCTTATAAGGGAGTGGTCTTATAAGGGAGGTCATTTTAATACTTACAAAGAAGGGTAATGTCTCGGAGAAGTAGGTCTTATGTGGGAGGGAGTCTTATAATGGGAGGTCAATATAAGGGAGGTTCCACTGTTCTTGAATTAAGAATCAAGTAGTAAATTTAGAAAACGCATTCAATCAATGGCATGCATAAGATCTGTCACAAAGTGAAAAGTTAAGCAATTGAAAAAAACATGATAAGAACCCCACAAATGTCAAAAAGATTTTTAATGCAAGCATAAAATAATATACAAAAACACTGTAATCAAGGCCAAAACTATGTCTTAGTAATTTTTAATTTTTCTCGATCTCATCATGCTTAACACTGGTTTAATATTATCATTATTATTATGTATCAGTAAAACAAAAATCATGTCAAAAGTAAGAAGCACCTAATTCCCATTTTCTTCAAGTCATGGTGTTTTGAGGTCCACCATCACCACCTTCCCCCCATGACAGCCGATCCACACATGCTGGTCATAGTCTGTGGCCAGACACTTAGGACTGTTGAGGTTCACAGACCCGGTGTCAAGGTGTCCCACAAAGATCCCCCCATCTTTGTGGTCAACAATGTGAACCTCGCTGTCACCATCGACTGTGACCAGCAGCTGTTCCTGACCATCAATCTCACAGAAGCAAAGATTCAGTGGAAATGGACGGAATGCACGTTTAAGTGGACGTGGAACGTAGGATGAAAATGGCTCTGACAATTTTTCAGTATCTTTCGTGCAGACACGTACTACGTCGCCTTGAACCAAAGCGACAAATTCACCGTTGGAAGATACATGTGCAATGACATTATCCCCAGGCAGCACTCTGCATATGAGATGGTTTCTTGCATAGGCCATCTTCCCTCCCCCTACCATGTGCAGCAATACTTCATACAAACTGTTGGTCAAAACAACTCTCAGGTATTGCTTATCATTGCGGGCAGAAGGAACAAAACATCCCACAGAGCATCCAATATGGACTTCCCTCATCTCCCCATCAGCTTTGATAATATGAACATATTCACTCTTGTAGGACCACAGCAGAACAGCGTTACCCACAGGGACAAGACCAGAGCAAGCTTTGACATTGTTGATGGTCGTGACTACTTCGCCGTTGGCATCAAACAATTTCATCATCAGGTTAGAATCAGTTGTGGGCCGGTACGCAACCCATAGTCGGTTCTGGTCGATGGGACACATGGCCAAGACTACAGACCGTGGGTTTTTTGAATAAACAAACTGTGTTGGTTGCTTCTTTAGATTTGCAGCTTGAGAATTGTCCACAGACAAAGAAGCGGAACCTGTAGCAGAATGTCCCTGCAGCTGAAAGGCCTCTGGCTGAACTGGCTCCAAAACGCCAACAAATTCACGCAGCTGCACCTGGTTGACGGCAGAGCTGTTGTTTCTGACACTCAGCTTTGGAACGTCCTTTGTCAGCTCCTTCTCTATCTGTTTGAAATCAGTGCTCTTCAACAGACTGTCATTCACCTGAGCGTCCAGAGCCACAAGGTCAGCCTCCTTGCCGTCGTTCAACACGTGCATCACGTAATCCTGCTGGGCTTGCAGGGCAGTATCCCTGCTCTGCAGCTGCTCCACCTGATCTTGGAGAGCCTGATCCAACTCCCTGGTGGATGTCTGGATGCTTGTGGCTGCCTCATCCAGAGACTGGTTCACCCACTGAAGCAGCAGGTCCGCCCGCCCTTTGCAGTCCTGCTGCGTTTCTTGCTGCTGACGTTGCAGCTTGTCGCGTCGGTCGCTGAAGGCCAGGATCAGGTGGTTGATCTGCTGGCGCTGCTGTGTCACGGCGGCCATCATGTCCTGCAGGCTGGTCCTAGCCCTAGCACGGATGTCGGTGAGGTCCTGGGTGGGGTGCCCGTCATGCTGGGTCAGCTTGCACTGGATGCAGATGTCCCTCTGGCACTGCTCGCAATGGAGCAGTAGCTGCTGGCTGGGGTGCCTGGGACACATCTCCACTCTGGACTGGTCCTCCACCCCCACAGATGAAGCCCCTCCCTGCCCACACCCTTCATCCTCATCTTGGGCAAGTGACACCACTGTGTGGCCTTGAGACATCCTGAATGTATCGTGAGATCTGCGGCAAGGGAGGCAAAACTTTTGCTGGCACTGAATGCAGGTGTAAGTAGCTTCCTTGTCCTCCGTACAAGCATCACACAGTCGGCGCTGAGGGGAAGAGGCAGCATAACTCAGATCTTCTTCAATGTAAAAGTTGGTCTGGATCAAACAAACAAAAAATGCATGTTAGAGCTACCAAAGCTCTTGAAACACCTGAATATTGTAATGAATTAATGAATTCAAAACAAATTCTAAAGAAACCTGTTGGATTATGAGTCTGCATATTTTACCACTCAACCACGACGCCTCTATTAGCTAGTGTATCATTTTATTGTATGAGCGCAGCATGTTTTGAGTAGCTGTGCATATACATACATCTGTGTGTGTGTTAGTGTGTTTGTGTGTGCACATGTGTGTGTGTGTCAAAGTCAAAGTCAACATTTTTATTTTCAGATGGAACATTGAATAAGCAATAATGGTTTGCTTTTTTACATCAAGCCATCTATAACACAACAATTAGTGTGTGTGTGTGTGTGTGTGTGTGTGTGTGTGTGTGTGTGTGTGTGTGCGTGTGTGTATGTGTGTGTGTGTATGTGTGTGTGTGTGTGTGTGTGTGTGTGTGTGTGAGTGTGAGTGAGTGAGTGTGTGTGTGTGTGTGTGTGTGTGTGTGTGTGTGCATGGGTGCAACTAGACAAAACGAAAAAACCTGAAAGGCCGGGGTCTAGGGGTAAAGGCTTTGGCACACGCTGCAACAAATTAGTTATTACAACTAGTGTTATACCACAAGTTGCAGTAAAAAATGCAGAGCTCGCGGCACACGCTGCAACTTTGATACGATGTCCTTGCAATCATATGCTGAACCGACCACAGGTAGACACAGAAATACTGTTCTAAAATGTATGCAGACTACTCAAATGTAAACTAAAATGCGAAAGCTGACAGAAACTAGTGTACAGATCCAAGCAATGGTCAGTAGGCCTACCAGAGTCCGATTTCGAGTAGGTCTACTTCTAAATCCTAAAACCATTGGCATTATATAATAGCCCCCCCCTATGTAGTGCAGTACACTGCAGCATTTGTCACAGTCCTGGTTCATTGCGTTTTTCCGTCTTGCTTTTATACTACATAGGGGGGGGGGGGGGGGGTCCTATTAGATAATGGCCTTTATCATGACTGCGATTCATTATTGAACACAGATAATTAGATGAAAATGTTAATAAAATACAGTACGAAAGGCAAGAACGGAAGATACTGACCTGTAAAGCCCTGACTCCCCCAGGCGGCAGCAGCACCAGTGTCCTGCAGGAGGGGCAGGCCAAGGAGGGTGAGGAGCCCACCACGCCCTGCAGACAGCTCTGACAGAACGTGTGGAAGCACGGCAGCAGCTTGGGCCGTCGGTATCTCTCCAGACATATGGCGCACATCAGCTTGTTCTCCGCGTCGTCGTCTGCTGGTGTCGCGCCACTGCCAACGCCTCCTGTCGCCATCTTGGACAGACTGACTGAACTGTTCAGCTTACGACTTGAATCTGTTAACGAAGATTCCAGGCTAGCTAGGCTATGGGCTAGGTCTAACCAGGGATGTACATCCCTGGTCTAACCAACTCAGCTGGTTTCGACAGGCTTGTCGTCTGAAATTAGAACTTACAGTATCTACTTAACGCAAAGGAGAGATTTCGTCGAAGGAAAGGGATAACTTACACGAAGAATGTTCTTACTCATGAACCCAAAATATAACATGGGATTTTCCTCAATTTGGAAGGTCTAAGAACTCTTAGTTTCGGTTTTGAGGCGGAAGTAAAAACAAACACAAAGGGGGGGGGGGGGGGGGGGGGGGGGGGGGGGGGGGGGGGGGGGGGGAATGACAAAAGGGAAGTTACTATCAACATTTTGTGAAAAATAATGGATGAGTTGTGTCCCTTTGTAGGATGGGAGAGAGAGAGAGAGAGAGAGAGAGAGAGAGAGAGAGAGAGAGAGAATGAATGAATTTTATTTATAGAGGGTAATAGAGTAAGCAATAGCATGCTTTTTTGCATCCAGCCCTCTAGACAAAATAGGGGAAGACGGGGTAAAAAGCGCATGGGCGGGTAAGAAGCCCACCCCAATTATCTCATGAAATGAAGCAAATTTCAGCCTCATTTTGCCCATGAGACGAGCGTTAATGTCTAGCATTCGTCTCATGGGCAAATTTGACTGAAATTTTCTTTATTTCATGAGATAATTGGGGTGGGCTTCTTACCCGCCCATGCGCTTTTTACCCCGTCTTCCCCTACCATAGCCGATGATCGAGGTTTAACCGAGGCGTGGTTGCTGCGCTACACATATCTGCATTGTTAAACATTCGGGACTTTACTGGTGTTGCACTGCCTCCGGGCATTGCCTCCAGTATTGTTCCCACCATCTTTGTATTTAAAAATGCCCCACATGGTCGAAAGACCGCAGAGGGCGTAAAATCATATTTCGTGAACAAAAGTTGGGAAGTAAGCGCATACACACGGGAAAATAAAACCCAGTCCTACTTTTCACACTCATCTTTAACATTCAGAAATTGAGAAGTGCACAAACATAATGGGGGGAAAACACCACCAAAAAAACCTTAATCATACTTTGTATGCCGGTAAAACGTACTTGTTTGAAAAGAAACCCACTCCTCTTAGCATGCACAGTTTAAAACTGATGTAAATACATTTACCCATGGCAACATGAAACATATTCCTACAATACATTATTCATTTTGTAAACGGCAAGAAATTACTCCCCTTAATTATTTCCGTTTTTGGCTAAGTCTTTGGATTTCAGTTCTTTTATGCGCAAATGACACGGGTGAGAAGATAAATTAAGTTGCAGTTTTATTCATTGGTCATGTGTGAACACTGCTATGCTTTATTTTTTAGTTTTAATTGATTTTTTTTTCATTCTATAAATGTAGTGAAACACATACATGTATAGAATATATAGTGAAGATTTTTGGATCCAACGATAACGACAACACTCGGAAACATCAATTACCCGGCTATAATCGCAGACCTGTGGCAGTACCATAGCCGATGAAGTTTAACCGAGGCGTGGTTACTGCTACACATATCTGTATTGTTGAAAAAAATCGGGACTGTACTGGTGTTGCACTGCCTCTGGGCATTGCCTCCAGTATTGTTCCCACCATCTTTGTATTTACAAATGTCCCATATGTGTCTATGACCGAGATGAGGACGTAAAACATCATTTTTCATTCATTCGCAAACATCAACAGCACTCAGCAATAATTATAGTGATTATGATGATGATGGAAGTGAGTGACAATGATGATGATGATGAAAGAAAAAATAAATCAAAATCAACTTTATTTCAAACCCCTGGGGGCACAAGAAAATGATGATGGCAACAGCATTGTTGTTGTTATTATTACTATTACTAATAGTATTAGTAATAGTAATAATAATAATGATAGTAAATTAAGACAATTATACAGACATACAAGACAAAGAGAAACAAAGACAAAGAAAGTAACTAGTAGTACAATATATGTACACACTTGTGCACAATAACACAGGGGTGGGGGGTGGGGGGGGGGGGTGTCTTTTTTAAAGGGAAACAACTCATCCCTTATTTTTCATAAAATGGTGGTAGTACTATAGTAGCTTCCCCTTCGCCATGTCTCTTCAACTTCCGCCTCAAAACCGAAACTAAAGTCACAGGAAAAAACCCATGTTATATTTTGGGTTTATGAATAAGAACATTACTGGTAAATATTATGTAAGAACATTACTGGTAAATATTATTTCCATTCAACGAAATCTCTCCTTCGCGCTAAGCAGACCCCGTAAGTTCTAATTTCAGACGTCAAGCCTGTCAAAACCAGTTGGAAGTAATCTTCGTCACTACCTCAGCCATACTGGCATACTGGCATAGTGGCATACTGAACAGATTCGAGTTATCAACTGACAACTGAACAGTTTAATCAGTGCAGTCTGTCCAACATGGCGACAGGAGGCGTTGGCAGTGGCGCGACACCAGCAGACGACGACG
Organism: Phymorhynchus buccinoides; assembly: GCA_017654935.2. Taxonomy (NCBI): domain Eukaryota; kingdom Metazoa; phylum Mollusca; class Gastropoda; order Neogastropoda; family Raphitomidae; genus Phymorhynchus; species Phymorhynchus buccinoides. The sequence continues at coordinate 63,910 of JAGGCT020004176.1, forward strand.
CGGAGAACAAGCTGATGTGCGCCATATGTCTGGAGAGGTACCGACGGCCCAAGCTGCTGCCGTGCTTCCACACGTTCTGTCAGAGCTGTCTGCAGGGCGTGGTGGGCTCCTCCCCCTCCTTTGCCTGCCCCTCCTGCAGGACACTGGTGCTGCTGCCGCCCGGGGGAGTCAGGGCTTTACAGGTCAGTATCTGTGGGGATACTGAGGGTATACAAATAGTTCCCCTACCTTCTGGAAGTTCTGTGCTTGTAACTTTAAACTGTCCAGGGCTTTATTTGACTGCTTTTTCCTTTGCTTACTGGCATAGAACTACTATCTGCCTTACTGGTCCATTCTTCTGCCTTATTTATAGCATGAAATCTTGTTTTACAAAGCTTTTCCACAGCCAAATACTGCAGTATACAGGCTCATCTTCTCGGGGGAGGACCATGCCCACTTACAGAAAGACCTCCAGCGCCTTGAGGAATGGGAGAAGAAGTGGGACGTGCAGTTTCACCCTGGGAAATACCAGACTCTGCCTACCACACGTACTGCAGGAAACCCTCACACTACTCGTACCAGCTGCATGGACACACTCTGGACACCGTACAAACTGCTAAATACTTGGGTGTCATTCTGCAGGCAACTGGCAGCTCAGAAGAATGTCGACAAGGTTGAGGCGATCCAGCGCAGAGTTGCCAGGTTTGTCCCCACAGGACAGCCAGCGTCACCGATATGCTTCAACGACTGGGATGGAGCTCTGTGCTAAAGCGACGACAGGCTACCAGACTCACCATGCTCTACACTGAAACACTCAGTGGCATAGTGAGCATCAGCAGGAGCAAGCTGGTACCTCAGTCACAATGACAACGTAGAGGTCATCCCAACAGCTCCTTGTCCCCCAGTGCCGAATTCAATATCGCCAGCAGAGCGCATTTTCCCCCAGAACAATAAAGGAGTAGAATGAGCTACCAACAGCAGCAGTGGAAGCACAAACCCCAGAGTGTTTCACAGCCAGGGTCTGGGAGCATCTGATTGGACACCCGCCTGCTACCACCTCCATCTCCGTTGGCCCCATTCTGGGGTCAACGGACTAACCATCTGACAACCAGTTTCCCCCCCCCCTCTCTCTCTCTCTCTCTCTCTCTCTCTCTCTCTCTCTCTCTCTCTCTCTCTCTCTCTCTCTCTCTCTCATTTCTTCTCTGGCCTACTTGAGGCCCTTTCTTCCGGCAAGAGTGGGTGAGCCTCCCCGGTTCCGTGGAAAAATAATCAACGTGATGATTGTGGCCATGCAAAGCGAAGAAGAAGAAGACGGATATGCTGGGCGTAACTTTTACTTAGGTGCTTAATGGCAGCATAACACACCTGCGCTCATATAACAGGAAACTGTTTGAGTGATCATCAAAGAAGAAGAACATGGCAATATCGCCATCGAGCACTGCAGGCTTGGTTTAATTGTTCCCAAATGGTTCAAAACTTAGACTATGTCCCCAGTATGTCGTTCTTTCCGTTTGGGAATAAACCAAAGCCTACAGTGCTCGTTGAAGATAATAAGGTCAAGAATATCAGAGTTTCACATGCATAACCATGCAGGCAATTCAAACTTGTGGCAGGTACGGGGGGGAGGGGGGGGGGGCGCACACACACATGCATGCCCTCACATAAACACACATACATCTGCATGTATCATGTGGGGCCCAGGCGTTCCTGGCTGAACTGGGTATGCTTAACACGTTACAGTCATGCATGACTCAAACAGATTTTTTTTTTGCATGCATCATGTGAGGCCCGAGCGTCGTGCATGACTTAACTCCTTCTATCACGGGGTGAGTTGGATTTGAGAAATGTAATAGGTAATAGAAAAGTGTTTGTTGTTTGCAATGATATTGAGAGGATATGAAGAGAGTAATTTGGTTGGGTATTTATTTTATAAGTTCAGATAGGTATTGAATATTAGATAATCATTTGTTGTTTTTAGATGATATAAAAGATATGACACGATAAGCTTGGCTGAGTATTTTGTAGGCTTGAAATGGGTGGGGGAGGGATTGAGTAACTTTTAGTGAGATGCAATGCACATCTTCGTCTTTGAACCCCTGTATAAAATTATGTCAATAATTGCTGATAAACGGCAGGTGGACATTACTGGAAGAAGAAGAAGAAGAAGAAGAATGTGCATGCACACACACAAGCATGTATTTCTAGCATGTATTCATTTTTTGTTTGTTCCAGACCAACTTTTACATTGAAGAAGACCTGAGTTATGCCACCTCTTCCCCTCAGCGCCGACTGTGTGAGGTGTGTACAGAGGACAAGGAAGCCACTCACACCTGCATTCAGTGCCAGCAAAAGTTTTGCCTCCCTTGCCGCAGATATCATGATGGGTTCAGAATGTTTCAAGGTCACACAGTGGTGTCTCTTGCCCAAGATGAGGATCAAGGGTGTGGGCAGGGAGGGGCTTCATCTGTGGGGGTGGAGGACCAGTCCAGAGTGGAGATGTGTCCCAGGCACCCCAGCCAGCAGCTGCTGCTCCATTGCGAGCAGTGCCAGAGGGACATCTGCATCCAGTGCAAACTGACCCAGCACGACGGGCACCCCACCCAGGACCTCACCGACATCCGTGCTAGGGCTAGGACCAGCCTGCAGGACATGATAACCGCCGTGACACAGCAGCGTCAGCAGATCAACCACCTGATCCTGGCCTTCAGCGACCGACGCGACAAGCTGCAACGTCAGCAGCAAGAAACGCAGCAGGACTGCAAAGGGCGGGCGGACCTGCTGCTTCAGTGGGTGAGTCAGTCTCTGGATGAGGCGGCCTCAAGCATCCAGACATCCACCAGGGAGCTGAATCAGGCTCTCCAAGATCAGGTGGAGCAGCTGCAGAGCAGGGATACGGCCCTGCAAGCCCAGCAGGATTACGTGATGCGCGTGTTGAACGACGGCAAGGAGGCTGACCTTGTGGCTCTGGAAGCTCAGGTGAATGACAGTCTGTTGAAGGTCACAGATTTCAAACGGATAGAGAAAGAGCTGACAAAGGACGTTCCAAAGCTGAGTGTCAGAAACAACAGCTCTGCCATCAACCAGGTGCAGCTGCGTGAATTTGTTGGCGTTTTGGAGCCAGTTCAGCCAGAGGCCTTTCAGCCGCAGGGACATTCTGCTGCAGGATCCGCTTCTTTGTCTGTGGACAATTCTCAGGCTGAAAAACAAAAAGCTCAACCAAAGCAGTTTGTCTATTCCCAAAACCAACAGTCTGTGGTTTTAGCCATGTGTCCCATTGACCAGAACAAACTGTGGGTTGTGTACCGGCCATCAACTGATTCTACTCGGATGATGAAATTATTTGATGCAAACGGCGAAGTAGTTACCACTATTAACAGTGTCAAACCATGCTCTGGGCTTGTCCCTTTCGGTAACTGTGTTTTGTTGTGGTACTACAAGAGTGAAAATGTACAGATGATCAAACCTGATGGGGAGGCGATTGACTATACTGTTGGATCTTCTGTGGGCTGTCTAGTTGAGTCTGCCCGCAGTGATAAGCTTTATCTGAGAGTTGTTTTGACAAATAGTTTAAGTCAGGTAGAATTTACTCAAATGAGGCCAGGAAAACTGAATGCAAAAGGGAAGCTGAGGGTGTGCAGTGTGTTCCCAGGCGAAACTGTTCCGGTGCATGTATCTTCCAACGGTGAATTTGTCGCTTTGGTTCGAGACAACGTAGTACGTGTGTGCACAAAAGATACTGAACATTTGTCAGAGCCATTTTCATCCTACGTTCCACTTCCAGTTACAGGTACAAGCCGTCCCTTTCCACTGAATCTTTGCTTCTGCGAGATTGATGGTCAGGAACAGCTGCTGGTCACAGTTGATGGTGACAGCAAGGTTCACATTGTTGACCACAGAGATGGGGGGATCTTGGTGGGATACCTTGACATAGGGGTTGTGTGCCTCAACACTCCTGAGTGTCTGGCCACAGACTATGACCAGCACGTGTGGATCGGCTGTCATGGGGGGAAGGTGGTGATGGTGGACCTCAAACAAGTGGACATTGATAACTAAGCGGCCGATAGAATGTTTTTTGCTTTTGACCATTTTTTTATCTACCAATACAGTAATTATTAACTCTTTGGTTTCTGTATTTAGAGAAGTTTCAACTACTGTTCATTCATGAGAACCTCTTTAGCTGCTAAGAAGTTTTATCCCATTGATTCCTACAGGCCTCTTTTGCTCGTGATATCGTGCAACATGATGCAACTGTTATTACTTCGCTCTTCTATAATTGCAATGCAATGCATTATCTGATGATGATGTGATTTGTTTTAATGACAATTGACATGGTTGCATTGGCAAGAGTGTTTTTTTGTTGTTGTAAATTTGTGTTTGCATTTTGACATTTGTGAAGTTGTTAACCTTTTTTTTTAACTTCAAGTTCAACTGATACATTTTTCATATTGTAGTTCTACTGTTATAAATAGAGAAGACTACATGAGCTGGATAAACATATACTGATAACAGTGTGGACAGCTGATTTTGAGCAACTTGAAACCTTTCTTTTGGGACTGTTCTTTTTGTGCGTTTTTTTCTCTCTCTTACCTTGTGTGTTGTATGTGCGCACGCATGCCTGTGTGTGTGTGTGTAATCTTGAGGCAAAAAGTGTGTAAAATGGTAAGGGTGACACTACAGCCAGGTTATGTTTTCTTTCTCGCCCTTTCTTATGTCATTCTTGTGGTAATAATGTTAGATTGCAATTTGCATACATGTATGTCTTTCTGGTCATTTTGTGTGTGTGTGTGTGTGTGTGTGTGAATACTGTAATGTACCAGATTTTTTGTTGTATATCTTTGTCAATGGGCACTTAAGGTCAAAATACACATTGTTAGTTTTCACTTTTTTCCCCATGGCAACAATGTGATAGGCAAGTACAAGAAGAGTACATGTATCACTGTGTTGCCATGGGGAAAGAGTGAAAACTAACGCTGTGTATTTCGACCTTTCAATGATTTTGCATGAACAAGGTCTCCCCGCTACATTCAGCTGACTCGTTCCAATTTCAGAGGATTATGAAATATATCAAAGCGCTGTGATGGTGAAGGCATGTCTGGCTAGTTCAAAGGTTGAGCACAAGGTTATCAGTTAAAATCATCTGACAACTGATTATTACGAGCACTGGTTTAGTCACAAGTTTTCAAAATAACTATAGCTTTGCTTAAGTCATAATTTTATTCATCGACTTTTTTTGTGTATTTATGCCATTTTTGTAATTGTTTGCATGTTTACATTTTTATAAAGAAAAAATTGACACCACCAGAAAGAGTTTTGTTTTGACTTTAACTGATGTATGCAGTGAAAATAATTTGTGTTTGGTGCACTGTGTGCTAAACATTTTTCTCATGGTACATTTTAATCCTGGGCACAGAGTGAAAGACTGGATACTACGAAAAAGCCTATGGCCAAATGTAATATACTGTCAATACCACCAGACAGTTTACTTCTTTCTTTTTTTTAATCAAAAAAAAAATAATTAAGTTCAAACTCTCATTTGCGCTCTCCCAGTTTCCGTCAAGTTTATAGCCTTCATAGGCTCCTTCAACGTACAGATCCAGATCCAGATCCAGAAAGTGGTGCATCATTTTTTGTAGTGTTTGAAGATAAAGACTTCATTTTGAGAAACTTAGAATCAACTATTGATGTTAACCAGATTTTTTTCTTCTTCTTTTTTGGTGTGCATTTTGTATAATTATATAATTTGTGGAAATTTGTTATATGGATTAATTCTAGTCAATTAATTAATCACATTTTGATGCTAACCAGATTTTGTGTAATATTTGTGTGGGATTTTCTTTGTTCACATTGACATACATTCTACTATTGAGGCTGGGGGGTTTTTCTTCTCTTTTTACAGCATTTTAAGCTCTAAAGTCTAATATATTGTAACTATTGATGTGAACCAGATTTTGTTTCCAAATGTTGATAAGGAACCTCCCTTATAAGACCTTCAAAAATCATCCCAAATGAGGTCTTATAAGGGAGGGATCTTATAAGGGAGGTAATTTTAATACTTACAAAGAAGGGCAATGTCTTAGAGAAGTAGGTCTTATGTGGGAGGGAGTCTTATAATGGGAGGTCTTATAAGGGAGGTTCCACTGTATTGCAATTGTCACCCCTGCCCCCTCATGTTAACTACCCTCAATCTCAAAGTCTGCTTCTTTCATTTTTATTTAAATAATCCTGGGTTGATCCTAAGTCTATCCCTTTCCCAAATTGGCAGAATGTTGGTTCTCAGTGAATATTTTCCAGTGATCGCGTTTACTGGTAAATATCAGTAAAATACTGATTGCAAAACCAAAATACTGAAAACAATTTGACCAGTCAGTCCCAGGGACTGATAATTCTTGGCTAGGACTGATACATCGTTTAACAGAGGTTTTGATATTGTGGTTTTCACTGGTTTTTGTTTCCACTGGGACTGGTTTTGGCACCGGTTATTGGGGAGCATTGTCGCTGATGGGACTGGTTTTCAACATTCCTAGCGCGATCACTGTTTTCAATGCGAAACGTTGAGGGGGTGGGTGGGGGTGGTGAAGGGGGGGCTTAAATACAAGATAGCCGTGTTTGTTGTGTGGATTGTGTAACCCATGCCCTTCGGCTTTGTAGCTGTGGACCGTGTTGTACTTAGTGCAGGAAAGGAGAGTGATAGTCCCAAGTCTTTTGACAGATTTGTTCTTAGAAATAATTAAGATTTTTTGAGGAATATAAATACGCTGCTTGCGGTATTGTACAGTTCTTCAACTGTTTCTTGCATTGCCCTCTTTGAAATCAGGCATGTTCCGTTATTTTTGTCATGATTCAGGATATGATGTTTTGGTCTATGGGTTTTTTTTTCATATTGTGTGAAGCCATGATGGATGATGGCCCAGATTTAATGCCATTTTTACACAACTCAATTGTTTGGTGATACAATCAATGATTCTCTACAAAATGAAATCAGAATATGTGTTGTACAGTGGAACCTCCCTTATAAGTCCTTCAAAAATCATCCAAAATGTGGTCTTATAAGGGAGGGGTCTCATAAGGGAGGTAATTTTAATACTTACAAAGAAGGGCAATGTCTCAGAGAAGTAGGTCTTAATGGGAGGGAGTCTTATAATGGGAGGTCTTATAAGAGAGGTTCCACTGTATTCTACTTTTTGAGTAAAGACAATTGGGTGATGTTGAATGGAGAAAGCATACCCCCCCAAAAAAAAACCCCACCAACATACTTGATAAGGTTGGATATGGACAATTTAGAATATGAGACGGAAAAGGAAAATGGACATGATGAGAAAATGATTGGGGAAGAGGAAACAAAGAGAGAGAGAGAGAGAGAGAGAGAGAGGAGAGAGAGAGAGATGGAAAAAATAAAAAGAATGGCAAAAAAGGATAAAGAAAAAGAAGGTGAGAGAAGACAAAGAAGAAAGAAAGTACAACCACCTAGGAAAATATAGCTGTGCACTGGAGCATATTATTATCTTAGGAAAATAGCTTGTGTTTGAAGTAGTTTATTTATTTGTTTCTACAACACAATGTTTTTCCATTCTTCTTCTTGACTTTTATTTTGTGATCCAAAGTTCATTTAGTACTACAGTATAGAGTTGTATTTGAGGAAACCTCAAGACTTTCTCGTGTTCCTTAAAAGCATTTTGCGTATGTTTTCAAATGGTTTCTTATTATTCAAAATGTGGACAGAAGCAGTTTCTATACTCTCTATATATATATCTCCATCTAAATTTATAATAAACTAAAATGACATTTTGGGTGTTTTGTGAATGCAGTGAAATCTCTCTCTCTCTCTCTCTCTCTCTCTCTCTCTCTCTCTCTCTCTCTCTGTCGCGTGCGCGCGGGGGAGAATGGACCAGTAAAGGTCTGTGTACACATTAACATTATTCACAACATATCACTATGTTGTTAACGTGTACAAGGACCTTTAGGCAGAAAGATAGTAGATGACAATAAGCAAAGAGAAAAGGCAGACTCAAAGAGAATGACAGATTAGAGGAAGTCACAAATACAAGCACTAAACTTCCAGAAGGTGGAGGGACTGTTTGTACAAAAGAAACCCCGGTCTCCCCACGGAGGGGGGGGGGGGGTATGCCACTCTGTCGTTTCCGACTATGACTTCCAGATAGCAGAGGAGGCAGCTGCTACTCTGGAGGGTTGATCTAAAGTGTGTTTACAATGATCGAGACGCCTTGCCCAAGGTTCTTCCCTTCTTTTTTTGGTCAAAAGGGATTCTAGGGATGATCTTCATTTTCGAACTTGGCCAAGATACATGCAACATTCATTGGTGCAGCTTTTCCTGGTATACAATGATTTCCTGTTTTTGAATTTTACCAGAAAAGGAAGTTCCTTTTTTTTGAATTTGTCAAACAAGATCTTTGTGTGTCTACAGTATTCTTCAAACACTTTAAAATAAGCATTTGTATAAATTGTGGAAAAAAGCCAGCTAAAATACCTTCATAAATCAATTTTTGCTTCAGCTGCAGGGGGACATTATACCCCTGAACCCCGGCCTGCGCTGAGAATCAGTGTTGTTCTTCGAAAAGAATGCGTTATCCCAAGAAAGCTTACTTTCAGTTTGCAGTTAAAAAAACGGTTCACAACTCGAACCGGTTTTTCGAACCGCGAAAGTTTAGCACCGGTTTTTCGGTTCAAACCGGTTTCCCCCCCCCATCTCTAGTCAAGAACAAATTGCCCTGAAAACGTTAACCATCTTTCGTCTCACGGCTGGTTAATAAAGGGCCCATAAACCACTACATTATAAAAACAAATTTAGAAGACTGTTAAAAGTGCATGGATTCGATTCGCCTCCTTGCAGAATGTCCTGAATTGCAGGATTTTTAAATTGCATAGAGCCGGTGTCGTATATAATACTGTCGCCGTGGGATCGTGTCGCAGCAATAGCATTTCACGTGAAATACTGTTGCAGCGATATTAATTTCTGAAAAAAACTCGCGCAACAAATTTTCACGAAAAATGTCCTATAAAATATTGTCTCATGCCTTAAAATACTGTCGCTCCAAATTTTGCGACAGGACACTGCGAAATATTGTAGTTAGTAAATACTGTCGCTTGCAACACATTTCAACATGAAATGTTGCTGCTAGAGTTAATATTTTCTGTGAAATATGGTCGTAGCGTTTTGGCAGCAGTATTTCACAGTATGACGTGAAATGCTGTCGCTGCGACACGATTTTATTTTTAGGCAGCGACGCCATTTTATGGACATTTCTTGCGAAATCCTGTCGCGCTTCAATTTTTTATAAAATAATGTCGCTCAGCGACACTTTTTCATGAATAAGCTGCAGTATTTCCCAGGAAATACTATCGCTGTGACACAATTTTATGAGCGACAGTATTATATACGACACCGGCGTTGCCGGATTATGAGAATTTGAGAAGCAACGATTTTCTTAAGCACACACACTTATACAATGAAGAGGGCCTATATAAGCATTTGCTATATTCAAAGGAATGTAGCACTTGTACTAGTCTAGAGGGGTGAAAAAAGAGCAGTAAATGTGTGTGTGTGTGTGTGTGCTGCTCCTGCACTCCGCCGGTGTCGTATATAATACTGTCGCTCATAAAATTGTGTCGCAGCGACAGTATTTCCTGGAAAATACTGCAGCTTATTCGTGAAAAAGTGTCGCTGAGCGACATTATTTTATAAAATATTGAAGCGTGACAGGATTTCACAAGAAATGTCCATAAAATGGCGTCGCTACCTAAAAATAAAATCGTGTCGCAGCAACAGCATTTCACCGTCGCTGTGAAATATTAACGCTACGACCATATTGCACAGAAAATATTAACTCTAGCAGCAACATTTCACGTGGAAATGTGTCGCAAGCGACAGTATTTACTGACTACAATATTTCACAGTGTCCTGTCGCAAAAAAATTCGCAAAATTTGGAGCGACAGTATTTTAAGGCATGAGACAATATTTTATAGGACATTTTTCGTGAAAATTTGTCGCGCGACAGTTTTTTTCAAAAAATAATATCGCTGCAACAGTATTTCACGTGAAATGCTATCGCTGCGACACGATCCCACGGCGACTGTATTATATACGACACCGGAGCTGCCCCCTTGCAGGATTTTTTCAAGTTCCCAGGAGGACCCAGGAAAGTGTAATTGTACAATTTTTGAAATAGAAAACGAGAGAAGAAATAAACATTATAAAAACTTCAAAAACCTTTTAATAGCATTATAATTTATATCTTCGATTGTCAATGTCATGGATGCAAAATAATCAATTTCATTTCCATTTTTGTTAACAAAATGTGTAAGATTTTACTGAATGGAATTAAAAAATAAAACGTGTCATAAAATACCGCAAAACATTTTTATACACGTTGTCAACATACTAGCGAAATCATCAAGGCACTTGCAAAGTGTCAAAACAACATTTACAACCTACTGGTTTATATACCCATTTAAGTCAACGGTTTTTTTTGGGTTTTTTTTTTATTTTTAATTTCAACCTAAATAACACAATGACGAACATAGCAAAAAACAAGTGCAACGTCGAGCTACTCGGAAATCGGAATGTGTCGGCTGTGCACATACATAAAAACGCATAAAAACAGCACGTAACTACATAAAAACGCATCAAAACAGCACGTAACTGAATAGTTTTTTTATATATAGCCTTGGGGTTCGGACCAGTGATTTGAGCGCGCGCGATCATGCGCACACGCGCGCACAGAAAAATTCATGACAACTGTGTTATTCATCAAGAAATGTTGTGAAAAAAACTGCATTAAAATACATGCAAAACTTTGCGAGATATTAGCGATTATGTGTTTCGGGGTTTAAACCCCGTAACTGGCGCGACCTTGACCTTAATGTAAAACTAAATAGATCAGCGGATAGCTTGCATCTTGGCGAACTAGTATACCAAATTTGATGATGATAGACTGAATAGTTTTTGAGAAAAACGGACAAATAGCCGGACGGAGGCACGCCGGACGGACGGACGGACACCGGACGGACGGATCAGACAAAAACAATAGCTCCCCGAACCTTCGGCTCGGGGACTAATCAATAAAATATTGCATTGAAAAGATGCAGGAATTACACTGATTTAACCTTGCATTTCTGTCTGTAAAAATATAAATAGCAACAACGCAAGCAAGTAAGTAAGCTTCTGATTCGCTTGATATGATACGCATTTCAGACACGTTTGATTTGATCGATTACGGAAATAGTATTTTTACTGAATGGATGCGGATGACGGAGTTTCCGCGCCGGGTTATTTCTTATACAAGCGAATGGGGTTTCTGTACGGAACTTGATGATTGTGGATCTGATGTGAACAAGCCCTATAGGGTAAGACGGGGTAAAAAGCCCACTGAGTGGGCAGGGAAGAAGCCCATGCCAATTATGTCATGAAATAAAGCAAATTTCAGTCAAATTTGCCCATGAGACGAATGCTAAACATTAACACTCGTCTCATGGGCAAAATGTGACTGAAATTTGCTTCATTTCATGAGATAATTGGCATGGGCTTCTTACCCGCCCATGGGCTTTTTACCCCGTCTTAACCTATACCTCCCACCTGGCGCAGCACAAAAAACATCTTTGTTCGGTGTCACGCTCTGAGCTTACCTTCTGTTCTGAGATCACCACCCCACCCCTCAATGTGTGCAACCCTAACCCTAACCCATCCCCAATCCTAACCATAATCCGACACTGAGGTGAAGGATTTGCGCATGCGCAGGTAAATTCAGAACAAGGCATATTCAGAACACCACACCGGCATTAAAATATTGCAGGGACTCTTTCCCTTTCGTGCTATAGCTGCCCAGTCAGAATTTAGCCTAAATTAGCATTTCCGTGGGGATACCGGGGGGGACTTTTGTATGAATAGTTCCCCCACCTTCTGGAAGTTCTGTGCTTGTAACTTCCTCTGATATGTCACTCTCTTTGACTCTGCCTTTTCCCTTTGCTTACTGTCATCTACTATCTTTTTGCCTTACCCGTCCATTCTCCTGCCTTTTTTATTTATTTATTTATTAAGACAACTTTTATAGCGCCTAATCTTTAAGCTCTAAGCGCTTTACAGAAATCACTAAAATGAATAGTAAACACAATGAACAAAAAGTATACATCAAACATTGACCAACACCCCACTTCCCTGATCCCTCATATCAGACAATTTCTCAATCACGCCCAAATAGTGAATGACATAATCTACAGTACACTTTCGCAACCAACTTGAAACACTCACACTGATGGACACTTTTTTCATGAAACCGTGACTCTTTCAAAAACATTTCCTCCACCCGAAGTCGGACTTGCCGGGCCTAACTGTGTCTTAGTTAGGCGCAAAACGGCAGCACGCGACGCATCTGCGCTCATAATTGACAGGGAACTGTCTGAGCGATCGAAGAAGAAGAAGAAGAAGAAGCATTTTATTACTCTCAACCTCAAAGATTCCTTCTACAAGAATGATCTCATTACTTTAATCATGGTGGAGAGGGTGAACGACGGGAGCCGACCGAAGAAAGTCAGCCAGTTTGAGGCCCGACATGGACGTGAAGACATCTCCCAGCAGCCTGGTGGTCCCCGGGGACCTCACCCGCGCCTGCATCGTGTCCCCCCGCCCCAGCCGAACCATCGCCCGACTGGACGACGGTGTCGTTTCCTTGGTGGTGTTGTCCCCACGACACGCAGACACCGAGGTGACCGTTTCTTCCTTCATTGAGTCTTCTGGGGCAGAAGAGTTCTGCTGAAGAGCACGCCCCTTGAGATGGTGGTTACTGTTTGGAAAAGACTGTTGCTCTTGACTAGTTGAAAGGTCTGATGGTGGTGGTGGTGGTTTTGAAGCCTCAATATGAACTTTGTGTTCTTTGGAGAGCATTGATGAGGCTGTCTTGCGGAGGGTTGAGGGCTTCTTCTTATGAGATAGAATGGAGGTGTGGACCATGTTGATTTCTGCGCATCTCTTAGGATCCATAGGATGGTGGCTTACCTGTTGGCACCAAAATAGCGCATAAAACAAAAGACGATTAAAACAAAAATGACAATGTTCTTGACGGTCGTAGGTGCTTGTACGCATGCACACAAGGCTCTCTCTCTCTGGCTCTGTCTCTGTCTCTTTTCTCTCTCTCTCTCTCTCTCTCTCTCTCTCTCTCTCTCTCTCTCTCTCTTTGGTGTGTGTGGCAATCTGTGAGTCACTGTGTTACCAGGGCTAAATGTATTTGCACGCGTGCATGTATGTAGGTCTACAGTGTTGTGTAAGAACTGTTATAATGGATTGGGGTCTTAGCACGTTTAATGCATTTTATCAAACTTACTCTAGTACCACGTGAATTTAAACTGACACGCCGAACAAAACATTTCACGGAAATGGCTCTAACTACAAAGTAACTGTATAATATTATTGAATATAATAATAATCATAATCATAAAAACAAAATTAAAGTTTAATTGGTTGAATAGATAAGCTTGCAGTGAAATGGGTTTACAACGAATTGGCAGCTAATTTACCTGTAGATTGAAGGCATACAGGCCGTCCGCTGGAGCCGTGAAGAGTCCGGTGCTTGGACTGTAGCCCTCTCCGGCGTTGAAGAAGACCTTGTCAAACTTAAGCGTTTGGTTCTCCTTCAGGTCACCAAGGTCACGACCCGAAAAGGTCACGGTGAAGGACACGGACTGGGTCACCTTGGCTGGAGTTGGAGATTGAAATATTATAACAGTTGAGGGTCCACTTATAATACAGGCAGGGACACACACACCCGCACGCACGCAGGCACACACACAGAGTCACACACACACACACACACTCTCTCTCTCACACACACACACACACACACACACACACACACACACACACACACACACACACGCGCGCGCGCGCGCGCGCGCGCGCACGCACGCACGCGCGCACGCACGCGCGCGCGCGCGCACGCACGCACACGCACGCGCACGCACACACACACGCACGCACGCACGCACGCACGCACGCACACACACACACACACACACATTTTTTTGTGTGGGGTACCGTGCTTGTGTCTTCTCCTTTTGACTTCCAACAAAACGAAATCGGATATACATGGGGTGTGGGGGGGGGGGGGGGGGGGGGGGGGGGGGGGGGGGGGGGGGGGGGGGGGGGGGGGGGGGGGGGGGGGGGGGGGGGGGGGGGGCGAACAGTTGCAACATTCTATGTAGGCTACTGACTCTCCATCAAAATCAAAAGTCATTAACATTTGTATGAACGATTTTAAGGTGGAGTAGCATTTTCTTTCTTCTTTGAGTCGCTCTGCTTATCAGGCATAGAAGCAGAGTTTCCTTCATCAAACATGTCATTTGAATAGGCATTGGTATTTAGTATGGTGATTATGATCACCGATACGTGTCTGTGAAATTTGGGTTGCTCCCACCTGGAGAGCGCGACGCCGCGAGCGCAGCAAGCGCCACCCTTTCTATTGAGGGGGGGGGGGGGTTAGGACGGGGGGGGGGGGGGGGGGGGGGTAGGCCGGGGGGGGGGGGTAGGCCGGGGGGGGGGATAGGGGAGGGGGAGTTGGGGGGGGGGGGGGGGGAGAGCAAACTTGGGAATTCTAGCTATCAATAGGGCTTATCCCTAAATAGACAGAAAGTTGCGTACCAGAGTTACTCCCCTTGTTTGTCGGTACAATCACAAGCTAGCACATTAAAAGTGTGTGGGCGTATGTACCGCTGTTTAGGCTGTCTGTCTGTCTTTTACTATTTTCTCTCGTCTCTCTGACCGACTGACTGTCTGTCTGTCTGTCTTTTTCTCTGTCTGTTTGGTATGTCTCTGTCTCTCTATCTACTGTTTGTTATCTGCCTCTTGTCTACTTCTCTGCGTCTCCCTTGTCTGTATGCCCCTCTCTATCTTTCCTGTATGTCTGTATGCCTCTCTCTTTCTCTCTATCTTTCCTGTATGTCTGTATGCCTATCTCTTTCTCTCTATCTTTCCTGTATGTCTGTATGCCTCTCTCTTTCTTTCCTGTATGTCTGTATGCCTATCTCTTTCTCTCTATCTTTCCTGTATGTCTGTATGCCTCTCTCTTTCTTTCCTGTATGTCTGTATGCCTATCTCTTTCTCTCCTGTATGTCTGTATGCCTATCTCTTTCTCTCTATCTTTCCTGTATGTCTGTATGCCTCTCTCTTTCTTTCCTGTATGTCTGTATGCCTATCTCTTTCTCTCTATCTTTCCTGTATGTCTGTATGCCTATCTCTTTCTCTCTATCTTTCCTGTAGTTACATGTCTGTATGCCTCTCTCTTTCTCTCTATCTTTCCTGTATGTCTGTATGCCTCTCTCTTTCTTTCCTGTATGTCTGTATGCCTATCTCTTTCTCTCTATCTTTCCTGTATGTCTGTATGCCTCTCTCTTTCTCTCTATCTTTCCTGTATGTCTGTATGCCTATCTCTTTCTCTCTATCTTTCCTGTATGTCTGTATGCCTCTCTCTTTCTCTCTATCTTTCCTGTATGTCTGTATGCCTCTCTCTTTCTCTCTATCTTTCCTGTATGTCTGTATGCCTATCTCTTTCTCTCTATCTTTCCTGTATGTCTGTATGCCTATCTCTTTCTCTCTATCTTTCCTGTAGTTACATGTCTGTATGCCTCTCTCTTTCTCTCTATCTTTCCTGTATGTCTGTATGCCTATCTCTTTCTCTCTATCTTTCCTGTATGTCTGTATGCCTCTCTCTTTCTCTCTATCTTTCCTGTATGTCTGTATGCCTATCTCTTTCTCTCTATCTTTCCTGTGTGTCTGTATGCCTCTCTCTTTCTCTCTATCTTTCCTGTATGTCTGTATGCCTATCTCTTTCTCTCTATCTTTCCTGTATGTCTGTATGCCTATCTCTTTCTCTCTATCTTTCCTGTATGTCTGTATGCCTCTCTCTTTCTCTCTATCTTTCCTGTATGTCTGTATGCCTCTCTCTTTCTCTCTATCTTTCCTGTATGTCTGTATGCCTCTCTCTTTCTCTCTATCTTTCCTGTATGTCTGTATGCCTCTCTCTTTCTCTCTATCTTTCCTGTATGTCTGTATGCCTCTCTCTTTCTCTCTATCTTTCCTGTATGTCTGTATGCCTATCTCTTTCTCTCTATCTTTCCTGTATGTCTGTATGCCTCTCTCTTTCTCTCTATCTTTCCTGTATGTCTGTATGCCTCTCTCTTTCTCGTCTGTCTGTTTGTCTCTCGTCTACCAGTCAGTCTCGCTCTCTGTCTCTGTCTGTCTGTCTCTCTCTCTCTCTCTCGTCCGTCTCTGTTTCAATTTGTTTGTCTGTCTATGTTTCTCTCTGTCTTGTCTGTATGGCATCTGTCTCTGTTTCTATGTTTGTCTGCATAGTGTCTGTTGTCTGTATCTTATCTACGTGTCTGTATCTGTCTGTCTGCCCTTCTCTGTGTATTTCCCGTCTGTCTATTGTCTGTCTCTGTTTTTGTCTGTCTCTTTCTCCCATCTGCCGCTGTTTCTCTCTAGTTTGTCTCTCTCTTTCTGTCTCCTGTCTGTGTGTCTGTCTCTCTCTCTCTCATCCGTCTGTCCCATCCTCTTTGTCTCCGCCTGTCTCTCTTGTCACGTCTTCCTGTTACTTTCCTTTGGTTCTGTTTCTCTGTATCTCTCTCATTTGTCTCTGCCTTTTTTGTCTCTGTCTTTTATCTGCCTGTCTTCCTGTCTGTCTTTGCTTCTTTCTGTTTGTCAGTCTCTCTCGCTCTCTCTCTCTCTCTCTCTCTCTCTCTCTCTCTCTCTCTAGGCCGTCTGTTTGTCTGCCTCTGTATCTCTTGTCTGTCTCTGAGAGAGAGAGAGAGAGAGAGAGAGAGAGAGAGAGAGAGAGAGAGAGAGAGAGAGAGAGAGAGAGAGAGAAGAGAGAGAAAGAGAGGATAGACAGACAAATGATGACGCATTCAGATTGAAAGGCAGAGAGAGAGAGAGAGAGAGAGAGAGAGAGAGGGGAAGAGAGAGAGAGAGAGAGAGAGAGAGAGAGGGGGGGGGGGGGTGTCATGCACATACATACATACATGCATGACATAGACAGACAGAAAGACAGCCAGACAGAGACAGAGAGCGGGGTGGAGACAGAAAGAGATAGACAGACAGACAGGGAAACAGACAGGTGTGAGAATGAGAGAGACAGAGGCAAAGGCAGAGAGACAGACAAGAAAGATTGGAAGAGAGACATACAGACAAACAGACAAAGACAGTGAGACAGAGACAAAGATGCGAAACACTCAGGCAGACAGACAATCCACAGAGACAGACGGAAGAAAGCGAGAAATAGAGACAGAGCGAGTGAGGAAAGAGAATAAAAGTCAGACAGAGACAGATTGACAGACAGACATAGACGAGGGAGAGGAAAGAGAGAGAGAGACAGAGACAAACATACAGACAAAGAGACTGACAAAGAGAGACACAGACTGCGTATTTTCGTACTTGCAGTACATGTTTCTACCTTTTCCTTGCCTACTCTCTTGGGCCTGGTTGTACCTACTAACAAGGGAAATAACTCTCTTTTCTGTGTAGATACCCATTTAGGAAGTAGCCCTATTTGGTCGTACTATGTAGCGGGATTTCTCCCTGCTCTTACCAAAAGCTGCTCTTACCTAAAGCTGCGCAAGGGTCTGATTACAATTCGACGTTCAGTTCAATTTTCCCGTCGAACTAGAAAGAAAGGGTAAGGCCCGTATTCGAACCCGGGTCACTCACGCATTGAAATTGGCAGGCGAACGTCTCCATTAACCACTCTGTCACCTTAATTCCTTCCTTTTTAAAAATAATAAAATAAAAATAAGAGCAGACTATGAGCGCACACAGACGTACGCAAGCATACGCATGCATGCACACACACACACACACACCTACACACACACACACACACACACACACACACACACACACACACACACACACACACACACACACACACACACACACACACACACACACACACACACACACACACACACACACACACACACACACACACACACACACACACACACACGTAAACTGAAAAACAAACAAACAAACCGTTGCTGACCAACTGACCGATCTGAGAGGCCAGGTCGGTGATCTGCGCTCCCTGTGCCTGCAGCTGATCCGTCAGGTGGCCCAGCCTCCCTGATACCTCTCTGGCCGTGGCCTCCACGTGACTCCGTCTGATGGCTCTGGAATCCGAGCTCTCCCCCAGCGGGAAGGGAAGCCCTGTCACCGTGACCACCACGGCCACTCCCGTCAAGGTCAAGGTCAGGACCAAGGTCATCCATATGGATGCGGGCCGGTCAGGTTTAGTTGCGGCTGAGCCGTGGTGGCTGTAGTGGTAGTGCCTGTAGGGTTGTTTTACGAAGGCCATGCCTGAAAATGGGATAATAGGTCTGATAGTGCTTGTCAGGAGGAGCATTGACAGAATGAAACACACACACGCGCGCGCACGCGCACACGCACACAAGCATACGCACACTCACACACACACACACACACACACACACACACACACACACATACACATACACACACACACACACACACACACACACACACACACACACACACACACACACACACACACACACACACACACACACACACACACACACCACAATAAACTTTTGCTCCTTTGCCGACCTTAGTCAAGCAAAGGACAATAGGAACAACAAATATGATCTTAGGCAATTTTAATCATAAAAAAGAACAACAAAATGGGTCTGAGCCCACAGGGCTATAAATGTTTCAAAACCTAAGTAATGCATTCCATTGAACGCATTAGAACGACCCAGGCAAAATCAGTAAAAATTCCAACAAGAACAAAGATCATGGTTGTTTGCTCATGATTAGCATCATATCAGGCTTTTAACCTGGGAACGTCTTCCCACATGAAGTCTAAATTTCTGCTGGTAGAATATTATAAAACCTACTTGTGGGACAATGACGAAGTTGAAGATGTTCAATGAGATAAACCTAGAATAGGGTTACTGTATATAGTAAACACACGTACACACGTACTACCCAGACTAATATTTTTTGGTAGGGGAAGACGGGGTAAAAAGCGCATGGGCGGGTAAGAAGCCCACCCCAATTATCTCATGAAATAAAGAAAATTTCAGTCAAATTTGCCCATGAGACGAATGCTAGACATTAACGCTCGTCTCATGGGCAAAATGAGACTGAAATTGGCTTCATTTCATGAGATAATTGGGGTGGGCTTCTTACCCGCCCATGCGCTTTTTACCCCGTCTTCCCCTATGTCCATAGTTTTATCTTAATGTAGCCTAGTAAAAAGTATAGCCCCTGCACGGTGTGTGTGTGTGTGTGTGTGTGTGTGTGTGTGTGTGTGTGTGTGTGTGTGTGTGTGTGTGTGTGTGTGTGTGTGTGTGTGTGTGTGTGTGTGTGTGTGTGTGTGTGTGTGTGTGTGTGTGTGTGTGTGTCTTTTGCGCAGATAAGAGTTGTGACCTTTAGAAAAGGGTACAAAATATCACAAGCAATTGAATAATAACCCTCTGTACTATGGGTTGATTATTCAATGCGTTACAATGCAGTTTATATCACACAGGCCTATATCAGTGTATACAATATGCCTAATTATACAACCGGTTTTGGTGTTATGTTTGAAAAGGGAACAGGTTTACACAGAACGAAAACTAGGACAGTCGTAGTACACTCAAAGGCAATGATAAAACTACCCGTTCAAGTGGCAGAGCAACACTAAAGTTGTTGTTGCCTGTCTGTCGTTTCCGACAATGACTGCCATATAGCAGAGAGGGGCAGCTGCTAGTCTATTCCGGCGGGCTACGAAAATTTGTTTATAGCGGAGAAGCCTTGTCCAGGGTACATCCCCACTCTCCCGGCCAAAGGGATTTAAGGACGAGAGTTGGCGTTGGGGAAGGTCCCCAAAGGCCAACCAGTCCCATTGGCTGCAGCACTAGAGCCAGTGCCAATGCCCCCCTAGTTAGCGAGTCTTAGTCTTCCACGAAAGACTAAGCTGTACCATAGTACTCCAATGAAAATCTGTTTAACGTCCTCACGGGTCTGGAACAGACACATATGGGACATTAGTATGATATAAAAATGGTGGGAACGATCCTGGAGGCAATGCCCGGAAGCAGTGCAACACCAGTAAAGTCCCGAATTTTTAACAATTCAGATAAGTATAATAATGTGAATAGTATTCCAATACTGTACAATATAATTTTATAGTACAGCTCTCATTTACTGTTGGCCCTTTCTACAGGCTAATGTCAACCGGTGATAAACGTCATTTGAGTAAAGGTTCTTCATAGCACTAAATCTACACACTCAGTGTGGTGAAACAGGCTTAACCGGGTACACATAATGTGTGTAATAGCACTAAATCTACACACACAGGTGTACCCGGCCCGGTTAAGCGTGTTTCGCAACACTGGGTGACCCAGAAACTTGATATGACACACACGATACCCGACACCTGGGTCGACTTCACCAACACACTCAAACTCAAAACTCAAACTCAAACACTTTTATTTGTCGCAAAACCATCTAAGGGATTACTGACACAGATGCGATAAACACATACCACGAAAGAAAAGAAAACAAAAAGCACAGGGTAAAGTTGGTGACAAAGTAAATGTAGCAGTAGCAGATGAAGACTAGTAAGCATAAAAAGACACAACCTTCCATTCCCTCCATCAAACAATGCCCCCCCCCCCCCCCCCCCCCCCACACGTAACTTTCCTGTTTCCACTCACCTCTCTATAACCCCATTTGCATCTTTCAACAAGCAGCTATAATACACTGCTTGTAATAGGGCCAACTGAAGTGGAACTTCAACCGTTGCTGTTAAAACTATACGTATATGTGGCCACTGATCATTAAAGGGGTACCCTGACGGATGAGGTTTTGCAAGAAACACGATTTTTGAATTTGCAAGCCTGTTGTGAAAAACTACCCCATCGACTTATGTCCCTTTCGTGGTGCTGGGTCACAATTTTGATTATACCAATACAGATGTTATTTATGTACAATTAAAACAATTCCCTCCTTGCGTTTTTAAGGAAACGTATGCAATATCAATCAATGAAATTGATTCTTCCATGGACAAACCTTTGATCTATCCTGCACGTACCTAGAGACGTTCGGGTTTGACTTTCAGGAAGAGATATTTTCGCTTCAAAGAAGGTGAAACAATTCTTAGATTCAATTAATCCTGTAATTAAATAAAAACAAACAAAACACCAACATTAATGGGTGCGATATCATTTTGACGGTCAAAGCCTTTGGCAATCCATGGACAATTCAATTCATCCTGCCAAGAACTAAAAAAAATAGATTTATTCACTCCCACACGGAAGGCCTAGCCTACTTTCCGCTGACTGGAACAATGGGGTGGTCATGTTACAGCTACATGCTAAAGAAAAAGTACACACACTTCCCCTACTAACTGAAATCATAGCCTTTTGTTTCAGTACAAAGATCAGCATGTTGATCTGATATGGCTGACAAACAATTTTCACCATGTAAGCTACTGACAAAATAATGGGTAGAGTTGAGTACCTGTACGGAAAATCGGTACCGGTGTTTTTCACCGGTATATAATAATAATAATAATAATGGGAATTTATATAGCGCTCTTTCTCACATGAGCTCAGTGCGCTTTACATTGATAACAAGAACATTAAAGGCAAACAAATAATTAATCATTAGAAAGTAAAATAAGCACGATGCTTACACACAACGTTCTCTTACTTCCTTACTCACACACACACACACACACACACACACACACACACACACACACACACACACACACACACACACACACACATACACACACACATGCATGCGCACACGCACGCTCGCACACAATTAATTATACAAGTAAAATAGTTACAACATGAACATTCTAAGAAGAAACATAGAGACCACATTCACATTCCCAATGAAGTTTGAATACAATACTGCAACTTGAAATAAAATCATACTGCCATCGTGTGACGAGGTAATGGGTTAAAAGGCTAAGTCTCTAGGGAAGACTTTAGATAATTTGCCTTTAGCCCACTTCTCTAGGGTATGGGAGATGAGCAACTTTCCCGGCCCCTTTTCATCTAATAAATTTATATTTGTGCCCGGGTTCTGGCTCGTCAGATGGTTGTAAGAAATACAAGTGGTTGAATTGCTCTAAATGGCAGACAGAGAGAAGTAGGGTTTTACATGAAATTACAAGACTCCCACTCTCATCAGTCTGACCAAAGGGTTCAGGATTATTTGACACTTGTATTTTATTTACTCCCAAAATCTGCATAAGATTATGCAACAATAATAATAAAGCAGCTCAATGGCGCCAAAACAAAATATGAATAAAAACACAATGAAATCCGAAAGGATTCACAAGACTTTTGTCTTTCTATAAGGTTCGCCCCATGCCGGAAGGGTTACTAATTATATTCGGTGTCCGTAGGAAAGTTCAAATGATTGGCGCAGTCAGGTAGACTTAGCTGTTTGAAGTTCTGGGCTTGCTCGTCAGGTGAGAGTAGCTCCCAGTCGTTCCTATTACGGCTTCGCGGGATGGCACGGTTCAGGCGTGGTCTCCTCGCGGATTCTGGGTGCGGGTCGTCTTGGCGACGGACCCGTCTTGGTGCTTGGTGGAGTCCGGGATGATCGTCCGGCCCACGATGCCCTGCTGATAATCACAGGAGAAGGTGGATGTAGATCTCTATGGCTTAGAGACAAGGGGCTTCAGTCGGCAGGGAATTAGTGAATCCCAACCGGCTTGAAGGCTTCCCTTGTACAATAGCACTACATGTAGTTAATAAATAAACTGAATTTCAGTTAACAAACTGAGATCAGTAAAACATAAAAGGTGATCAAGACAACATCACTCTCCATCCAACACCTGGAAAGGAATGGTATCATAAAGTGCAAGATTGCGGCCCATAGGTTTCCTACTAAAAATAGACAAAAGGGTTAGTAGGCATAAACTCCGGTTCTGGTACCAAAAGTGTTCAAGTCAAAAACACACACACACAAATAATCAGTGCACATAAATAGAATAGAATGTTTACCACTTCTTTTCTATAACATATCTATCTACTCCTTATTCATCATTGAACATAGGATCTAGATCAAAACTAGAGTCAAACACACAAGATCTCAATCACCTGCCATCAATAATACTTACTAGTGGGCTTATGATGACTGGTTGTGAGTGTTGCTCTAGCTACGTTTCAGCATCTTGTGTGACAACTTTTTCTCACCACTCCAATTATAGCCTTCACTTTCAAACAATGAAAGCCTGCTATTGGTGTATTACAGTCCACACGTCACAAGATTGCTGTTCTAAATGTACCGAACAATCACGCGCCTATTACATCCTTATCACGTGCCGACATTCAAATCCTTCTCGTGCTCAGAAAGGAAGGGGTTGAAAGGGGCCGACTGTGGTGGTCACTTTCTTGTGATGAGACGGTAGAAAAGGGGGGGGGGGGGGTGAAGGGAGATAACCTCGGTAGATGGTACGTGCTGACCAGGGAGAAAGAGATAACGCCCTTCCGCGGCGTTCGTTTGAAGCAGCGGGGCAATTAACGTGGCGGCTGGACAGAGAAATGTAAAGGCGAGGGGGGGGAGGGGAGAAGGGGGGGGGGGGTGTAGATAAGAAATAAAGAAAGTGGGTCGCGCGGGACACTTACGTCACAGAGGCCCCCCGAAGAAAAGATTCTGGTACCGGAATCTTCCTGTGGAACGCCGACTCCACTTTCGACTTGGGCGACAGGGACAAATTAGTGGGGAGACTGGGTCGGCTGGAATGGTGGAACATCTGGTCGCAACACAGAGTTCAAAGGAGCAGGTGGGTTAGAGATCAGTGGAATGGATTCCGACTGAGGTTGGTGCGGCAATCCTGTGTTGAGTTGTCCCAAGGTTGATTGCAGAATAGCAAACACCTCTTGCCTGAGTTTCCCCTTTAGCCTGGATTCATCATTGCTGATGATGTGGTTTGGTAGGCCGATTCGGGCGAAAATGGCTTTGAGTGCCGCAGCTATCTGACTAGCATCAAGTGAGGAGATTGGGGCGGCATCGCACTGCATGGTACATATGTCGACCACGGTGACTATGTACCGGAATTTCTTCTTCCGTTTAGGTAGAGGCCCGACCAAGTCGACTGCCACTCGCTGAAAGGGAGGGGTAGGTGACGGCTGTACGTGCGGCGGCCTGTCCCGATAGTACCTTCGGTGGGTGTTTGCGGGTACAGTGCTGCCTTTCACCTGAGGTACCTGTGGCGAGTGGTCTTGGGTCGTTAGGCGGACATTCCTTGGGAAGGATTTTCCAAGTTGTGGCGGACTTGGGGACTTGGGACAATCTGGATTTGCTCGCGCGGCAATTTGGTTTGCCGCGTTGAGAGGTTTCTTCCCTGCTGAGGGAGATTTGCTCTTTGGGAAGGAGGGAGGGAGTTGGTTTGTGGTTTGGGGAGAAGGGAATGCTGCTGAAACAAGGGCAGGTTGAGAGGGGTGCCCTAAAAACACATACTGTGATCCCAGTATGAGGTCATAGACAGGACTGTCCATGAGCACTGCCTTGATGGGTCCCTTAACATATCTGGTGTCGACATTGATTATGGCGACTGGCAAAGTGGATGGGGGGATTGCAGCATCAGGGCCTTGCAGAGAGATGAAGTCTCCCGTGTATGCTGACGCGGGGACTAAGGATCCGCAGACAATGGCGTCGCATGACAGTCCAGTGTCATAGAGACACTGAACAGGGATGTTGTTGACAGTCGCCTGTCCAACGACTGACGGTGTGCCTGGACACTGTACTGGGGAGGGGTTTGTGCAATTCTGCGAAGTCGAGACGACTTGCATAGTTGCAACATTTTGCCGCTTGTAAGCAAGTTTCCTGCAGTCATCCCGATTGTGGGTGTTCGACTTGCAGTATGAGCAGAATAAGGGTTGTCCCAGTGGTTGTCGTTCATGGGTAGAACTGTTTGACCCACTTTTGGAGTTGGGGTTAAACCTGCTCTGCTGTGAAGCAGTGGACCCAACAACTTGCTGTAGTTTTGGCCTTTTAGGGGCGCTAGGTTCATCATGGGCTAGTGTGTACCTATCACTTAGCTGGATGAGGTCAGCCAGAGTTGTGGCACCTTGTTCGGCAGTAAAGGTGCGTAACTCTGGGGACATGGTTTCGCGCAGTTGCTCGCCAACCATCAGTTCCCGGAGATCCTCATAGGACTCTGATTTGGCAGAAAGCGACACCCATTTAGTCAGATAGTTCCCCAGTCTATCTGAAAATTGGGCATAGGACTCTCCCCTACCTTTTCTGGTTGACCGGAACTTTTTCCGGTAGGCATCAGCTGTCAACTGGTATCTGTTGAGCAGGGCTTCTTTCAAAGCTGG
Source organism: Phymorhynchus buccinoides (assembly GCA_017654935.2). NCBI lineage: Eukaryota > Metazoa > Mollusca > Gastropoda > Neogastropoda > Raphitomidae > Phymorhynchus > Phymorhynchus buccinoides. The sequence goes on from JAGGCT020004176.1 coordinate 89,246, forward strand.
GTAGTCGGTAATTTGGCTTGACGGAAGTTTGCTGTACACCTCATAAGCCACACCCCTGAGACTTTGGGCAAGCTTGAGGTTGAACTTTTCCGGAGCAAGCTCAAATTCCTGGGCCAGTCTTTCAAATCTATCGAGGAATGCATCGATAGACTCTGTTGCCTCATTGAATGCCTCCAATGTGAAGGTCATGGCTGAGGTATGAATGGGAGGGGGAAAATTTTGAGGGGCAGCAGTCTCAGAGTCTGCTGAGTTTTCTAGCTGCTTCATAGCTAGTTCATGGTCTCGCGCTTTTTCTCGCTCAGTGGCCTCAAGTTCGAGTTCTTTATTTTTGGCATCCTGCACTAGTTGTCTCTGCCTTAACTCATGAGTACGGATTTTCTCTTGCTCCTGAGTGTCGCGATCTTTATCTGCCTCTTGAGCCTCATGGGCTCTCTGTTTGTCTTTCTGAGCCTCCTCGTGGACTTTATCAGCCTCTTGAGCCTCATGAGCTCGCTGTTTGTCTTTCTCAGCCACCTCGCGAGTTTTGTCTTTGTCATATTCAGATATGACAAAATTGGCTAACTCTTGGCCTGACAATCCTAGAGATTCTCCCCATTCTTTAAGTTCCCTCCTAAGTTTAACAATCTCAGCCATGGTTGTAAATACAACTATTCAAAATAAAAACAAAGCTGCTGAGTTGAATGTATCAAACAACACTTAACTATTTCAACATAAACAGAAATAGCATGCACATCAAAATAAAGTCATAAATAGCATTCAAACAAATCAAATCAAAACACAGTGAACCAAATCACAATAACTTTCCCAGTGGACACAAGATAAGTTTTGAAAAGGAACTACCGTTTGAATTGAAATTTGTTAGACTTTATGAAAAAAAATATCCCGGACGCGAGCCCCCAATTAGATGTGACGAGGTAATGGGTTAAAAGGCTAAGTCCCTAGGGAAGACTTTAGATAATTTGCCTTTAGCCCACTTCTCTAGGGTATGGGAGATGAGCAACTTTCCCGGCCCCTTTTCATCTAATAAATTTATATTTGTGCCCGGGTTCTGGCTCGTCAGATGGTTGTAAGAAATACAAGTGGTTGAATTGCTCTAAATGGCAGACAGAGAGAAGTAGGGTTTTACATGAAATTACAAGACTCCCACTCTCATCAGTCTGACCAAAGGGTTCAGGATTATTTGACACTTGTATTTTATTTACTCCCAAAATCTGCATAAGATTATGCAACAATAATAATAAAGCAGCTCAATGGCGCCAAAACAAAATATGGATAAAACACAATGAAATCCGAAAGGATTCACAAGACTTTTGTCTTTCTATAAGGTTCGCCCCATGCCGGAAGGGTTACTAATTATATTCGGTGTCCGTAGGAAAGTTCAAATGATTGGCGCAGTCAGGTAGACTTAGCTGTTTGAAGTTCTGGGCTTGCTCGTCAGGTGAGAGTAGCTCCCAGTCGTTCCGGTTACGGCTTCGCGGGATGGCACGGTTCAGGCGTGGTCTCCTCGCGGATTCTGGGTGCAGGTTGTCTTGGCGACGGACCCGTCTTGGTGCTTGGTGGAGTCCGGGATGATCCTCCGGCCCACGATGCCCTGCTGATAATCACAGGAGAAGGTGGATGTAGATCTCTATGGCTTAGAGACAAGGGGCTTCAGTCGGCAGGGAATTAGTGAATCCCAACCGGCTTGAAGGCTTCCCTTGTACAATAGCACTACATGTAGTTAATAAATAAACTGAATTTCAGTTAACAAACTGAGATCAGTAAAACATAAAAGGTGATCAAGACATCATCACTCTCCATCCAACACCTGGAAAGGAATGGTATCATAAAGTGCAAGATTGCGGCCCATAGGTTTCCTACTAAAAATAGACAAAAGGGTTAGTAGGCATAAACTCCGGTTCTGGTACCAAAAGTGTTCAAGTCAAAAACACACACACACAAATAATCAGTGCACATAAATAGAATAGAATGTTTACCACTTCTTTTCTATAACATATCTATCTACTCCTTATTCATCATTGAACATAGGATCTAGATCAAAACTAGAGTCAAACACACAAGATCTCAATCACCTGCCATCAATAATACTTACTAGTGGGCTTATGATGACTGGTTGTGAGTGTTGCTCTAGCTACGTTTCAGCATCTTGTGTGACAACTTTTTCTCACCACTCCAATTATAGCCTTCACTTTCAAACAATGAAAGCCTGCTATTGGTGTATTACAGTCCACACGTCACAAGATTGCTGTTCTAAATGTACCGAACAATCACGCGCCTATTACATCCTTATCACGTGCCGACATTCAAATCTTTCTCGTGCTCAGAAAGGAAGGGGTTGAAAGGGGGCCGACTGTGGTTGTCACTTTCTTGTGATGAGACGGTAGAAAAGGGGGGGGGGGGTGAAGGGAGATAACCTCGGTAGGTGGTACGTGCTGACCAGGGAGAAAGAGATAACGCCCTTCCGCGGCGTTCGTTTGAAGCAGCGGGGCAATTAACGTGGCGGCTGGACAGAGAAATGAAAAGGCGAGGGGGGGGAGGGGAGAAGGGGGGGGGGTGTAGATAAGAAATAAAGAAAGTGGGTCGCGCGGGACACTTACGTCACACATCGACATACCAATTACATGACTAATTATAATAGACAAATTTTGCAAAAACAAAAATACCCTTCTACCTCATTTACAAGCACACACACACACACACACACACACACACACACACACACACACACACACACACATATATATACACACACCATGCGCACACGCACACTCGCACACAAGCGTTTAAAGTTTACAAGACGTAGACATTCTACATACAAAATACGAATAATAAAATAATTGTAAATACATTTTTTACAAGATTTCTGCAATCAAACGGACCCCCCCCCCCCACACACACACACACACACACACACACTCACACACACAAACACTAATCAATCATAATATGTCCGAAACAAGTGAGTTTTAAGGGCAGAGCGAAAGGCGGAGATAGAGTCAGATGAGCGGACATGTTGTGGGAGGGAATTCCATAAGTGAGGTGCTAAATAGTAGAAGGATCGTTCACCAAACGATTTCGTGTGGACCCGAGGAACCTTGAGTGTGCAGCAGTCAGAGGAAGAACGTAGGGAGCGAGCAGGTAAGTAGACAGTTACTAGTTCGGAGAGATAGACGGGACCAGAGGAGTGAACAGCACCGAAACAAAGGCAAGCTATTTTATACTTGATTCTAGCCTCTACTGGAAGCCAGTGCAAGTTACGAAGATGAGGTGTTATATGATCAGAACGTGGAATCTTGAGAGTGAGGCGTGCTGCACTGTTTTGCAGTTTTTGAACACGTTGCAGGAGATACTTAGGACAGCCACAGAGAAGAGAGTTGCAATAGTCAATGCGGGAAAGAATAAAGGCAGAAATAAGAGTTTTCGTGGCTGCAACAGACAGAAAGTGTCGAACAGCACTGATTCGTCTGAGCTCATAATTGATGGAACGTATGAGATTAATAACCTGTTTATGCATTGTAAGATTTGAATCGAGGGTAACTCCGAGATTCTTTGCTGACTTAGAAAACTGAACACAAGCATTGCCAACTGTAAGAGTTTCTGGAAGAGATATCGTTGCAGACTGGCTGGGTTGCTGGTAATGAATTAACATTTTGATAACGCACAAAAGAGCTTCCCCACAAAGTCCAACATGTAGGTGTGGCTAAGAAACCATGTCTAAATAACCTTACTATACTGTCTCCAGGACCGGACCTAAGTTTTTAAGGGGTTTTTAAATGGTTAAATCCGAGAAGCAAAATAGTGCAATCTGGGCATGAAATAAAGGACTAATGCCATTATTGTTCATACCCCTATTGAAACGTGTTTTGAACCATTAAGTACACGTCATTCTGCCTCCACACTAGAGAGTTTGCGGGCACGACGACTACGACTACGACAACGACACCGAGCTCTGAGCAGCGACGTTCGTTCCGAGATATCGTACCGTATATTAAAAGCGATTGCGTGCGAAACGAATTTTTGTCCTACAGAAGGGAACGACCGTAACACATACAAATACACGTGGCAATGTCATCACATATATTAATCCTCCTCAACCGACAGATCAAATATGTTAAACAAATAGAAGGATTTGAGGAAAAAGGGTGGGGGCTGCAGCACCCCCCCCCCCCCCCCCCCCCCCCCCCCCCCCCCCCCTCTCGGTAGGTCCGGCCCTGCTGTCTCTGTCTCTACCTCTCTGTCTCTCTCTCTTTCTCTCAGCAACAACATAGTGCTTTGTTGACGCTGACGAAATTTTGAAAGTAAAACACAACAATGAAGGCCTCTCATCATAAGATTAAAACTAGGGGAAGACGGGGTAAAAAGCGCATGGGCGGGTAAGAAGCCCACCCCAATTATTTCATGAAATAAAGAAAATTTCAGTCAAATTTGCCCATGAGACGAATGCTAGACATTAACGCTCGTCTCATGGGCAAAATGAGACTGAAATTTGCTTCATTTCATGAGATAATTGGGGTGGGCTTCTTACCCGCTCATGCGCTTTTTACCCCGTCTTCCCCTATGATTAAAACAGAAAAAACCCTCATAAGACTATGTATATCCTATCTACGTGTAGGCATGTCTGTTCTAAAACGGACTTCGGTCAGGCCCCCGACCACCCCTCCCCCTCTCCCGTCCACCATTCATATTGAGGTTACCCCCCCCCCTCCCCCCCCTCCAATGCAAAATATCTTCCAACGCCACTGATAGGAGAAGGTAGATGATAGGGTTGCATCAGGGGGTGGGGGTGGGAATAGGGGGTGGGGATTGTACTCCCGGCTTTCCCCGTGGGGATACCGGGGCCGTCTTTAGTTAAAAAAAAAGATACAGTTCCCCCACCTTCTGGAAGTTCTGTGCTTGTAACTTCCTCTAATCCGCCACTCTCTTTGACTCTGCCTTTTCCCTTTGCTTTCTGTCATCTACGTAGGGGAAGACGGGGTAAAAAGCGCATGGGCGGGTAAGAAGCCCACCCCAATTATCTCATGAAATAAAGAAAATTTCAGTCAAATTTGCCCATGAGACGAATGCTAGACATTAACGCTCGTCTCATGGGCAAAATGAGACTGAAATTTGCTTCATTTCATGAGATAATTGGGGTGGGCTTCTTACCCGCCCATGCGCTTTTTACCCCGTCTTCCCCTACTATCTTTCTGACTTATTGGCCCACTCTCCTGCCTTTTAAAAAATAATATCTTCCATATAGTTTATTTCTCTCCTTTGAGCTCCCCCGAAATCGGAATGTGTCGGTCGGCTGTACGCAGTGAGGAAACCAATGAAAAGTGAAAGCCGGACACATAATATGTACCTTACCCATTATGGCCTGGGAACGCAGACGAAGAAGTACTCTCGGCTACTCAACTAAGGCTAGTCTTTAAAAATGCCAATACTAAAGTGAGAGCAAGAAGAGACTGAACTGGGAGTACCTTTATACGGCGTTTGCCTTCTTGTTTAAACGTTTTCTAACACAGGATGTCTTTGTATCATTGTATTCAACCAAACGGCCGCAAAAAAAGGTATAGGGGAAAACGGGGTAAAAAGCGCATGGGCGGGTAAGAAGCCCACCCCAATTATCTCATGAAATAAAGAAAATTTCAGTCAAATTTGCCCATGAGACGAATGCTAGACATTAACGCTCGTCTCATGGGCAAAATGAGACTGAAATTTGCTTCATTTCATGAGATAATTGGGGTGGGCTTCTTACCCGCCCATGCGCTTTTTACTCCGTCTTCCCCTACATGTTTTAATTTCTTTCTCATTTTTCACTTGCACGGGAATAGGAAAGTTGTTCGGAAATAATTAAGGTGAGTAATTTCATGGTGTGTGGGAGTGATCTGGCCTAATTCAATCGGTCAAACAGGGGAAGTTACTCTACCATCAGGTAGATCCCCAGCTCTCGCCTCGTGTGTTTGAGCAGACATACAGCACTTAGAACACCGTGCGTCATTCTAAAATTGAAGTCATTTATATTTTTACGTCACATTTTACAAGTTTTATCAGTTGTGGCAATTACTGGTCACCCCTCGTTTTTTAAAAAAATGGGGAGAAAAAAAAGTTTGCAAGTCGCTGACTCGCATCCTGCGGTTTCAAGCTTCGACGCCATTGTTGCATTGCTGCTATGGTATTTGGCTGAGTAATGGAGGTAAACAGTTCTAATTTTCACGAAGTGCTCTCCCCTATTTTTTTTCCGAAAATCGGCTGTGACAATCGCAACCAAACGGTCAAAAACCGCTATGGCTCCCCCCCACCTGCGTGCGCATCTCGACCCTTCCAACGGAAGTGTCGCCATCTTAGTCCTTATTTGTGTGTAAACAAAGTGAAAATGTTATCTAAATGTGTAAAGAAAACATCCAGATGTTATAAATACAGTTTAAATAAGTTTCGAATTGGAACAGCCAAATACGCAGCATCGATCTGGCATTTTTCCAAAAAAAGTTAATGACTAAGATGGCGGTCTCCCATAATATGGTGCTCCTTGTGGCCGGATATGACGACACGTGGGTATCAGCCATATACATGTTTTAAAAAAAAATCACTTGCACGGGAATTGTGAGTTGATGTTCACATCTCGATCTGATTGTAGTCATGAGTGTTGTCAAACCTTCTTTCAGATGAAAGTTTTCTTCACACAGAATCACAAGTGTTTACATCATACCAGTATCTTTGCCACAGAATACGATTACAGTTTTTACCAAGGTAAGTTTGAAGAAAAGAATGATTGGAGATTAACTGAGTATCTATGATTTCAATAATGATCAATTATTTTTTCTTCTTTATTTTGATCAATTATTTTTTCTTAATTTTTTGTTTGTTCTTAAATGATCTCCCTTGCGGCCTTACGGGCGAAAATGTAGATAAAGGCAGAACGTGAATGTTGGAATTCTGAAATAATTTATTGTTGTCACACACGCACGCACGCACGCACGCACGCAAGCACGCACGCACGCACGCACGCACGCACGCGCGCACACGCACGCACGCACACACACACACACACACACACACATACATATACATGGCTCCGCAACTTCCTGAGTGGAAGAAAGATGAGGGTGGTACTGGAAGGCGAGACATCTGAAGAAACAGCAGTCGAATCCGGCGTCCCCCAAGGCACTGTATTGGGTCCCTTACTCTTTCTCTGCAACATCAATGATCTGCCGGATTCATTGAGCTCCACTGTACGACTCTTCGCTGATGACTGTTTGCTGTACCGTAAAATACAAAGCTTCCAAGACCATCTGACACTACAGGCAGACCTCAAGAAACTGGAAGACTGGGCTCGAAAGTGGGGCATGCGATTTAACGCACAGAAGTGCTACATGCTTTCCTCCAGAAGCACTTCGTCCTACCTCTACAGCTTGAACGGCGTCTTCCTGAAACAAGTCAATGAGACCCCTTACCTTGGAGTTCAGATTTCAAGCGACCTGAAGTGGTCTTCCCACATCTCGAGCATATGCCGTAAAGCTGGATCGACCCTAGGATTCCTCCGCCGGAATCTCCGGCATTGTCCTAGGGAATGCAGACGCCTGGCGTACATAGCATTGGTTCGATCCAGACTGGAGTACAGTGCGACGGTGTGGGGTCCGTACCAGAAACAGGACATTGAAAGGCTGGAGGGAGTTCAGCGCCAAGCAGCACGCTTTGTAGCCAGGGACTACAATAAGTCCATGAAACCAGGCTGCATGAGTGGCATGCTCAGGACACTAGATCTGCCCCCCCTGGAGGAAAGACGCAGGCACCAACGCCTCAGCCTCTTCTATAAGATTGCTGAGGGCCTTGTTCCAGCTCTCCCAGCAGACAAGTTCTTTACCCCGGTCTCCACTAATCGTCGCAGGATCAAGCCGACCAGATTCAAGGGCTTACAACCCACCAACATCTTGGAAAGACAGGCCATAAACCATTCCCATGGATTTTGTGTCCCAGAAGGGAGAACGGAGCAGTATCGTAGCTCCTTCTTCGTCAGGACTGCCACGGAGTGGAACCAACTGAGTGAGGCTACTGTCACCGCAGGCTCCGTCAGCGCATTCACATCAGCACTGACCAGATCACCATCTGAGCCTGCGCCCACTGACCACTAGATCATTAGTTTTTTGTTGTTGCTTGCTTCTGGAAGTGGGGCCTGGGCCCTTCCGGCTGAACTGGGGGGGTTAATGGTCTTAATCCAGGGTAAGCAGTAGGTATTTCTCCTTTCCATCTTTTTCTTTTGATTCTATAGGAAATGCGCCCTCCTAGTTCTGTCGCGTTTAACGTCAGAAGTGGCGTCTGCGACGTATGAATCCAGATCCAGATCCACACACCTCAAACTTTCGCATACTGAGAAAATGTTCACGGAGAAGCAACATTCTGCCAATTTTGGGACAGGGATAGGGTTAGGAGCAGCCTAGGATTATTGTCATGAAACTGAAAAAAGCAGACTTTGAGATTTGGGGTTGTAAACATGAATAGGGCGACTAAAGTACATCTTTGCCGAATTTTCTCCAATGGTGTATTTTCTCTTCTTCTTCTTCTTCCGGTTAAGTGCCCACAATCAACAATTTGATTTGTATGGCACTATTTCGGTCGAAAGTCGGAGAAACAAAAGAATAAAACAAAATAAAATAGTAACATCAAAGAAAGAAAATGAAAAGAGAGAGAGAGCAAAGGAAAAATAGAAAACCCTAATATACAATGACCCAGCCAGCTGGTTCTCCCTGTGGATCCCCAACATGATGCCGCGTCAAAACAGGAACACTGACCTTATAAAATAAAAGGCTTTTTTTTTTAAATCTAAAAATCTTTTGTTGTTGTTTGATGGATGCCTGGAAGGTGCTGGGACAGGTGGCAGACACAGCCACCTCAGGCGCGGATGGTTCGAGAGAAAAATGAATTCCGTCTGTATTCAGTGCGACAGTGGATGGATGACAGTTGTTGGTCATGTCCTCTTCTCTGGCGGCTCGGTGCTGGGATGAGCCTGGTGTTGTCAACCTAGACAATGCCTTGCTGGATTTTATAAAGCATTGTCAGCCTCTTAACATTGAGGACATCGCCATCGATTTTAAAGTCTCAGTACACGCGAACATTTTTCACTCTTTCTCCATGGCAACACAATGATTTGCAAGTAATGTCATGACTGAGTGGCGATTACTCTGTTGACACCAGAGGAAACGGTGAAAAATGTTAACGGGTATCGAGATCATTAGCAGTGCCAGTACACAGTAACAACCGTGCCATCAAAATGAATCAAAAATGATTTAGCAATAGTTACATTTTGGCCCGCAAGGGGGATAATCTGTGGACGGAAAAAACAAAACAATGGTTGTGCCCTTTTCATTCATAACGTTTCCTTTTCCCTATGCGCAGAAAATGTCAATATTATAGTTCACGATTTTGCTGGGGTTTTGTTGTTGTTGTGAAGTTTCCCCCTTTGTCTTGAGCATGTTTGTGCCAGGATATCGATGCACACCCTTTGTGACGAGGGAATGGGTAAAGGCGAAGTCTCTAGGGAACACTTTTAGTATGTTAGAAAATGTTCCTTTAGCCCACTTCTCTAGGGTATGGGAGGTGAGCAACTTTCCCGGCCCCTTTTCATCTAATAAATTTATATTTGTGCCCGGGTTCTGGCGCGTATGATTGAATGAAATACAAGTGGTAGTTTGCTCTAAATGGCAGACAGAGAGAAGTAGGTTTTTACATGAAAATTACAAAACTTCCACTCTCATCAGTCTGACCAAAGGGTTCAGAATTATTTGTACACTTGTATTTTATTTACTCACAAATTTGCATAAGATTATGCAGCAATAAGAATAAAGCAGCTCAATGGCGCCAAAACAAAATATGAATGAAAAAAACAATGAAATCCGAAAGGATTTACAAGACTTTTGTCTTTCTAGAAGGTTAGGCCCCAAGCCGGAAGGGTCACTAATTATCTTCAGTGTCCAGAGGAAAATTAGTGTTCATTTCACTGTCCGGAGGACTTATCTGCTGTAAGCTTCCTCTGTCGGGAGCAGCGAGCGCTGTGGTGACTAGGCTTGCTCTTCAGTGGAGAGTAGGTACCAGTCATTCCGGTTGCGGCGTCACAGGATGGCACGGCTCAGGTGTGGTCTCCTCGCGGAGTCTGGGTGCGGTGGCGACTTTGCGGCGGCCCCGTCTTGTTGCTTGTGAGTCAGGGATTATGCCTCCTGACCACGATACCCTGCTGATAATCACAGGAGAAGGTGGGTGTAGATATCTATGGCTTAGAGACAAGGGGCTTCAGCTGGCAGGGAATTAGTGGATCCCAACCGGCTAGAAGGCTGCCCTTGTACCATAGCACTAATAACAAATAACCTGAATTTCAGTTACCAAACTGAAACAACACATGACATGTGTACTGGAATCAACTGATATGATTCAGTAGCACAAGCCAGCAAACATCACTCTCAATCCAACACTTGGAAAGGAATGTTATCAAAAGGTGCAAGGTTGCAACCAATAGGCTTCCCACTAAAAATATACAAAAGGGTTAGTAGGCATAGAATCCGGTTCTTGTCCCAAAAGAGCTAAAGTCAAAAATCACACACAAATAATAATAAGTGCACATAATTAGAATACCATGTTTACCAATTCTTTTCACTGACACATCTACTCCTTATTCATCATGAAACATAGGATCTAGATCAAAAATAGAATAAAACAAAACAAATCTCAATCACGTATTTTACACAACTGCCTTATTTACTATTACTCACGAGTTGGGCTAATATGACTGGCAGGTAGAGAGGTTGCTCCTACAGTGTTTACTCAGCCAAGTGTTAGAAGAGAATGTTATAGGTTTTTGCCTCGCACTACTCAGATCCCCCTTTAATTTTTAAACACCTGAGGGCCTATGATTGGCTACTAGCCGTCGACAAGTCAGGAGACGACAGTCATGCGCATATTACATCATCATCACATGTCTAACATTCCGATGCTGTCTAACCCGTGACACGTGTCAAAACAACTTCAAAGGGCAGTGACTGTCGGCATCACAAGCTAGACGCCCAGGGAGGAAACCGGGGTTCAAAGAGACGCCATCTCAGAATCGGCGACTCTGTAAAGTCTCCAAATTGCAATTAAAGTGACGTGCCCCGAGTAGAAAAAAAAGGGGGGGGGGGGGGGGTGTAGTTGAGAAAGGGGGGGGGGGGGGGGCGCGGGTGCTGCCTTACGTCACACCCTTCTGCTGATCCTACTGGTTATGTTGACATTATTTGTAATCCTCCGTACATGAATCTAATGAAATATCTTAACTTTTCTACTGGACATTTTTGTTTAAGTGATTCGTGTATTGAAGTCTACTCGAGTGTAGTGAACGAAAATAGTGGAAATATTGTTAGACATAAGTATTTCACCTGAATCACGACTCGCAGACATTGTCACAATTGGATTGCAGTGGGATCGAATGTATGTCTAACTCGTTAAAAGTTTTATGTTTGGCAGCATTCTTTATGTTGCCAAAATGACCAATTCTGTCCGGAAGTAGTTTCAACACCTGCTATATCAGTGTTTCTTCTTCTTTCTGTCTACATTCTGATGCAAATATTTTGTTTCCTTTTGTTTGTGGCACAATCCACAAACCAATAACTCACTTTGTCGGTCTGTCTGTCTGTCGGTCGGTACAAAATTGTCGCACTTCAAATCGAGGCTACAAAATTGTCGCACTTCAAATCGAGGCTGCACTTCAAATTGAGGCTGCTCTTTAAAATGATGTTTCGTTTTCAATTGTCGCACGCCACAAACGATTGCGAATCCGCGCTTGTTTTCTGTCTGCATTCAGATGCAGATATTTGCAAAGGACTTGTTTCATTTTTCTGTCTTCATTCAGATGCAGATATTTGTCAAGGACTTGGCTTTTTCTGTTTACATTCAGATGCAGATATTTATAAAGAACTTGTTTCTTTTTATCTGTCTACATTCAGATGCAGATATTTGTCAAGGACTTATTGTTTGTGGCACAAGCCACAAACCTATAACTCACTTTGTCGGTCTGATTGTCGCACTTCAAAGTGAGGCTCCAAAATTGTCGCACTTCAAAGTGAGGCTGCACTTCAAATTGAGGCTGCTCTTTAAAATGATGTTTCGTTTTCAATTGTCGCACGCCACAAACGATTGCGAATCCGCGCTTGTTTATTTTATTTGTCTACATTCAGATGCAGATATTTGTAAAGGACTCGTTTCTGTTTTCTGTTTACATTCAGATGCAGATATTTGTAAAGGACTTGTTTATTTTTCTGTTTACATTCAGATGCAGATATTTGTAAAGGACTTGTGTCTGTTTTCTGTCTACATTCAGATGCAGATATTTGTCAAGGACTTGTTTCTTTTTGTCTGTCTACATTCAGATGCAGATATTTGTCAAGGACTTGTTTCTGTTTTCTGTTTACATTCAGATGCAGATATTTGTAAAGGACTTGTTTCTGTTTTCTGTCTACATTCAGATGCAGATATTTGTCAAGGACTTGTTTCTTTTTGTCTGTCTACATTCAGATGCAGATATTTGTCAAGGACTTGTTTCTGTTTTCTGTTTACATTCAGATGCAGATATTTGTAAAGGACTTGTTTCTGTTTTCTGTCTACATTCAGATGCAGATATTTGTCAAGGACTTGTTTATTTTTGTCTGTCTACATTCAGATGCAGATATTTGTAAAGGACTTGTTTCTGTTTTCTGTCTACTTTCAGATGCAGATATTTGTCAAGGACCTGGGAGGCCAGACCCTCACTTTCGACATGGAGCCATTGGACACCGTCGAGAGTGTCAAGACCAGGATGCAGGTACAGAAATGTGTGTGTGTGTGTGTGTGTGTGCTGTGTGCGTGTGTGTGTGTGTGTGTGTGTGTGTGTGTGTGTGTGTGTGTGTGTGCACGCTTTCGCGCATATTTGCGTTTATGTGTGTGACAGTATGTAATGGTAGGCCTATTCGTGCGTACAGTTCATGTATCTGTTGGGTAAGTGGGTTTAAATTCCAGAGCGTGCCTCTGCTCTGTCTCTCTCTCTCTCTCTCTCTCTGTCCGAAAGGCCGTTAGAATTCATTGTTTGGTGTGACATGCTATTATATTCTTCTTTGATGTTTTTAATCTGTGATTTTATATAAGAATTTACTGTCAAGTAGACCTATGCTTCTTGGCACGTGACTAATTTGTGTATCCCCCCCCCCAAACCGACATCTTGTGATGCCTTTCAGTGTAAAGCGCGATGAGCCCGGTATAGGGTATCGTCCTATATACATATTATTATTATTATGATGATTAATATTATGATGATTATTATGATGATGATTATGATGATTATTATTATTTTTATTATTATTGTTATTATTATTCAGGATGCGGGATACACGTTCCCTCAGGGTGATCAACCACGACTGCTCTTCGCTGACCAGCAGCTAGAATACGGCAAAACGCTTTCCGACTACAACGTCAGGAACTTCAACACCATTCACGTCGCTTCACGCCTGCTCGGGGGCATGCGGATCCATTACAAGCACGTCGAGGGCAAATCCAAAGTGCTGGAGGTGGACCCTTCGGACACCGTCGCTAAAGTGAGGGAGAAAATTGGACAGAGAGAAGGCATCCCTGCCGATTCCCTGCGGTTAATTTGGGACGGCAAACAAATGGAAGGTCGCCGGACTTTGTCTTACTACAAGATCCGCGAAGACAGTACGATCTTCCACGTGACGGTTTATTAGGTCAAATGATTAGTTTATGCGTCGGTAAACGCCTTTTTTTTCTTCTTCTCCTCCATAATGATAAATGCCACAGTTTCTGAAATTTTAGTCATTTTTTTTTTCCCCAGACGAATGGCGTTTATGTGCTCGTTTGGTTTTAAAGTTTTAATACAGTGGTTTTAAAATAAAGTGAAATTATTTTGTTGTTTTTGTGGGTTTTTGTGTGTGTTTTTTTTACAAAATTATTCACAGATTTGTACACCTCTTTCTTTGTCTTTGTGTGTAGGCCCTATGTTGGTGTTCCCTCGTCTTTCTACAGGTCTTGTCTTCATCCACACTTACATGCGCGCGCGTGCCCGCATGCGCACAAGAACTTAAAACTGACTCGCACAAAATATCCACCCCTCCTGTCTCTAACATTTTGTTTCTCTCTCTCTCTCTCTCTCTGTATATGTGTCTGTATATCTTTTCCCCCTCTGTTTCTCTGCCTGATTTTCTGTATGTCTGTCCTAGATCCTCTCTGTCTCTGACATCTCTCTCTGTCTCCCTCTCTCTTTCTCTCTCTCTGTATATGTGTCTGTATATCTTTTTCCCCTGTTTCTCTGCCTGATTTTCTGTATGTCTGTCCTAGATCCTCTCTGTCTCTGACATCTCTCTCTGTCTCCCTCTCTCTTTCTCTCTCTCTGTATATGTGTCTGTATGTCTTTTTCCCCTCTGTTTCTCTGCCTGATTTTCTGTATGTCTGTCCTCTCTGTCTCTGACATCTCTCTCTCTCTCTCTCTCTCTCTCTCAATCGATGCCTTAAAGTCAAAACGAACTCATCTCCAGATAGTCCATTAATTTATTATTGAACTTATTGCAAAAACTAATAACGTGTTAAAAAAATAAATAACACAAAATGGGGATTAGCCTACCCTATTCATATTTCTTCAGTCATTTTTTCTCTCTCTCATATAAACAGTTATTATCCTTTGAATTGCGTGAATAAGACTTTAGTAAGTAAAGGCTGTGAAATACTTTAATATTTTATAAAGGTTTATAGTTATTCCAATGTGCCACAGATATATGCGACAAATGAGTGGTTAAAACCGGCTGACAATATTGATAAATTGTTGCCCAAAAAAACCCCTGCTCAATCTACCTTCACCGAGACCTCCAGACTAGGTAGTCCCAACTTTGGCATAAAATGTAGATAATGATTTGTGAACAGGGATATTCAATGCGTTATGCACCAAAGTACAGACAATCCCATGATAAGAATAACAAGAGGCAAAGCCTTCAAGGCTCACTCGAACAGGCACATGTGGGACAACAACAAACAAAGATTGAGGGGGGTGTCTAAAGTACAAGATTGCCAATAAAATGTTAAAGTACAAATGAAACTATCGTTAATGGATACAACTAAAAAAAAAAATTTAAAAAAAAGGCAACATGAGTTAAGAAACTCATGTTGCCTGTTGAATACTCTCTAACCCACTAATCTAAAATGTTATCTGCTTGTTATCTGCTTACAGTGTTGTTTTAAGTATTTTATTATTGAAATCATCATTGTTTGAAAGCTTGCATAAACATGTATGTGTATGCAAAGTTTGAACAATGTACGCCTTCCATTTCCCGAGAAAATGCCAACGTTAAAGTTTGGAGATTAGACCACAGACGGCAACACACACACACACACACACACACACACACACACACACAAAGATTCAAAGATTGTTTAATTCTTTGACCCCTTTTGGGGCATGGAGGACTTGAAGCAAATCAAGCAAATACAAAATTAATGCAACAATTGAAAACGGTTACAAAAGATAACTCTAATGTAATTAACACACCAAAATGTCACACAACTTTACTAAACCTTAAAAATTTAGCTAAATTTAATAACACCTTTTTACCACCAGAGAGCAATCGACAGTAGTTAAAGACGGACTTTACACATGTAAATTTTCTGGAAATAAACTGACATCTGATATCATTGTATTTGGGACATTTCATTACAAAATGAAACTCGTCACCAAGGTCATTCTGATTGCAGTCTCTACATAATCGTTCTTCATGGGGTATTCCAAGTCTTCTGCCAATTTCTATCATGAGTTTATGATTACCACACCGAAACCGTATAAGAGGATATATATAAACATCAGGCAACATTTCAATATATCTTTCACGGCAGAAATCGGTTTTATAATTTCTATAAAATAAACATTTATTACTAGACTCTAAGGCATCATTCCAAGTACGTTCGTAATTTTCCTCTAATGAAGTACGAACATTTCTACAAAGTCTGTTAACAGACAAACAAGTTTGTGTATCCCAAACACAGTCAAATCCAGTTTCTATTAAAATATCCCGTATACATATCAACCACCCAGAAGTAAAAACCTGATTTCTATATAAATCATACAACACTTGATACAATCTAGAGGAATATTTGTTGATTTGTGAAGAAAGTAACGATGCCCAAAATCTGATCATACGTGCTTTTATTTGAACTGACACAGGATAAATTCCCAGTTTTCCATAAACCAGTTCTGTTTTGGTAGAACGATTTAAATGAAAAAGATGTTTCAAAAATTAAAGCTGAAAACGTTCCATTAGTTTTAAATCACTATAACCCCACATTTCACAGCCATAAAGAAGAACAGGTAGTACCATCGATTGATATAAATCCAATACAATATTTACAGGCAAATTTTGAATTCGTGCCATCTTCAATAAAGAAAACATTGCACATTGAGCCTGGTCATATAAATACTTCTTACATTTATAAAAATTCCCCGTTCTGCTGAAAATTATACCTAAATACTTAAAAGTGTGTACTATTTCAATGGACTGCTTTCTAAACTTTAAAACTTTTCTAGGAATATTACGTCCATTAAAAACTACAACCTTTGTTTTTGCGACATTAACATTATAAGCTTCCATTCATCACAATACTCAGATAATACATCAAGAGCATGCTGTAAACCATGAAGAGAATTAGCAATAATAACGATATCGTCAGCATATAACAGTAAAAGTAAACTAATGTAACCTAATAAATCTGAATCAGGAAGATTTATGTCAATATTCAAGAAATCACAATTACGATCTGTTAAGTATCGTTCAAGATCATTCAAATACAAAGAAAATAACAAAGGCGAAAGATTTTCGCCTTGACGAACACCCCTGAAACTGCTAAAATATTCAGATTGACTTCCATTTACAAATACAGACGATTTTATTTGCTGATACATATTTATGATTACTCGCAGAAATTTTCCATTTACACCTTCTTTAATAAGCTTCTGCCATAACCCCTGTCTCCATACTGAATCAAACGGTTTTGTAAAATCAACAAAAACACAAAACAGTTGCTTTTTACGACAATTGAAAATATCAATTAAACTTTTTAAAACAAACATATGATCCATTGTAGAATGACATCTTCGAAAACCTGCTTGATTTTCCAAAAGAATGTTATTCTCAATAAAATTTGTTAAAGTTATTGAAAATTGTTGTGAACAATTTTCCTACACAACTCAAAAGTGTAATACCTCTGTAGTTGTTACAGTCCGTTTTATTACCCCTTCCTTTGTACAAAGGCAGAATAAGTCCAACTAACCACTCCTCTGGTATGGTCCCTGTATTAAGAATTGTACTCAAAAGTGTAATACCTCTATAGTTGTTACAGTCCGTTTTATTACCCCTTCCTTTGTACAAAGGTAGAATAAGTCCAACTAACCACACCTCTGGTATTGTCCCTGTATTAAGAATTTTATTAAAAAGTTTGCAGTACGTTGTTTTAAGTATGGGAATACTTTGCTTTATATATTCATTTCGTATTTTATCTACCCCAGATGCCTTTCCATTTTTAAGTTGGTGTACAGCTATTTCAATATCTTCGTCAACTATTGGAGCATTTAAAAATTCAAGGTCATATTCCAAATCACAATCAATATCACTTGCATTCTCAACACCATCTGGTTGAACATTCCATGAATTAAAATGTAAGAAAAGATCATTTAAACTGATAGGGCATTCATTCTTCTTTTCCTTTTTAATATTGTCCCAATATTCTCTTGGCCTATTAGCTTTTAAATTATGAATCTTCTTGTGCCAGTTTTTGGTATAAACTCTATATGACTTTCTAAGAACTTTTTTTGTATTCTTTACTGCTTCTTGCATTTGTAAGGAAATGTATGTAATGTTAATGTATGTAATGTTAATCAAACAAAATTATTTGTCTACGCTTATTTTTGCTCTATAATGCTGCACATAACAAGAGACGTTCTGTTTGATTTTCAGGAAGAGATTTCGCTTCAAAGAAGGTGAAAATAATTCTTAGATTCAATGCATTCTGCCATGAACTAAAAAGACTTCTTCACTCCCACACAGAAGGCCCACTTGCCGCCATGAACTGGAACAATGGGGTGGTCATGTTAGGCTACCAGCAACGTGCTAAAAAAACCTATCCACACTTCCCTTACTAACTGAAATCATAACCTTTGTTTCAGTACAAGGATACACATGTTCATCTGCCTATGCCCTTGGATGACAAACAGTTTTGACCATGTAGGCCCTGAAAGGTAGCTCGTAAAAAATAAGTAGCTCGCTACCTGTGACAGTGTGTATGTGCGACATTGAGCATGAACCACAAATTTCACTTTCAATTTTCTAGGGATAGGGTTAGGGTTAGGTAAAATTGTTAAAGTACAGAAAAAGTGAAATTTGTGGTTGTCGCAAATACAGACTCTCATAGTAGCGAGCTACTTATTTTTACGAGCTACCTTTTTTCATGCGACAGGCCCTACTTACAAAAGCGTAACATTTGGGCTAGTGGGACGCGTTTGGCAGATATAAATGTCTATTAATCAAACCTCCTTGTACGGCTGTCTCTGCTTTTCTTCTTCTCCCTTCTTGTGCGTTCCTAAGCCATATGGCCATAATGGGTCCGGTTTTCAGTTTTCACTGACTGGTCTCCCCGCTGCGTACAGCCTGCCGACACATTCTGATTCCGGAGGAGCTCAAAAGAGAAAAAAAATGCTTGGTAAAAAATTTTTGGACATGAGGCAGGAGAATGGGCCAATGATAAGTCAGAAAGTTAGTGTCAAACCAACCATGCAGTATAGGGCCTACACATATGCACACACACACATACGTACGCACGCACACACACGTAGTAACATATGATACACATTTGATTTCTTTCACATACACATACGCGCACACACATTAGGCCTATAGTCTAACGTATAGGGTCCGAGTATATTGACGTAATCCATATAATGAATTATACAGGTGTAAGCATAGGAATAAGATTTTAGGCCTAAGTACATTGTAGGCCGGTAAACCTAACATTTAGGCCTATTATGAAGGCCTACCAGAGAGAGAGAGTGTGTGTGTGGACACTATTATGAAGGCCTACCACAGCGAGAGAGAGAGAGAGAGAGAGAGAGAGAGAGAGAGAGAGAGAGAGGGGGAGTCATGTAAGCTTACATAACAGTGCTTTGTCATGACTGCGAGCGATTTCAACCCTGATCGCTTCTCGGCCTTTTGGCTAAGAGTGATTCAGGAACATACATTTTTGTTTATACCCTGGTTGGTTTGTTCAGCCCGTCGTACATGGCGAAAGCCGATACGCGACGTTAAACTGAACTTCCATCCATCCATCCACTGCTAAATATTTAGGTTTGTCGATTGCGACTAAGCATTGAATCTTCCTTGTTTTCGTGAACATCCTGCTGCTCTCAATTGCTCGACGACGAAAATGGTGTTTTACGTCCTCTTGGTCTGAAACAGACACATATGGGACATTTGTAAATACAAATATGGTGGGAACAATACTGGAGGCAATGCCCGGAGGCAGTACGAAACCAGTAAAGTCCCGATTTTTTATTAATACAGATAGGTGTAGCGGTAACCACGCCTCGGTTAAACCTCATCGGCTATGGCACCACTACAAGTATTTTAGTGTTGCTCGACACCACTCCTTTTCCTATATATAGGACAATGAGCAAAGTTGGCGCGATTCCAGTTTTGACGTAAGCGACAGCAACATAATTATACATTTTTAGACCAGTAAATTGATATAGACTAGACTCCACTAGTATTGCAGCTATCTTAATTTGAATCAGTTTCTCGACGTGTTTCTCGAAAAGAAGTTAATGTTTATCAAAGTCTCGAACTATCTGACGTGTTCTAGAACACAGCACGTTCTTTGTTGTTATTGTACTAAGCCATAATAGGTCGTCTGCTGACATCGCTAAATTTACCACTCACGTGATAGCTTTGGGTTCTTCAATTCTGTTTCTGTACTCCGCATTGAACTCAAAGCTAGGGCGTGATATGGTCGAAACACACACACTAAAAAAATCGGGACTTACCTGGTGTTGCACTGCATCCGGACATTGCCTCCAGGATCGTTCCCACCATCTATATATATATAAATTCGGGACATTCCTGGTGTTGCACTGCCTCCTGGCATTGCCTCCAGGATCGTTCCCACCATCTTTAAATCTACTAATGTCCTATATGCATGTGTCGTGTTCCAGACCGATGCATTTCATCATTCATCAACACACACACACACACACACACACACACACACACACACACACACACACACACACACACACACACACACACACACACACACACACACACACACACACACACACACACACACACACACACACACATATATACACACACACACACACACACACACACACACACACACACACACACACACACACACACACACACACACACACACACACACACACACACACACACACACACACACATACAGCAGTGTTCTGCTTGATTATTATTTGAGCTTTGTTTTGTTAGAGATGGCTTGATGTAAAAAAAAAGCATAATGTAATGCTTATTCGATGTCCATCACACAAACAAAATTTTGATTTTGACTTTGACACACACACACACACACACACACACACAGGAAACACACACACACACACACACACACACACACACACACACACACACACACACACACACACACACACACACACACACACACACACACACACACACACACACACACACACGCCAGATCTCACAATCAAAGGTGTGACAGTCGAAAGGGTAGATGAATACAAGTATTTGGGAACAATCATAGACAATAAGTTTACTTTTAGTTCTCATGTTGATCATGTTTCCAAGAAATGCCAGACAAGGATGTACTGCCTGAGAAAGCTCAGATCTTTCGATGTTAGCACAGATCTTCTCCAAAGCTTTTATCGTTGTTTTCTTGAATCTATTATAACATTTTCGTTCATTTGTTGGTACGGTGGCTTGAATGTAAAACCCAAGGGTGTTCTGAATAAGATTGTGAATGTTGGTAGCAAGATCGTGGGTAGTAAACAAGACAGTTTGTGTTTGTTGTATGAAAAACGTGTAGTTCGAAAAGCCAGGGAGATCGCTAATGATCCAAGTCATGTTCTGTCGCATTGCTATGAACTAATGCCATAGACGGTTCCGCACTATTCGTTGTAGAACAATTAGAAATTCAGCTAGTTTTGTCCCTAAGTCAGTCGAACTTCTGAACAAGATCTCTACTAAGACCAAATAATTAGGAATTATGTATTAGCTTAGGCCTAGAGGTATATTTGGTCAATCTGTACAGTAGTGTGTGTGTCTGTATGTGTGTGTGTGTGTGTGCATGCGTGCGTGCCGTGCGTACGTGCGTACGTGCGTGTGCGTATGTCTGTCCGTATGTCTATGCCTGTGTGTGTATGTGTGTGTGTGTGTGTGAGAGAGAGAGAGAGAGAGAGAGAGAGAGAGAGAGAGAGAGAGAGAGAGAGAGAGAGAGAGAGAGAGAAGAGGGAGGTGCATGAAATGTTGAGAACGGGAAGGGACCCAAAATATGTGAAAGCTTGGGGTGACTTGGAGAGGGTGGGGGTTTGGGGTAGGGTGGGGGTGAACAAATGAATGCGATAATAGAAATGGTGGGAAAGAGGGCAGTTCTTAATGTTTTGATAGTCGCTTGTATCGACCCTAACTATGTTCTTTTTTTTTTGCGAAGCATGATTTTTCATTCATTCTTCCTTAGTTTTGTTTCCATTTTCCATGCATGCAAATGTGTTTATTTGATTGTATTGTGCTTGTACGAGACCACACTATAATTTCACCTAACGTGATAATAAAGTATTTTTGACTTTGAATTTGACTTTGACACACACACACACACACACACACACACACACACACACACACACACACACACACACACACACACACACACACACACACACACACACACACACACACATATTTCACTCTCTCTCTCTCTCCCTCTCAGTCTCTCTCTCTCTGTCTCTCTGCCCCCCCCCCCCCCCCTCAGTCGTTTGTTATGTATTATTATCTTTTTTTTCTTTTCTTTTTTTCATCATTTTTTTTCTTTTTTCTTTCTTAGTCTAATATCGCCATTGTTGTGAACAGACTTTAAATTAAATCAATCAAATCTTCAATTTTACGTCCTTCCACTAAAATTAGGCAGACAATATTATTTTGTAGTGCTAGTCGGGACTCAGTGATGAGTGTGAGTGAATGTGTGTGCGGCGAGAGTACGCATATGAGCATGCAATAAATGTATTTAAATAAGAGAGTAAAATGGATAAGGAATAATTAACCTAGTGATACTACATTGAATCGGCTTTACCCCCTCCCTCAAATCAGAAGTAGTAGAGAGAGAACGAACGGGTTTTTTTTAAACTCTGAGCACAATCGGCTTTTTTTTTAATCCGACCCTCAAAAATACAATAAAAAAGGCAAATCAATAAGGAAAGAAATCTACAAAATACAATCAGGAAAACTATTTAACAATATCATAAGATAGCATGTTCCAGAATGGATTCATCACTACGAGGCGGAAAATCGATTACAAGTAAATCTCAATTTAAACAAACAAATTGACAGAGAAAGAACACAAACAGAGACAGACGGAGAGAAAGGGAAAAGATAGAGATCGGCAGACAAACGGACAGACAGTCACACGGGCAGATAAACAAACAGACAGAAAGAACGATGAAGTATACCAAGAGAGAGAGAGAGAGAGAGAGAGAGAGAGAGAGAGAGAGAGAGAGAGAGAGAGAGAAGAGAGAGAGAGAGAGAGAGAGAGAGAGAGAGAGAGAGAGAGAGAGAGAGAGAGAGAGAGAGAGAGAATGAATTGAATTGAATGAATTTTATTTATAGAGGGTAATAGAGTAAGCAATAACATGCTTTTTTACATCCAGCCCTCTGGACAGAATACATATATAAAAGTAGAAAATGGAAAGCAAAAATAAACACATACAAAGTAATGTAAAGCATGCAAACAAAACATCCCTATATTGTAACACATCAATAACAAAATCAAACCTATACTCATTATTAACATTCAAAATGTGTGAAGTAAGCGCATACACACGGGAAAATAAAACCCAATCCTACTTTTCACACTCATCTTTAAACATTCAAAATTAGAAAAGTGCACAAACATAAAAAAAACCACCTCAATCATACTTTATATATTCATCATTAAAATGTACTTATTTGAAAAGAAACCCATGCACATAA
>JAGGCT020004176.1:117500-175000 GCA_017654935.2 Phymorhynchus buccinoides
GGGCCCAAAACTGAACCTTGTGGAACACCATAGTTGTTTGGGAGAGAAGAAGACTGATGAAGACCAGTGCATACTTGTTGTTGTCTGTTTGATAAAAATGACTCAAGCAGTTGGCACACTTGATCACCTATATTGTAAACACGTAGTTTCTTCATAAGTAGTGAGTGATTGATTACATCAAATGCTTTTGCAAAGTCAGCAAAGACAATTCCAGTATACTGATTGTTATTAATATTTCCTAGCCATGTATCAACCATGTTAACTAGAGCTGTGTGGCATGAGTGTTGTTTCCTAAATCCTGATTGGCTTGGATGTAGGAGATCATACTTTTCTAAGTGATGAGATATGTGTTTTTGGATGTGTTTTTCTAAGGGTTTTGACAAAACTGACAGTATGGATATAGGTCTATAATTAGAAGGTTCGTCTCATCACCAGACTTGTGAAGTGGGATAATCTTAGCGTTTTTAAGTTGAGCTGGAAAGTAATTTTTACTAATACATATATTATATATATAGGTTAGACTGTCAGTGATGACAGGAGCAGCAAGTTTAAGGATTATCCCATCCAATCCATTTGCATCCTTACTTGTAGATTGTTTTATGTGCGTGAGAGCAGCATATACTTCATATATTGTTATTAACGGAATGGAGACTGTAGACTGGATATTCTTGGATAAACAGAAGTCTTTCAACGTCTTTAGATCATTTTGTTTCCAAGTATCATTTTGGATAAGACATTCCGCAATTGATACAAAATGCTGATTTAATACGTTCGGAGAGGGAGTAGTTGATTGAGGTGATTTTTTGACATAATTCTTGTTTGTCAAGGAATTAATTGCACTCCACACCTTTTTAGGATTTTTGTCTAATAGTAACTCCCTAAAATATTTCTGTTTAGCTGAACGCTTCATTGAATTTACAAGGTTACGTTGGGCATTAGCCCTAGGGTCTTTGGTTGCTTTGTAAAAATCTCTAAGATAGAAAGCCTGATCAATATCATCTGTTATCCATGGTGGTTTAGGTTTATTTTTAACACGTTTTATTCTGATAGGGGCGTGTTTATTATAAACATAACAAAAGGTTTTAATCCAACAGTCCAAGGCTTCCTCTGGATTACAGTATTGATAAACCTTTGATAAACCAGAATTAAGCAGATCCGAGAGAAAGATATCTTTGTTAAAATGCTTAAAGCACCTATAACGAATTGTTTTGTGGCCTACTTGGGGGATTTTAGTTCCTTTCTTTATCCAGGTTACACACACAGGGTAGTGGTCACTACAATGTAAAACTGGTGAGCATACTTCTGCTGTGTTGCTCATGGATGAAACATAAATATGATAATGATGGTGCTTGATGTGTCCGTTTCGCGTGTTGGTCGATCAATCAGTTGATGTAAACTGTAAGATTCGTAAAGTTTTACCCACTGTGTTTGGGGCTTATATAGGTCAATGTTGAAATCTCCGAGTAAAATTATTTCATTGTCACTTAGAGAGAGAGAGAGAGAGAGAGAGAGAGAGAGAGAGAGAGAGAGAGAGAGAGAGGAGAGAGAGAGAGAGAGAGAGAGAGAGAGAGAGAGAGAGAGAGAGAGAGAGAGAGAGAGAGAGAGAGAGCGAGAGAGAGAGAGAGAGAGAGAGAGAGAGAGAGAGAGAGAGAGAGAGAGAGAGAGAGAGAGAGAGAGAGAGAGAGAGAGAGAGAACAAAGAAACCCAGGCCCTCATGATTAAAAAGGAGTTTCATATTTTGGAGTGTTTTGTGAAACAACCACCCTCACTGTCGACAATGAAACGCAGTTTTGTTTTTATTTTTAGTAACATGATGTCATGTCCTCTTTAAATAGCGTCTGCTGCAGCGCCACAGCGTGATTTCCGATTGCAATCTCTTTCCAACAAGACGTATTGAAGAAAAAACTTAACGGTAAGTGTTAAAACAATGGTTGATTTTGCTTTTTAAGGACTCTAATGATGTTTAAGTTACGCGGCTGTTCTATTACAGACGAAATGCAATCACTCTTTTTCTTTATTTTTGAAAAAAGTAACACGTATTTATGTATGATCTTGATTTCCGTGCCCGAGGTCTTGATGGCTGACGTCAAGGTGGCGACGCCATATTGAAAATTTCAAAGGATTTTGGATAAAAAGTAGTCATATCAAAATATACCCTTTTTATTTTACATGAACATAAGTCTAAACACTAAACTCATCAAATCATAATTTTTTTTTAGTATTGCTTATCGAAATTCGTCAAAAGATTGCCTGAAGCAGACTTTCAAATGCTGATGAAATTGCATGCAAACTGCCAAAATAAATCTACCTGGAAAAGGTGCTTTTCAGGGGATCCAGTTCAGTTTTCAGCTCATCCCCCCCCCACTCATTTGACTAACATATTCTTGATATAGGTACGACAAGAAAAAACCCACCTTACGTAATTCTCAGTTGTACTAATAAAATGAAAGAAAAATACCTAAATTGGAGTAGACAAGCATTGTCAATAGTTTTTAAAAATAGGTACGATTTTGTTAAAAGTATATTATTGCTTATTATTATTATTATTAATAATAATGCTTATTATTATTATTATTATTATTATTATTATTATTATTATTAATAATAATAATAATAAATAAACGGATATTTATATAGCGCTTTTTATCGAGCACAAAGCGCTTTACAATGAGTATTGAAACACTCACACACGCAAAACAGACGCACACGCACGTACGTGCACGCACGAGCGTGAACGCGTTCTTGCACACAAACATACCCACACACATTTCATCAAACACACAGAAAACACATTCTCACTGAAGCGCACACAAACTTACTCAAGCATACACTTGTACAAACACGCGCACACGCACGCACGCACATACACACACGCGCACTCACATACACAAAGCACTCGCGTGTACTCACACTCGCAGACACATACTCACACACACTCCTCCCCCCCCCCCCCCACTAGTGAACACAATCTCTCCTGCGCACGCATACACTCATACACATGCAAGCAGATATACCCACACAGAACACACTCACACACACACACACACACACACACACACCTGCTTGGTCTATTTTTTAATCATGACTCAAATACAGAAATGTGACATATTTCTTCCAACAATCAACTCAAATCAAGATGATTGAATTATATGAAAGCTGAACAAAACTCCACTATTTTTTTTAGAAAAACAGTATTCACAGATAGTGTATTTAGGTACGAACAGTATCGAGATCAGCACGCACACTAGATAATAACAAACACAATGATGAACATTTTGTGATCCAAGTGTAATCTGGTTAGAGAACAAAGAAAGGCTCGTGCAGCGCGTGTGTGTCAAAAGCGCATGCGTGTGTACTCCAAAACTGTCAACTACCGAATCCTATCACATCTCCCCCCTTTTAATGGACAACAAAAGTATGCATCGAGTTGCACTGATAATTATGATTTTAGAGTCTGAACAATAACCGAGGGAGAGATGTCACTTTCACTTTCACTATTAATTTTGAGTGTCTGGCTGATACGACAGACCACAGGGTGTAGATTTAGTCCCTGTATCGTGCTGGAGCGATAATGGCTCGTCCACAGCGGGTTGTCCTAACAGGAACGGGTGATGTAGAAGGGTTGGTCTGGCCGGACTGCTCTGGAAGGCAGGCTGCTGGTGTCCCGTAGGCGTTTGGCTGGTGGTATTGGATACCAGCCTGGGGTGGTCCTGGTGACTGAGGACTAGCCAAAGGACTTGGGACTGGCTGAGGGTCAGGACAGGGTGTCTTAGGTTTGGATGGAAGTTGTGGACAGGCAGCACTCTGAGTAAGGGTACTCTGGGAAATGGACTGGGACAGACGGAGATGTTTGCGATTCCGCCTATACTGGGTACCGTAGGAGTTCTCCACCAGGTAAGATCTGGGTGCGATCTGGTCGAGGACTCTGGCAGGGTTGGACCACTGGGACTCATGGTCCAGTTTCTGCAGGACGTAGTCTCCTGGGAGGAGCTCTGGTTGGGACTGAGCTCCATGATGCCTGTCGAAGTATTTCTTGTTGTTTTCTTTGGCTTTGGCATCTCTCTGAGCGATGGTCTCTCGATCATACTGCTTAGGTTCCAGGTTGACGGGAAGCGTTGGAACCGTGGTCCTTAACCTTCTCCCCATGGCTAGTTCAGCTGGGCTCACTCCTGTAGACGCTGTGGGAGTTGCTCTGTATGACAGTAGAGCAAGGAAAGGATCCTTCTGCTGCAAGATCCGCTTGGCGATTTGCACTCCTCTTTCTGCTTCCCCATTGCTCTGTGGGAAGTAAGGACTACTGGTAACGTGCATGAAGTGCCAGGTGTCAGAGAAGATCCTGAATTCTGATGAGGAAAACTGTCGTCCGTTGTCTGTGACAAGAATGTTTGGGATCCCATGATGGGCGAAGATGTTCTTCAGTTTTCCGATGACACAGGCAGACGTCATGGTTGGCAGATGAGCAATTTCCAAATATCTGGAGAAGTAGTCAATGACAACAAGGTACTGAGAACCTTTGACTTCACACAGGTCGGCACCAACCATTTGGAATGGACCTTCGGGTAAAGGTGTGGGCTTGAGAGGCTCTGATCTCTGCGATGGCTTCTTTTCTTCGCAAAGAGTGCAGGAACGTACCTTTTGAACAATTTCTTTGGAGATTCTGGGCCACCAGACTGCGTTGTGTGTGCGTTCGCGGCATTTGGTGATTCCCTGGTGTCCGGCATGGATGGCTTCTAGGATTTCTTCCCGCATGGAAGTTGGGATGACGATCCGGTTTCCTTTGATGAGCAAGCCTTCGTGAACACTGAGCTCGTTTCGGACTGCATAGAGCTCCTGGAGTTCTGGGCTGACGTCACTCTTGTAGATAGGCCATCCCTTTGCCGTATACTCTAGCGCTGCGCTGAGAGTGGTGTCACGCTGGGTTTCTTCAGCGATCTGTTGTAGTCGCTTATCAGATGCTGGCCAGGTTGACCGGACGAGGTCGATGTGAGCAACAACATCATCCGTCAATTGTCGTGTTTGCGGGCTTTCTGGTTCCGTCTGGGGGCTTCTCGACAGCGTGTCAGCGATGACAAGATTCTTGCCTGGAGTGAAAACAGCTGTCGGATTAAACCGCATCATGCGCATGAGAAGCCGTTGGCAGCGAAGAGGTGTGTCCTGAAGGTCCTTGGTGTTGATGAGGGGTATCAGAGGCTTGTGGTCTGTCTCCAATTTGAAGTCTTCTAGCCCCACAAGGTATCTGGAGAATTTCTCGCAAGACCACACTGCTGCTAGACATTCCTTTTCTATCTGAGCATAGGCGCGCTCAGCTGGTGTGAGAGTACGTGAACAATATGAGACAGGTTTCTTGATCCCATCATGTTCTTGGAGAAGAACACCACCAAGTCCGTAGCTGCTAGCGTCACTGCTCACTG
This sequence comes from Phymorhynchus buccinoides, assembly GCA_017654935.2. Taxonomy (NCBI): domain Eukaryota; kingdom Metazoa; phylum Mollusca; class Gastropoda; order Neogastropoda; family Raphitomidae; genus Phymorhynchus; species Phymorhynchus buccinoides. Next base: position 122,912 of record JAGGCT020004176.1, read on the forward strand.
TTGTGGGTTTGGTCAGGTCAAAGAAGGCTAGGGTAGGAGCGGTTGACAACATGGTTTTAACGGCACTGAAAGCTGCTCGCTGAGGCTCTCCCCACATCCACTCCTTGTCCTTTTCCAGCAGCTCTGTCATTGGACGAAGGGTGCTGGACAGATTTGGGATGAAGCGCCCAAGAAAGTTGACCATGCCCAGGATTCTCTTGAGGTCCGTGATATTCTGTGGTTCTGGCATGTTGATGACAGCTTCAACCTTCTCGTCACTGGGATGCATGCCTTCTCCACTGATGCGATGGCCCAAGAAGTCGATGCTGGATTTCCGGAATTCTGACTTCTCTTGGTTGAGTTTGAGACCGACCTCTGCAAGTCTCTGGATGACTGCTGCAAGGTGCCTCTCATGTTCCTCTGCATTCTTGCTGTGGATCAGGATGTCATCGAAGTAGCAAATGACATTGTCAATTCCATGAAGAATTTCTTCCATCTTCCTTTGGAATATCTCTGGTGCTGAGGTGATGCCAAATGGTAGTCTCTTGTAGTAAAACCTGCCGAAGGGTGTGATGAAGGTCGTAAGTTTCGCAGTTTGTAGGTCCAGAGGGATCTGCCAAAATCCTGATGTAGCATCCAATTTCGTGAAGATGGTGGAGCCTTTCAATTTGTGTAGGATGTCATCAATCGTCGGTATCATGTATCTTTCTCTTTTCACGGCAAGATTCAGCTTCTTGAGATCAGTACAGATTCTGACTGACCCTGACTTCTTCATGACAGCAACCATTGGGGCACACCAATCTGTTGGTTCTGTAATGGCTTCAATGATGTTCGCTTCTATCATTTTGTCCAGTTCGGCCTTGACCTTTTCGTGAAGTGGGATTGGTACCCTCCTGGCTGTGGGGATACTGTATGGGTGAGCATCCTCCTTCAGCTGGATTTTCACGGGTGTACAATCCACTGTTTTTTGGTCGAGCTCACCAAACACGGGAGAGGAAAGCTCATCGATTCGCTGGACAAGGTTCAGTTGACATGCAGCAGCTCGACTGAGAAGGTTGTCGGTGTTGGAATCAACGACGAAGATTTGCATACAGAGAGGCCATTTTCTGTATGAACAGTCACGGTGAACTGTCCTCTGCATGTCAAGGGACCTGAAGGGCTACAGAGTGCTGCCTTCGTTTGCTGCAAGGGAGGAGGGCAAGGGAATTGGTTATATTGGGATGTAGAGACGACAGACACGTCAGCACCCGTGTCTATCTTGAAGCGGACTGGGGTGTTGCAAATGTCCAGGTATGTGAACCATGGAGGCTCACTGGCTGGAGTGGAGACAGAGCCCAGGAAGTGTGTCTCCACCTCGTTCACCTGGGATCGCTGCTGCTGTCTGCAGACATTTGCGAAGTGTCCGTAGATCCCGCACTTGCGACAAACTTTGCCGCGAGCAGGACACTCGTTCCTGCTATAATGTGGTTCTCGACCGCAGTTGCCGCACGTTCCACCTCCTCGGCGATGTTGGCCCGTACCCCCTCGTTGTCCTCTGGGATGTTGGTCTCCGGCGTGTTGACCTCTGGCGTGTTGACCTCTGGTGTGTTGACCTCTGGCGCATGTTGACCTCTCTGCGAAGAGTTGGCGTGAAAGGAGGCACGCCCTCCGTGGCCACCACCACGGCGATGTCCCCATCGTGCACCCCCATCTCTGCTGGAGCGCACTGCATCGACGCTGGCACTGGAATCACGCTGCTCCCGCAGCTGCTGCTTAATTAATTCATGCTGGCGCGCAATCTGAATGGCGTCCTTCAGGGTGAGGTCTGGCTGGAGCTGCAACTTTTCCGACAGCTCTCTGTCACACAGTCCTACCACGAGCCGGTCTCGGATAGCTGAATCCTTACACGGAAAATCAGCATTTTCCGCCAGTTCATACAGAACACGAATATATGTTTCTACGTTTTCGCCTGGGGCCTGCTGCCGCTGATTAAACACTGCCCGTTCGTGAATGACGTTACACTTTGGTGTGAAGTGGTCATTGAACATCTTGATAATGTCTTCAAAGGTAGTATCAGGAGGGTCTGGAGGGTTTTGGCCTGCACGGTGACCTGTGTTGATGGTGAAAGTGGAGAAAATCCTTTCAGCATCGCAGCCCATGCTGTAGATGAGACTGGAAACCTGAATATCAAAGTCTTTCTTAGCTAACTCGCTGCATGTTCGGTATCACATAAATCTTTGGCGCCATGTTGGCCACTGTTCCGGATGTGAAAAGTCAAAATTGTCTGGTGGTTTGAAGGCCATGATGGTAAGAAAAAGTCAAACAATGAAAAGGTTACTAAAAGTTCAATCAACTTTGAAAGAAAAAAAACCGATCTAAAAGTAAAATATAAAGTTCTTGACAAAGTGGAAAGTAGCGGGCGGGTAGCTGCTAGTAACTTTGAAAAAAAAGTACAAACAATAATAATGGACAAACTACGAAGTAATACAGGTCAGCATAGCGTCAATCGTTGAAATTGAACAAACGTAGAACTTATCTGGATAATATTAGCACAATACACTGTGTAAAATCGGCTTCTGGTATGCTGCTAGACGCAAACGTCACAGGAGGCGTAAGCACTAGAGTTGTGGAAGACACGAACGGAGCAAAACGTCACTAAGAGGCGTTAGCACTGGTTGAGTACGTGGCATTCATAGACCGCTGCCACCATATCGAGATCAGCACGCACACTAGATAATAACAAACACAATGATGAACATTTTGTGATCCAAGTGTAATCTGGTTAGAGAACAAAGAAAGGCTCGTGCAGCGCGTGTGTGTCAAAAGCGCATGCGTGTGTACTCCAAAACTGTCTAACTACCGAATCCTATCACAAACAGAAAAGAAAAAACTTACGTAATTCTCAGAGTTGTTGTACTAATAAAATGAAAGAAAAGTACCTAAATTGGTGTAAATAGCATGAACCAATAATTTTTTGAAAGTGAATAAAAATAATTGTGCCAAATGGTTGCTTGTGATGTGTAGTTGTGGATACAAGTTTAATTTTGATTTTAGAGTCATTCTTGCATTTTTTATGACCTTTTGAACAAAATCAATAAGGACGTTCTTTTACTGTATTTTCAAAAAAACATGTCAACCTGCGGGCAGACATCAAGCGCAAAATTATCCATGCAAATTTGGAACAATGTGTGACAACCTATTCTTTGAACTAATTAACTTTTTATTTCAATCAGCTATGTTACTTAAAAAATAAAACAAATTTACTTCAAAATTGTCATTAAAATATTCTGTCAAGGTAGATAATAAGGGGGAAAAACATTTGTCTTCACCACTTGAAGACTGCCTTTTCAGAGTTATTAGTTAATAAATTGCCTTTCCAACTGCATAGATCTATTTCAGTTGTATTTGTCCTGTACACACACACACACACACACACACACACACTGTGTGTGTGTACGACACACACACAGTGACACACGCAAATAAAAAGCCATTGACCTTGCAAGCAAACAAACAAACAAAAAGCCCACTTGAACAACATAATAAGTAGATGTGTGTTTCACGAACATCTTTTAAACTCTGCTTGTGTATCCCTAAACTCAAAACTGTACAGGGCCTCATAAAATCAAAAACAACACAGAGCAGGACAGGGCCACTCCCGCCAGTTATGTTAATATTTTGCGCCATGATTCCTTTGATGATTTGACCAGTTTAGCGCAATAAAAACAAACGTTCAAGAGCCATGAACAATGTTTTGTAAATGGTACAGTCAATATAAATCTAAAGAAAAATAATAAAAATCGATAAAAACCTGCCTGGCTCATGATTTTGTGCAGAAGTTTCAGTAAACACGTTTACCGGAAGTGCGCGAAAGACGTCTTCTAAGCGCAAAATTATGGGGTCAGATAGGTCAATTTGTTTTGTCTATTTACCAAAATGAACAATTTTCTACATGACCTTAATTTTTGGAAATGTTTTAAAGTTAAAATCATTAAATTCGACCTAAACTATACTAAATACATGGGGAAAAAACAACTGACGAACTAAACATTCAAGAAAAAATGGCACCTGCATCAGGCCTCACTAATTTTAGGATTCTCCGACAATTTGATGTGTCCTCGATCTTCATTGGTCACTTTTTTACCATCCGGGTCGTCAGTAAGCTCTCAATGTTAGCAGGAAAATGATAGGTGAAACGCCCAATTTCTCTGACGGACTGAAGGATAACTCTTGGCAAAAACACGTTCGATAACTCTTGCAGTTGGGCCTTGCTAGTGTAAACATGCGTTTTTAGTCAATAGTTTTTAAAAATAGGTACGATTTGACGGGATAGGTTTAGGCCAGGTCAATTTAGTGTTGAATACAAAAGATAAAATTTGATGGTACGTCATGATCGATTTTGCGCATGCGCAGGTATCTTGAGAGCAAATCCATTTTGAGAATGCCACACCAGTACCCTAGTTAGGCGTAGGATTTAAGTAACCCTATTCCTAACCTATGAAAATTGAATAAGTGCTTTAAAATTTAATTTGTTGAAGACTGTATCTGACTTTTCCCTTCATTTTTCAGAAGAAAAATGCAGATCTTTGTGAAGACCCTCACAGGCAAGACCATCACATTGGAGGTGGAGCCTTCGGACACTATTGAGAATGTCAAGGCCAAGATCCAGGACAAAGAAGGCATTCCACCAGACCAGCAGCGTCTGATCTTTGCTGGAAAGCAGCTGGAAGACGGCCGCACTCTTTCCGACTACAACATCCAGAAAGAGTCCACGCTTCATCTGGTTCTTCGGCTGCGTGGAGGCATGCAGATCTTCGTGAAGACCCTCACAGGCAAGACCATCACATTGGAGGTGGAGCCTTCGGACACTATTGAGAATGTCAAGGCCAAGATCCAGGACAAAGAAGGCATCCCCCCAGACCAGCAGCGTCTGATCTTTGCTGGAAAGCAGCTGGAAGACGGCCGCACTCTTTCCGACTACAACATCCAGAAAGAGTCCACGCTTCATCTGGTTCTTCGTCTGCGTGGAGGCATGCAGATCTTCGTGAAGACCCTCACAGGCAAGACCATCACATTGGAGGTGGAGCCGTCGGACACGATTGAGAATGTCAAGGCCAAGATCCAGGACAAAGAAGGCATCCCCCCAGACCAGCAGCGTTTGATCTTTGCTGGAAAGCAGCTGGAAGACGGCCGCACTCTTTCCGACTACAACATCCAGAAAGAGTCCACTCTTCATCTGGTTCTTCGTCTGCGTGGAGGCATGCAGATCTTTGTGAAGACCCTCACAGGCAAGACCATCACATTGGAGGTGGAGCCTTCAGACACTATTGAGAATGTCAAGGCCAAGATCCAGGACAAAGAAGGCATCCCCCCAGACCAGCAGCGTTTGATCTTTGCTGGAAAGCAGCTGGAAGACGGCCGCACTCTTTCCGACTACAACATCCAGAAAGAGTCCACGCTTCATCTGGTTCTTCGTCTGCGTGGAGGCATGCAGATCTTCGTGAAGACCCTCACAGGCAAGACCATCACATTGGAGGTGGAGCCTTCGGACACTATTGAGAATGTCAAGGCCAAGATCCAGGACAAAGAAGGCATTCCCCCAGACCAGCAGCGTTTGATCTTTGCTGGAAAGCAGCTGGAAGACGGCCGCACTCTTTCTGACTACAACATCCAGAAAGAGTCCACGCTTCATCTGGTTCTTCGACTGCGTGGAGGTAGGTTGCTTTTTACTATTGCAGTAAATTGCTCATTGTATGTAAAATGTGGAATCGGTCCATTTGCCAAAAAAGCATATGCTGCTGATTACTATGATTGTGTTGAAAATGGCTGACATTCCCTAAATTAATGAACCTGTGAAAAAGCTTCTCGCACAGGGACTTCTGATACTAGTTATAGTTCTATACTGTATTTGCATACTGCTTTGAGAAGAATGAGCTTGCTCACCATTTCAACTTCCCACTCCCTTCTGATCTCCCATGAATTAGGGTTCTGATGATGAGTCACCAGGCATGGTAGACCGCGAAAAATCCGCGAAACAGTTTTAAACAAAATTATTTTTAAAAATGCATTGAAATAGCATGGAAAAGTGAAAATTTTGCTAATTTATTGAATTTTCTAAGGCCCCCTGGACCCCCAGCCATTTTCCTTGAAAACCACTTTGCCCCGACTACCATGCCTGAGTTAGTATTCCGAGTGCCAGTGTAACTTATTGGATTTGTAAACAAGAAGACAAAACAAAAACTGTCTGAATTCTCACATGTTGCAACAATGATGCCTATTCATCCAAATGGAAAGCTGGAGAAACTTTGTCACAAGTCTCTTTTCATTTAAATGGCATTATATTTTGTAAAAGATGCAAAACATTATTTTTCTGAATATTGCAAAATTGTCCTGACGATGCTACTACTAATTATCTGTTTTCCTAAATGACAAACCATGAACTAGTGATGTACTGAGGAGTGGACAAACTGTCCTGAGACTAGAGAAATCAACAGAACAATATTCTGGCTCTTGCAGAAATCAATAGGATCAAAGCGTACCAGTGTTTAAAATTTTAATCGGACATTTGTCCTGACAGGGGAGAACACGATAGGACATTTTCAATTTTAAAAATATATCAGATTTAGCTTAATAATCCTTCAAAAACATTCATTGTCTCTTTGTTCTCTCCTAGTCCTATTCCCTTGGGACTAGAGTATACCAGTATGAAAGTAAAGACCTAACATTTTGCTTCCAGTTGTATTTTATGTGCAATTTTTCTTTTGTTGCACAGGCATGCAGATCTTCGTGAAGACCCTCACAGGCAAGACCATCACATTGGAGGTGGAGCCTTCAGACACTATTGAGAATGTCAAGGCCAAGATCCAGGACAAAGAAGGCATCCCCCCAGACCAGCAGCGTCTGATCTTTGCTGGAAAGCAGCTGGAAGACGGCCGCACTCTTTCCGACTACAACATCCAGAAAGAGTCCACGCTTCATCTGGTTCTTCGGCTGCGTGGAGGCATGCAGATCTTTGTGAAGACCCTCACAGGCAAGACCATCACACTGGAGGTGGAGCCTTCAGACACTATTGAGAATGTCAAGGCCAAGATCCAGGACAAAGAAGGCATCCCCCCAGACCAGCAGCGTCTGATCTTTGCTGGAAAGCAGCTGGAAGACGGCCGCACTCTTTCCGACTACAACATCCAGAAAGAGTCCACGCTTCATCTGGTTCTTCGTCTGCGTGGAGGTAGGTTGCTTTGCGTTAGGCCAAATAAAAAAATATGTCTGTTTCTGAGAACATGGCCCCCCAAAATAGGGTAGGTAGGTAGGCTTTCAATTTTTTTTTTTTTTTTCCTCCCCCCCCCCCCCTTCGCGGTGCAAGATTTTTGCCGTGTTTGCTGAAACATGTGAATGTGAGTATCAATCAACAGATTATTTTTACCACTTGACTTTTTCACATAGGTACGCTGATGGAAATGTACCAATTGATTTCACTGCATCCGCATGATCACATTTAGACATAGAAATGGCAATCGCGTGCCTTGCCCACCTGCCCGATAAATGAATGTGCCACGAGTGAAAAAGCTAGTAGAAAGAGTCTTCATGATTGGCCATCCTGTCACACAACTCCTCAGGAATGACATAATTATCTGTCAGTATTTTTCATACGTTGTTTTTATTTAACGTTTCTCATGCGTGCGTGCGTCTCGGTGTGTGTGTGTGCGCGCGTGCGTGTGGTAACAAACATTGATCTATCAGCATATCATACGTATAGGGGGTTATTCTGTGACAACATACATTATAACATACTACAGTAGTATCACACACACACGCACACGCACACACACACACACAGAAGTACACAATCAGAGAGAGGGAGAGAGAGAAAGTCAGAGTGAGTCAGTGACAGACAGACACATACACTATGAACAACTTTTTTAAACTAAAGACTTGCATTCAAGAAGAATGCTAAGTTATGACACTGACTGACAGTGAGTGACAAGTCAAACAATCATAGTTACAATGTCAAACTGTCTTGGACTCTTTCACCAATCTGCTCTATCTGGGTCTATCTACAGATTTTCCATCAAAGTATGTGTGCAAAAAGAATTGTCATTTTTTGCAGTTTTATGGATAGCTTGTGCTTTTGTCTCATGCCCAGCAAACCAAACTGCCAACTTCATCAAAATCAAATCCACTTTTAGGCCCTAGACTGACTGATCACGAAGTGATGGAAGTCAAAATCGCACACTGCACACCGATGGCGATACTATCCAAACTATCGGCGATGATGACACATCTTCGGCACTTTCGAAGCAATAAAGCATGTGTCAACCTCGGAATATGACAGCAGAAAGTATTGTTATGTTTTCTTCCAACCACTGCCCGATGGCTCAGACTCGATGGTTATTTTTCGCCCAAAGCACGTTGCTCTAACTTGCAATTTTCTCGGAAACCTGTGCAGTACGCATAAACAACCTTCATCTATTGGATGAAATCACAGGAGCTACGTGCGACGATTGGTTCGCTTGGCAGTTTCTGCTGGGTTGTTACTAAAAATAGCTTAGTCTGTCCTCATCAACATGTGCGAAGAGCTTCAGCAGAAATAAAACATACATGTGCAACTCTGCACTTGCCCGGCGGGCAGGTCGTCGAGTTCGCCATCTGCCCGACACTTACGACTACCTGCCCCGGGCAGTCGGGCAACCATTAGGCCTACTGTCCGACCAACCGTTAGGCCTACTGTCCGACCCTGCCTTGACTACGCCGAGTGAGAGTGCAATGGTTGTTTACCTTGCATCGTCTGCTCAAATTGCTTCTTTTTTCTTTTTTGGGGGAAACGTCAACAAAAAAAAATTAGGGTCGGCAGCAAAAACTAGGCTCGGTCGGGTTACCGGAAACAGACATATTTTTTTTTGGCCTTATGACAGTAGATTGTTCCCTGTAAAATTAGGACTCCACTGGCCCCAAAAAAGTTTTTAGTGCTACATTACTGGTATTTCTACAAGTATTCAAAAATTAAATGCCCCAGATCATTCATACAGTTTGCATTTGGGTAACTCTCCTGAAAACTGGGTCATTGTGACCTATCCTATTTATTAAACAATAAAAAATCAAATAAAACAATGAGATATCATTCATGTGTGTATTTCAGCTCTAAATAGTTGTAAGAATCATATAAAATGTTTCTTTTAGCTGTGCATGCACCAAAATGTGCTTAATAAACAATTTTGTCTTGAAAAATGGGCATTTTGGGTGCTTAGTTTTGTGACATGCCCAACAGTCTTGCATAAAGTTTCTATTTTTTCAGAAACCACAAAATATTCTGCACACATATGCATGCACACTCAAGATATGTAGTAGTCCTTCCTTTATAGTAACAATTTTGTGGATTTTACCAAAAAGGGTGTTTTAAAATAACATTTTAAATACCAGGTAGCGCTGACAACATGTGGTGTCCTCAAATATAATAAAAAATAATGCAGATTTTCTTTGCCTCAACAATCTCTAAGACCCATTTTTTTCTTATTTAGTTATCAAAAAACATATTGTTGACAATGTATGTGCATGAACAGTAAATATAATTGTTAAATAGATTTTTTACAATTTTTTAAAAATCTTTGGTCATTGTCGTGTCCACAAAATGTGTTGTCAGCGCTACCTACATAATTAAAATTTTCACCTAGGGACTTCTTCTGCCCAAGTCAAAAGTTTACTACTTTCAAACAACTACTAAAGATCATTATTCATACAAAGTTTCAAATGTGTGGGATGTTTTGATTGGTCAAGAGAGCACAAAAACAGTATGGTGTCCACCCCTAAAAGGCCCGTTGTCAGCGCTACCTGGCCACTGAATGGGCCTTCTATGTGTAGAATAGCTTGTTCAGAGTTAAGTTCTTAACCATAAGGCCAAATTTGCCAATACAATACACATTTATTCTTGTAGCAGACATATCTTTCAATTCACAAGAAATTTCATTCATACAATTTTCTTTTAGTGGATGGATGACAATGGCGTCCTTGTTGTTGTCTGTGTTGCCCACAATGTTTTTCTCAAATTTAAATCTTATTCTTTTTTTTCTATCATTGGATACATATAAAAGTCTCCATTTCAAAGTAATCTGTGAGCTAAAAGTGATAAATGCACCGTAAAGTCTGTTTAAGTAGGTAAAATCATGTAATGATAATGGAGGACACCATGTTGTCAGCGCTACCAGATGGTGTCCCTGTTGTCAGCGCTACCCAGAAATTATTGTTGTTATTAAGCTCTTTATATTTTACTTTTTTTTCTATCATTGAAAACATGTCTTCATTTCAAGGTAATCTGTAAGTTAAAAGTGATAAATGCACCATAAAGTCTGTTTAAGTAGGTAAAATTATGTAATGTAGGACACCATGTTGTCAGCGCTACCAGTTGGCGTCCCTGTTGTCAGCGCTACCCAGAATTTTTGAATTTTTATTAAGCTCTTTATATTGTAAATTACCGTATCTATGGGTTATTCCTGGTGGTAATGAAACTATTCTAACACATCCGCTATGAAAAATTGTCATTTTGAGTGGTGAGACATTATATAACAACATTTTGATATTAACCATGGTAATGTGCATAGATGACACAAACCAACACTAGTATTTAAACACATTTCTTTTGTATTATTTTGCAAATGAAACCATTTGTAAGTCTTTATTTCAAGAAAGTCTGCCATGTTAAAGTGATAAATGCACCATAAAGTCTATTTAAGTGGGTAAAATTATATAATGGAGGACACCATGTTGTCAGCGCTACCAGATGGTGTCCTGTTGTCAGCGCTACCCAGACTTTTTTTTTTTTTAATTTAACACTTATTTTTTAATTGTCAAATTAATGGAATATCAGAGATAATAATGAAACTATTCTAACACATTTGAAATAAAATAAATGGCATTTTGAGTGGCACGACATTATATAACAAAAAAATAAAACAATCAATTATGGTAAGATCCAAAGACGGTATAAACCAACACCAATATTAAACTTTAAAAAAAAAATGTTTTTAATGAAATCATTCATAACTCTTTATTTCGAGACAATCTGTTATTCTAAAGAGATAAATGCATCATAAAGTTTATTTAAGTTGATGAAATTATGTAATGAAGGACACCGTGTTGTCAGCGCTACCAGCTCTGGACGCATATATATAAAGTCATAAAACCCAGCAACGATAGCCTTGACTGATTTTGTTTTCATTTCATAAGAAAGTTGATTCATAAAGCTACTCTATGCATGCATTTTCTTTTCAATTTGCCCAATTTTATTTTTTGGCTTTTATGTCACATATTGGACCAGTTTTCAGGAGAGAGACCCATTTACAATCCCCCAGTTTTAACCATCACACTGGCCATGTCAGACTCTTCATGTGGTGCCAGATTTTAACTGTGACATGCACTGGTCAGTGCCTGAAGTACTTGTACAGTAATGTTAGTGCTAAGGCTGTGAATGGTCTTTTTCAACAAAAGAACCTAATTTTGAAGTTAAAGTTGGTTGAATCCGAACAGACAGGGGCCTAAGATTGCTGTTTGTTTTAATTGTAAAGCAGTCCTGTTTACCCCAAATCTTCACCGTCGGTAATCACAAGCTCTGAAAAAAGTAATTTTAGACATCTGTCCGTAATTTTGCGGTCCGAGAAATCCTTTCACCAGAATTTTTCGCTGCCATCAAACCTTTTGTTGGGGGGGGCTTCACGCATGCTGCCATCCAAACCCAACTTCGACAACTGCCAAAATTTTGCACTTCGTACCTAGAAAAATGGCGGCATGGAGAAATAAACCGGAAGTATTCATTCAAGGGACATCACTCGAAGTGATACCTTTGATAGCAGATACGGTAGCGAGTACGGCTCAAACGCCATGCCTTCTTTTTGGATTTTTTTTCGCACTCGTTCAGCGGAAATGCAGATTTTTTTGTTGCTGACCGTAATAGTGTAATCGGAGGTCTCAAAACGTAATATTTACGGACAAATATGTAGGGAAAACGGGTCTGGTGTGCAACAAGGAATCTGGAAAAATGAAATTTTATGTACAGAAACTGATTGTTTTTGTAAAAATGTATAGTTCTGATGATGGTAATGACTTCAGCATGGGTGAAAGTAGTTCAGGCATACTTCTGAAATCAGCCTTCAGGATTGGCCATCTTGTCATCCTTAAAGTGGTCACCACTTCAGGATTGGGAATATTCAGAGAACATTGAAACGTCAACGTGTCATTCAGGATTGAATGTTTTACTTTTACCCATACCTCAGTTTTCCTAAATGACTAACTGTAAACATTACCACCGAGCCAGTCTCTCAAGATCTGGGAGCACATTTATGAACTTGCCAATTTGGTTTTTCTTTTGAGACTTTCTTTGTATCCAATTTATATACCGACTTAAAGCTTTCAATAAAACCGTCATTCTTTGCCTGCCCTTGGTAATTTAGTATTCCAGTATACAAGTAAAAACTGATAACATTTCAAGTTGTATTTATGAGCGATTGTCCTTCTGTTACCAGGCATGCAGATCTTCGTGAAGACCCTCACAGGCAAGACCATCACACTGGAGGTGGAGCCTTCAGACACTATTGAGAATGTCAAGGCCAAGATCCAGGACAAAGAAGGCATCCCCCCAGACCAGCAGCGTCTGATCTTTGCTGGAAAGCAGCTGGAAGACGGCCGCACTCTTTCCGACTACAACATCCAGAAAGAGTCCACGCTTCATCTGGTTCTTCGTCTGCGTGGAGGCATGCAGATCTTCGTGAAGACCCTCACAGGCAAGACCATCACATTGGAGGTGGAGCCTTCAGACACTATTGAGAATGTCAAGGCCAAGATCCAGGACAAAGAAGGCATCCCCCCAGACCAGCAGCGTTTGATCTTTGCTGGAAAGCAGCTGGAAGACGGCCGCACTCTTTCCGACTACAACATCCAGAAAGAGTCCACGCTTCATCTGGTTCTTCGTCTGCGTGGAGGTAGGTTGCTTTATACTGTTACAGTACTGAGTAGATTGCTCCATGCGAATTTGCCCCCCAAAAATTATAATAAGGCAACAACAAAAATATAACATGGCCCCCAAAAATATGGTAGGTAGGACCTAACTTTTTGATTTTTGTTTAATGGTCAAATTTGACAAAGCACAAGATCTCACTCTCGCCGAGTGGTGTTGAAAGCTCTAGTTAGAAAGGTTCAGCTAAGATAGCTGAACCACCTCGGCATGTGATAATGTTTTCCTTTCCTACATCCGGATGAATGTCCCAGAAAACATCCACGAGCATTTAAGATGCTTTGAAACTATGAAAGTGCTGATTACCCTCATTTTCAGAAATATGAGCGTATGGCTCTCTTTTTTCTTTTTTTGTTTTTTGGACAAGGCCAAAGAAAAATAGGGTAGGTAGGGATACCTTAACCACAACTATTTTTTGGGTGTGCCTAATAAGTATTGAAAATGCCCCAGACCATTCATACTGTTTCCTTTACAATGACCCAGGTCTAACTTCCATCGTGGAAATTCCATCACACCTAGCCATGTCACTACATGTGCCTGATTTCACACTTTGGCATGCACTTGTCATTTCCTAAAGTAATGCTTGTGCTAAGGCTGTGAATGGTCTTTTTCAAAGGAACTTCATTTTGAAGTAAAAGTTGGTTGAATCAAGAGGACTGAATTGTTGTTTGTTTTATTTTAATTATAAAGGTACAACAAATTCTGTTTGTATTAATTGTAAAAGTACAAGGAATCTGGGAAAATGAAATCAAATGTGATCTACAAAAACTTTTTTTAATGCAAAATTGTCCAGATGATGGTAACCGATTGTTTCAGTTATCCTAATTGACAAACCACAAACGCTGCAACAGTGCAAGAAATCTTGGCAAGATCTAGTACATTTACTGAACTTGCCATTTTGGTTTTTCCTTTTATTTTTTTGGTGGTATTCAATTTAAACATTTTAGATTTAAAAACTTAAAGGGGCACCCTGATGGAAAGGTTTTTGTAAGAAACAAGTCAAGATCACCATGAAAACACCTTTTACATAGATTGCAACACTCACTTTGCTCTGGTTTCCTAGAAGTCAAATCGGCGATTCCTCGGCAGAGATGCTGGAAGTAAAATTCTTGCACCCAAAGAGAAGGCGTGTGCTGTCTTTTTTCTAAGGGCTGCCAAATCGTTTGCACGAAAATGCAATACAAGCCTTTTTTTCTTTTTCTTTTTTAAATTTTATACAGTTTATCTAAAGGAGTTTTGCTCACAACTAAGGAAATGGTTCCTTTTTTTTTTTTTAATTTTATTTTATATACTGTACTACAAAAAAAAGCACTTCAACCACAATGAGTGACCTCCACCCACCCCATCCAAAATGGCTACTCACTCCGGCATCTCCGCCAAGGAGGAATCGCCGTTTTGACAGTTTAATTTCTAGGAAACCAGAGGAAAGTGAGTGTTCCGATCCTTGAAAAGGCTGTCTTTCTGGTGATCTCTACGTGCTGCTTGCAAAAACTTATCCGTCGGGGTCCACCTTTAAAAAAGAAAAAAAATTCTTTGCCTACCCATGGTACAGAGCTTGATCTAGAGCGCGGGATTGGTAAAATCCCCCGAAATTGGTACTTTAGTTGGGGGTGCATGTGGGTATGCCTGAAGCCTGAATTCAGGCAATTTGATGCTGCTTCAGGCAGCTAAGTGCCTGAAGAAAGGGCTCTTTTAACATATAAATTATAATTCTTTTGTCCATTGGGTTTCGGCAAGAAAGTTCAGGCAAAAGTTTTGCTCACTGCATGCACCCATGTTTAGTATTCTGGTATAAAAGTAAGGACTGGAATAATTTCAAGTTGTATTTATGAGTCACTGTCCTTTTGTTACCAGGCATGCAGATCTTCGTGAAGACCCTCACAGGCAAGACCATCACATTGGAGGTGGAGCCTTCAGACACTATTGAGAACGTCAAGGCCAAGATCCAGGACAAAGAGGGCATCCCCCCAGACCAGCAGCGTCTGATCTTTGCAGGAAAGCAGCTGGAAGACGGCCGCACTCTTTCCGACTACAACATCCAGAAAGAGTCCACGCTTCATCTGGTTCTTCGTCTGCGAGGTGGCAACTAATACGTCTTGTGGCAACAGATTGGCTTTATTTTTAGTTCTTTATTTTCTTTCAGTTTATTAAATACTGCAACTTACCATTTTACTGTCAAGAAGTTAAGTCTTGTGCATTGAAGTATATTGTCATGATTGTGCATTGAGGTACTGATATTACAAAGTTTGTTAACATATTGCTACAGCACTTTGTGTTGTAACGCTGCAATCGTTCAACATTTTCGCAAAATTTCATTGTGGTAACATGGTTGTAGGTAAAATTGTTTTGCCCTATTGATCGGACTTGATGTTTAAGCCTTTATTTTTTAAGAACGGTTTGAAAAAGACAGGAGTATTTTCCATCAATAACATGGTTGTAGTTACATTCATCCAGACTTCCAAACTAAGGCTGTCACGTTTTCGTGTTCCCACCAGAGATGGGCATATTTTTCATCAATAACACGTTAATCCAGAGACTCAAACTGTAGGGCTGTCACGTTTTCTTGTTCCCACCAGAGATGGGCATATTTTTCATCAATAACACGTTAATCCAGAGACTTAGGGCTGTCACGTTTTCTTGTTCCCACCAGAGATGGGCATATTTTTCATCAATAACATGTTAATCCAGAGACTCAAACTAAGGCTGTCACGTTTTCGTGTTCCCACCAGAGATGGGCATATTTTTCATCAATAACACGTTAATCCAGAGACTCAAACTAAGGCTGTCACGTTTTCGTGTTCCCACCAGAGATGGGCATATTTTTCATCAATAACACGTTAATCCAGAGACTCAAACTAGGGCTGTCACGTTTTCGTGTTCCCACCAGAGATGGGCATATTTTTCATCAATCGTAAGATTTAACGTGGTGACAGCTCTGACATGGCCTTAGTTGTCGACGGGGCTATAACTTTAATCTTAATCTTTTTCATCAGTAACTTGTTAAATTAATCCAGAGACTTTCCAACTATAGGGCTTCACGTTTTCTTTGAGTTCCCACCAGAGATGGGCATATTTTTTTAATCAATAACATGGTGGTTCAATTCATCAAGACACTTAACGACTCTAGGGTAGTCTTTTTTGCTTGGGTTCCCACCAAAGATGAGCATATTTTTCATCAGGTAAGACAACCAACCATTGGTAAAATGTGCACCTAATAAATAAAATTGTTCATCAAAGATTTTAAATTGACACATATGCACCAATTTCCGTATGTGATGAAACAGAACAAGCATTGAAAGTCTGGTTCTTTTATTTATATTATTGTTATGCTCTGATTTTATTTTTATTTCCTGTTTATTTTGCTGTCGATATAATTCCAATTTTATTTTACTGTCAAGAGAATTCAATTAAAGACCCTTGTTTAGAAAATGCCAACCAGCTTTGTCTTGTTGACATTGTATGGCTGTGAAGTGAATGCATGGCGATGTGGAGTGGATGCGTGTCGTATAATTATGGTTGTGGAGTGAATGCAGTTTTGGCATTGCATGTAAATTGAATTAACTTCTGTGCATGAACATTTTTTAACATGGAAATTTAGAATTATTGGGCTGTTTAAGTTGTTTTTCCATGGCATTTTATGTAGGACAAACGTTAACACAATCGGTAATATTCAAGAATCAATTTATTTCACATGCAGTCTTTACTTGTAAAGTCTTGAAAGCATTCAGGCTGACAGAAAAAGCCAAATTTTATTTTTTGCATTGAAGAAAAGTTGGAAGAAAAGTGAATATTGCCGCAGTCAAACTTCACTTGAAGTTGAATATTAAATTCCAGTTTAAATACCAAAGACCATATTTTTCGGACTAAAGCGCACTACCCAAATTTCAGATTTTCTTCTTTTTTTTAAAACGATTTTGTTAAGTCTTAAGATGCAGGGGTCTGAATCTGGAAAAAATGTCAGAAGTTTCTTTATTGTCCATTGGCATTGTACAACACACATGGAAACTTGTTTAAGATGAGATATATCAAAATAAAAATATTAATTAAAAACATGAATAAAATTTTTACATAATTTTAACAAATATGTAACTACCACACTCGATCTACCACACTCAATCATTCATCTGCTTTCCGCTATCTTGCTCGCTCATGCAATCCATCACCACTTCCGCCTTAATTTTTTTTTTCATCCTTTATTTTTCCTTCTTTTACACCTTTTTTCTTGTTCCTTTGGTTTTTGTGTGTGTTTTTATTATAAGGTGGTCTTTCTCTCTTTGTGTCTTGTCTTGTCTCTCTTGCTGTTTTACTTGCTTTATGATCTTCAGGTGAACATTGAAGCATGTGAAGAAACAATACTTGTTACAAGTACAGACCTGTTTACCCGTATAATGTACCTGCAATTTGCCACAGAAAAACCCGGGATTTGAGGAGAAACCCCCCAGAAATGACCAGTTATGCCGCCATGCAAAATTTTGAAGTCCACATTGCAGTACTTCAGTGTGCATGCTCGTCTCCCAAACACGAACTTGCTATTCCTGGCACTTTCAAATACTTTTGAGAAAACTTCTGCTTCACTTTTGGCCGTTTCACCCTATCACTGCTGTTGTTTGTCGAAGATTTCTGGCGCTTGCCGCCTGCGGTTGACTTGCCAGATGACATGTTTGGCGCAAAACTACAATCTCTGCCAACAAGAAATACTATTATTGGTTGAGGGGGGGGGTCCACGGACCAATGAAAAATCACGTCAGAACTCCCAAGGTTTCACTTTCAGTCAACCCTTGTGTCTTTTCATAAAAAAGGAAAGATGTTTTTTTTTAAATCCCGGGATTTTCAGCGTTCACCTGGAATTTATTATTTTACCCAGAATTTTGGAAATTCCAGGGATAATTGAAATTCCGGCAAAACCGGGATGGTAAACAGGTCTAAGTATTTTATCATGGTTCATTCCTTGTTCACAAAGTACACCTGGATATGACCAACCAAGTCGGGAAAAGACAATAAAAGTTTAAAAACACAAATGAGAGGAAAGAAACATTCTGATTCAGTTTTTCTTTATTCAAGTAGAAACAAATGTTAATGGTCAAGTCAACAGAATCTGATATGAAGCATGTCAACAAAAACATGAGGAATATAATTCTGAAAAACAGTGCAGGTCTAAGGCTTTGTGCACATTACATGCGGAAATCTTGTCCGCAGATAAGTAAAAGAAGAAATAAGCGGATGGGATAAGTGTATGCAGAAACGCATGCGCTTATTTTTTTTACTTTCTTTTACTTATTTCCAGATTAAGCGCATGAGGTTTCTGCATGTAATGTGACCAAAGCCTTAGGACACTTTAACCCTTTCACCGCCAAAGTCGCATTTAAGCACCACAGTGATTTAACACCAATGCCACTAAAAGGCATCAAATTGGGGTCTATTATCCAAAGACCCTATTGTTTTAGTTTTAGGACGTAAGAATGGACCTTATTTTATGTCGGAACAATCCCCAATACTGCAGATGGTTTTTGTTCTCTACCCAGGTAAATTTAATGGCAATTTTGGCTGAAAAATGGCTGGCGGTGAAAGGGTTAATAACTGTACTTGTTTTGTTCATCAATATTCAATTCTTCCAAATAAGCATGAGACCCAGAAGAAAAATTCATATTGTAATTTATACACCCCAAAAACAACCACCATGAACTACATGCATAACAGTGCATTTGATTCATTGTTAGAAACACCGGTTTTTGTTTCTGAATATAACAACACATGATTATCACACAAGTGATGTTTACAAGTTGAGGAACAAAAGTTTCCCCGAACGGTCTATGCGTTCTGCAGTTGAATTACATATACTGGCTCAATCGTAGTTTCTGCTTAGAACATGCAGATTTAGCCACCTACAGACTGATGTCAATAAAAAAAAATGATTAAGGGGATAACTGTATTTTCTTCAGTTCGTTGTAATATTTCAATCTGATCTTGCCTAATTCAATCGGTCAAACAGGAGAAGTTACTATACCATCAGGTAGATCCACAGCTCTCGCCTCGTGTGTTTGAGTAGACTTACAGCACTTAGAACACTGTGCATCATTCTAAAATTGATGTTTATATTTTTACGTCACATTTTGCAAGTTCTATCAGTTTGTAGCCACTGGCCACCCCTCATTTTTCTAAAAAAAAAATGCTTGCAAGTCGCTGACCCGGGTTTCAAGCTTCGACACCATGGTTGCTATGATTTGCCCGCCTTGGTGAAGGTAAACAACTCTAATTTTCACGAATACTATCTAGGCGCACCTTATAAGGCCAAATTTTACACCAAAATAAGATTTTGTTTTAACACTTTCTTTACACTTGCACTTTCTTACCATTTTGTTCATCTCATTATAAGGAGCACGAGTCTCGGTCTGGGGAAAAGAATCGTCTTAGAGCCTGTAAACTGGCAATGCAATGCAAAGGAAGTGCACAAGCCGTGCAATCAGTCAGGAATTTAACCTTTACCGGATCACGCTTTTGACTACACAGACACGATCGCGCGGGTCTTCCATGACCCATACTCAGTAAAAAAAAAAAAAAGGGACATGCATTTTAACAGTTTATCCTTGTCCAGATGATGCGGGTCCTCCAGGACCCATACTCGTCAAAGAGTCACCATGTGTTTATCCTTATCCAGATGGTGCGGGTCTCCCACGACCCATACTCGATGCACTGCAGTGGCATATTTCTGCTCTTTAAAGTATGGGGTTGTAGGAGACCCGCGCCATCAGGACAAGCATGTTAAAATGACGCATCATATTACGTCATTTGTATTTTATACACATTAATGAAATTTAAGACACGTAAAGCCATTAACGTATTTGATAAAAGTCATGAAATTTCACGACGATTGCTTAACCCCTTCAGTGCCGCCTACTACTTGCGCATGCGCCGCTGGCTTGCCGCGCGATTTTTGAACGCAGCGATATCGCTACTTAGCGGCGACGTATATATACGTCGGTGGCAAGTACTGAAGCGCTATAGAGAACGTATATATACGTCGTGGGCAGTGAAAAGGTTAAATAGTTTTTGAGATATGACAGTTTTTGTGTGTCTGGGTCGTGGGCGACCCAGGAAGTCTGGTAAAGGTTAAAAGAGCATGCCCATGGATTGATTGAAGACTAAGGTACAGTGGAACCTCCCTTATAAGACCTCCCATTATGACACCCTCCCACATAAAGACCCCTCCCTTATAAGACCTCCCATTATGACACCCTCCCACATTAAGACCCCTCCCTTATAAGACCTCCCATTATAAGACACCCTCCCACATGACCCTCTGAAACATTGCCCTTCTTTGTAAGTATTAAGATTACCTCCCCTATAAGACCCCTCCCTTATAAGACCTCCCATTATAAGACACCCTCCCACATGACCTCTGAAACATTGCCCTTCTTTGTAAGTATTAAGATTACCTCCCCTATAAGACCCCTCCCTTATAAGACCATTTTGGATGATTTTTGAAGGTCTTATAAGGGAGGTTCCACTGTATTCACATAAATAGTAATTGTCAACATTTAAAACAAAACAGCCTGATAACAAATAATATCTTATAATATATATGGTACCTACTCTTCTATAATACATCAGGTCGACCTGGTATTGCAGTACCTCCAGGATCCACCCAGTGATCGTGATAGGAATTGTGAAAATCAGTCCCATCAGTGACAATGCCCACAATTGGTGTCAAAACCACTCCCAAGGGAAATTTGTTTGATGAAAACCATAGAAACGCACACTATTAATTTGTATCAATCCTAGCAAAAATGTATCATTCCCAGCGACTGACGGCTGAAATTTTTGTCAGTATTTTGGTTTTGCAATCAGTATTTTACTGATAATTACCAGTTAAGGTGATCATTGCCACCCACCCCCCGTGGGGATACTGGGGCGTCTTCTGTACAAAGAGTTCCCCCACCTTCTGGAAGTTCTGTGCTTGTAACTTCCTCTAATCTGTCTCCCTCTTTGACTCTGCCTTTTTCCTTGCTTCGTGTCATTTACTATCTGACTTTTTCGTCCATTCTCCTGTCTTTTTTCCAAAAAAATCTTCCATATAGTTTTCTCCTTTGAGCTCCTCCAAAATCAGAATGTGTCGGCTGAATGCAGCGAGGACACCAGTAAAAACTGGAAAACGGACACATACGTATCCATTGTGGCCTTGTGGCCTTATGGCCTGGGAATGCAGAAGAAGAAGAACTGCCACCCACTATCTTTCAGGCATCAAAATAGTCCAGTCCTCTGAAAAATTATTCAAATGTGGTAAAAGGGTAATCAAGGCCCCAGACTATTGGCCACTGCAACTAGGGTTATCAACGCCCTTGACAATGAGAGTGAATGATAGAATCCCTTGTTGGTCAGTACTGAAAAGGGCATTCACTCTTGCGAAAGGCAGTCATTCAGTGGCCTCAGATAAGGTTATTGGAGAGTTATTTCCTTGTTTGGTCAGTACTCAAGCATCTACCAAGAACATTCACTCTAGCAAAACATGGTTGTTGCAGTGACCAATAGAGGTCGTACGTTGAAATCAGACTTCAACATGGCCCCAAAAGGCATGATGTCAATGAGAGACTTAGTGGGATTTTTTTCACGCCAGAGGGCATGATGCTCGTGTGGGGCTAATCCTCTCTATATTCTTAGTTGGGAATAAAGAAAATGAGAGAGAGAGTGAGTAGTCCTACCATCTCTCTCTCTCTTACTACGCCCTACTAAGAAAATGACGTGATAAGACCCTAGTGCATTGACTGCCCTCTGGCGTGAAAAATATCGCCATAAGTCGACCATTCTGATGCCTGATCTTTATTTAGTAAAATGTCCCATATGTACCTGAATCAGGTCACAGGAACTTCCCTTGCCTTGGAAAGACCAGATAACGGAAGTTAAATCTTCAAGGCTCCATCAGTAACATGTGTCCACAGTTCTGGAGAAGCACTGAAAACAACACATTAATTCACTTGTCACTGGCCAGTTACTTCCCCTTACAATGCTTTAGGACGGGCCATTTGATTACTCATTAGGTTAAAAAAAAAAACAATCACGAAAAATAAGTTATGAAGTGTTAGGGACTGATATTTCCAGAATAGATTAACAAACACCATGCACTAATCGATCGTAAAATATTAGATTCCACACCTTCGTCGTTTGTATTGACGCAAACAGCTTGCAGACAGAATGAAGAAAGTTTTCACAACCCAACATTTCAACCCCCCCTATTCCAAGAACGGAACAGCAAAGTCTACAATGATTGTTTGAATTTTTATTTCAAGCGAGGCAAGGTCAGAGCAAACAAAAAATAGATTATAACGTTATTCTAGAAAGCTGGTCACACACCAGAAATCAAAACCTTGAAAACTCTTAAACCCAATCAGGCTCATCCGTCCTCAGCGAGTTAAAACACCCAGTGATGAAATAAACCGGTTCCAAGGCAATACAGTGGAACCTCCCTTATAAGACCTTCAAAAATCATCCAAAATGAGGTATTACAAGGGAGGTAATTTTAATACTTACAAGGAAGGGCAATGTCTCAGAGAAGTAGGCCTTATGTGGGAGGGAATCATATAATGGGAGGTCTTATAAGGGAGGTTCCACTGTACTGAATTTTAAGTTGTGGGACAGAAAAAAAACCCCAAATATAATAGTACACCCTCCTCCCCCCACAAAAAAAAAAGAAAAGAAAAAAAAGACTAACCAAAAATATATTTCATAAAGCCGTTGCTCACAGATCTTTTAAAAAGGGGCTAAATGGGAAACTGATTTCTGTCGTGTCACTTCACTGAATTATAAATAACAAATACATCAAATGGTATAAAATTCGATGGCTAAGAGTCAAAACGGACTATCTTTAGATAGTCCATTGACTTATTATTGATATTATTGCAAAAACTAAGAACTTGTATTAAAAAAAGACTGCAGTTAATGTAAAATGGGGGTTATGCTTTTTATATATCTGCAGTCTCTTTTTGAAACAAGTTATTAGTTTTCACAATATGTTCAATAATACGTCAATGGACTATCTAAAGATAGTCCGTTTTGACTCCAAGCCATCGAAATGTTTTTCTACGTACAAACATTGTTTTATATAAAGTACAACAAGACTACTAAGAACCACTATCATTTTTCAATGCGCTGTTATAAACAACGTTTCTGTAAGTACAAAAAATTATCAACCAGTATTATTTTTCATGAAGTACAAGTCACCTATTTCAAAAACAAAGTAATGACAATTTTTAGACATATGTTTTATACTGAAAAAGACAAAGTAACACTTAAATAATAATTCTTAATTCAAGTGCATGCAATTGGTTTAAAAGATGAAATATCAGAGCATTCAGCAGGCAGTCATGTTTAACTCAAAATACATTTTAACGGAATACCCTGTATAATAGATGCAAAGTCAGCTGCATGGCAAGATGTGATCGATCACAAGAGTTACTACAAATATTTCATTAATATCATTTGGCATTTTCTGGAACAAAGAGCTGTTTTTATTGAAACATTAACACTCTCCAGACGTAACCACATCATGCGGTGGTTTTTGTTTCCATCTCTTCCCGACGTAACAACCACATATGGTGCCTGGGAATGTCCTCATGTGGGGACGTAACCACATCATGCAGTGGTTTTTGTTTCTATCTCTTCCTGACATAACAACCACATATGGTGCCTGGGAATGTCCTCATGTGGGGACGTAACCACATCATGCAGTGGTTTTTGTTTCCATCTCTTCCCGACGTAACAACCACATATGGTGCCTGGGAATGTCCTCATGTGGGGACGTAACCACATCATGCGGTGGTTTTTGTTTCCATCTCTTCCCGACGTAACAACCACATATGGTGCCTGGGAATGTCCTCATGTGGGGACGTAACCACATCATGCGGTGGTTTTTGTTTCCATCTCTTCCCGACGTAACAACCACATATGGTGCCTGGGAATGTCCTCATGTGGGGACGTAACCACATCATGCGGTGGTTTTTGTTTCTATCTCTTCCCGACGTAACAACCACATATGGTGCCTGGGAATGTCCTCATGTGGGGACGTAGCCACATCATGCGGTGGTTTTTGTTTCTATCTCTTCCCGACGTAACAACCACATATGGTGCCTGGGAATGTCCTCATGTGGGGACGTAGCCACATCATGCGGTGGTTCTTGTTTCTATCTCTTCCCGACGTAACAACCACATATGGTGCCTGGGAAAGTCCTCATGTGGGGACGTAGCCACATCATGCAGTGGTTTTTGTTTCTATCTCTTCCCGACGTAACAACCACATATGGTGCCTGGGAATGTCCTCATGTGGGGACGTAACCACATCATGCGGTGGTTTTTGTTTCTATCTCTTCCCGACGTAACAACCACATATGGTGTCTGGGAATGTCCTCATGTGGGGACATAGCCACATGCGGTGGTTTTTGTTTCTATCTCTTCCTGACATAACCACATATGGTGCCTGGGAATGTCCTCATGTGGGGACGTAACCACATCATGCAGTGGTTTTTGTTTCTATCTCTTCCTGACATAACAACCACATATGGTGCCTGGGAATGTCCTCATGTGGGGACGTAGCCACATCATGCAGTGGTTTTTGTTTCTATCTCTTCCTGACGTAACAACCACATATGGTGCCTGGGAATGTCCTCATGTGGGGACGTAGCCACATCATGCGGTGGTTTTTGTTTCTATCTCTTCCCGACGTAACAACCACATATGGTGCCTGGGAATGTCCTCATGTGGGGACGTAGCCACATCATGCGGTGGTTTTTGTTTCCATCTCTTCCCGACGTAACAACCACATATGGTGCCTGGGAATGTCCTCATGTGGGGACGTAGCAACCGCCTGTGGTGGTTTCAAATTAAAAAAATCCCTGTCTTTTCCATGATCGCTCTAGAGAAACTAACACCACAGTAACACATAGGGACATGTTAACTTTGTACTGGCTCTCGCTTAAAACGAGCAGGTCAATGGATTTTCTTCAGCCAAGCTAGACTTAAACTGTTTTCTCAAAATGGCCAATGCTCACCCTACTAACTTTAAATGCTCATAACTCTGGAGCGGAAAAAGATACAAGAATGGTTTTTGCATCTTTAGAAATAGAACTGTGTGAAGTTTTCAAATGCATAATTTTCTCAGAATGGTCAATTTGACACTTATGTTAGAAAATTTTAAATCACTCTCATACTAGTCATACATGCAAAGACTGCAAAACAGAGCTTTTGCTCCCACCCCCCATCTCAAAGAGTCAAACCAAAGGCAATACTGTGCTTCTATTGACAGTATGCAAAAATACACAACAGAAGTGTTTGAAGTACCTTTAAAACAATGTCATGTTACACTACACTTTACATTACAGTGATAAAAAAAAAAAATTAGGCTGGCAATCTAGCTCATTGAATTTTCACTTTTAATTTGATTATAGCCTCGTTGAATGTAATCATATTAATCAGGGCTGTTACCACATAAAATTAAAGTCAAATTTTACAATGCAAGAACACATCCAAACAAGTTCATACCCCGAGAACAAACCAGATGGATACATGAACAAAATATGACATAACATTAGCAGCTGGATTATTGAAATCTACAGCATAGAAAGTGATCAAAAGCATACACTAGACATCACTCTCGATTCCTATGACTAGTCTACAGAAATGTTCAAAAGACAAAATCAACAGCTTGCTAGTTAATTAGATGTTTCACTTTCTTCAACAAAATTCAAAATTATCATCATAGACTATAAAACGTAAAACCCCAACAAAAGCTTACTGACCAGTCTACTTTCTTCAACAAAATTCAAAATTGTCTTCATAGACTATATAAAGTAAAACCCCAGCAAAAGCTTACTGACCAGTCTACTTTCTTCAACAAAATTCAGAATTGCCTTCATAGACTATATAAAGTAAAACCCCAGCAAAAGCTTACTCTCGATTCCTATGACTAGTCTACAAAACTGTTCAAAAGACAAAATCAACAACTTGCTAGTTAATTAGATGTTTCACTTTCTTCAACAAAATTCAGAATTGCCTTCATAGACTATATAAAGTAAAACCCCAGCAAAAGCTTACCATGTTCTTCGGACTACAAGGCCATACTTTCTCTCTCCAAAATTGGGGCCTCCGTGCTTTAATTATAACACGACTGGCAATATAGTAAGAAATTAATATAGCAAAATCTGATTTTTGTGCAAAATTATTAGCCTTATACAGTGGAATCCGCTTAATCGGCCACTTTTGGGACCAGGAAGAATTTGGCCGATAAAGCGAATCGGCCGATAAAACGAACATCGAGATACTGTATGACGCAATTATGCAAGTCAAAAGCAATGACGTCAAAATTAAATGTTGCAGTTCAAATTCAAATTCCTTCCCTTTTTGTGATGTGTGTGTGTGTGTGTTTATTAATCCTACAACTTGACAGAAGCACGAGTAAAAGATAATGATTTTGTTTTCTTGAGTGATTTTAACGCCATGCAGGGTCTTTCAATTGACAACAGCTCACCTTCCAACTTCACACTCAACCATGTAAACATCAAAAGCGTGTTGTCAGTTTGTCTGCCTCTCAAAAAGGGGTAAAGAGGAAAAATTAGAGAGAAAAAGTGGCCAATAAAGCGAAATTGAAGATTTCAGCTTTGGCCGTAAAAACGAACAAAATAACACATGCTTAAGAAGAAAAAATTCCGTTCCAGAGGAAATTGTCCGATTAAGCGGCTTTGGCCGATTATCCGATGGCCAATTAAACGGATTCCACTGTACTAAGTTATAGTCAGAAAAATGCGGTACTTTGAGTGTTGTATTCAGGGTGCGCCCTATCAAAAGGTGCGTCCCTAAACGTTACACGTTACACATGATTCAGATTTTTACACTTACTATTTTATCAATCATATTATAAGGCGTAGGGGTCTCTCAGTCTTGAAAAAAAGTGCTGCCTTATAGTCCCTAAAATACTGTAGCTATTTTGTGCTTTTGAGACATCGGATCAAAACAGATGCTATACAATCTTTTTAATTAATCCCCCCCCCCCCCCCCCAATCACTGTGGGTATCCAATCTTCTTGTCTCTGGTCCCCCCACTGCTATCATAAGAGATGGTTCACATTAGTCGCATGAATCACATGATGCATTTATTTTAGCACACGTTAAACCCAGTGGCAACGAAAAAGTTGTCATTTGGTTTAAATTTACTAGTTCATCACTACATCAGTCACACAAAAATCGCATGCAAAAACAAAAACAAAATGGGTGATGCGCTCTCCAGGTGGGAGCAACCCGAATTTCACAGAGACGCCTCTGTGACTATAAAATACCAAATAATACATTCAATGAAATTCACAATGTCTTCAGAAACAACAGAAAGTAAAACACTGCAACAACAAATTGTTTTTTGGTGTGTTTAAATTTAAAAATTATAGCCAATATAAGTTAAGTTATGGCAAATGAAGTTGATTCACTACTTTGTGCTCTTGAGACTTTCAAAGATTCCTACTGTCACAGCTGGTCCGTATTTGTCCCAGAAAAAAAATCTGTCCCATGGAGAAAGATGGCAGAGTGGTTAAGACATTTGCCTGCCAAATGTAATGCGTGACTGCAGCGTGAGTGACCCGGGTTCGAATCCCGGCCTCGCCGTTTCTTTATAGTTTGACAGGAAAATCGAACTGAACGTCGAGTCCTTCGGATGGGGACTTAAGGCTAGTCTGACCCGTGCGCTTTATGCATGTAAAAATCCCACGGCAGTTGAAAGTCGGTAAGAGCAGGGAGAAATCCCGCTGCCTGGTATGGCCAAATTGATAGCTAGGTTTTCCAAATAAAAAAAATAAAAAAACTGGGTAGGCGCGCTGTACTTGCGGCAATGCGCTCTCTGGGGGAGAGCAGCCCGAATTTCACAGAGATAAGTCTCTGTGACTAGAATATACCAAATACCAAAAATATGATTTTCAACCGCCTGTTCTGGTTATCTGAAATTGCTGATTAGGGAAATTTCAAACTGTCAAAATTGTGGATTTGAACCATTTTTAAGATTTTGATTGGATGATGTGATTTCCTATCTGTAGTATGCTTTCAAATATGGCGGCAAATAATGAACAGAGAGGCAAATTTGACTGGATAAAGTCAAAATAATTTTCTTGGCCCCAAGAGGTGATAATACTGATATCTACTTTCAACTCAACTCAACTTTTATTTTGTCCTCATAAAAACAAGGATAATTTTCCTGCGGACACGTCATATATACACACAAGAAACCAAACAATTTATAAAAGAACAAAATAAATTGTAATTACATGCTTCAAAAGTTTCTTTCACACTTCACACGCCCCGCTTGCGCGCTCACTTTCATACCACACCCTCCACCCTTCCCACCAACATCCCACCTCATCACAGGGCTTTGGCAATAAAACATTATAGACCCTATTTAAACAATCAAACCAAAACATCTCTCTCTCTCTCTCTCTCCCTCTCTCCCTTCTCCTGTCCCTCCCTCCTCCCTCCCCTCTACCTTTCTCGCTCCATCCCCTCCCCCCGTCTCTCCCTCACCCTCCATCTACCCCCTTTCTCCAAACCCACCCTTCTCTTCCGCAGTAATACAATGAACTAAAATTTATACGTACACATGCATAAAAGATAACAGAATGAAAAATTAGTTAGACTAAAAGCAATCACAGTCATCAATACAATTATCAGCACAAAACACAGCAGAAAAGCTAAATACAAACTGAATTAAATACAAAAATATAATAAAACAAGGGCATCGCCGGGCGGCAGATGATTACACAAAGAAGTATATTTTCTTACATGTTGTGAACTTTGCTCTCGTGAATTGGCATGTCAAGAGGAACCACATTGCTGATAGTAAGTACGAAGCTACATTTACTTGCCACGTTCCGGAAAAATTGGTGTAAATTCAAAGTTTTAGTTTCTTAAAAATCGAAAACTGGGGTAGCGGGCATCTCTGGACTTCAGCTCAAACATGGGTATTGAACGCATCAGCTGAAACACTGATACAATTCCATATTTTATATTTAATTTAATATCATGTTCCCCCAAAATCACTGTGTTCTTGGGAATTGGCGGCACCATTGAAGGAGGAGGGGGTGGGGTGGGAGAGGGGGGTGTTGCTGAAATTGTTTTTTTAGCCGGAGGAGGGTCCCGGTTTACTGGAGGAGGGTCCTGGTTTACTGGTGGAGGAGGAGGGTCCGGGAGGTTTGCCGGCCTGCCGGTTCTTGTCGGTTATGTCCTGCAGGACGGCCTTGCCGGTGTCCTTGGCGGCGCGCTTGGCGATGGCCTTGACCCCCAGGTTGTCCACGTTGTAGGCCGTCAGCGCCAGGTTGCCCGCCGCGTACACCGTATTTTCCGCCAGCTTGCCCGCGTCTTCGCCGTACCTGGGCAAAGGTAAGGAGACAATTCGTGATGGTGCATACGAAAAACTTCTAACTGATTCTAGGATTTTGAAAAGAATGAAAAAAATCCCCTGAAGATGGTTTGTGGCTGCCCACGTGGCGGGGTAATTAAAAACGGTCACACACTCATTCTCTCTCTCACGCTGATGCACTTGTACCACAGTGTTCAAGAGCTTCCACTGTTGGGATGATCCCTGGACTCTTTTAGCCAGGGTAAACCAACAACATTGGGTTTGCTCCTCTTTGGCTCTCAGGGCTAGGCAGGGTTGTCATGGGCAACTTTGGTGGAGGGGAGTTAATCAAGGGAGAGTTACCTACCTTTACTCATTTTCGCTCGAGATAAATTGATAAGAAATGGCTACACCGGTTTACTCTGCCTGTTCCCTGGGGTCATCACCCTACCTGATCAAAAGTAAAGTGACAATTAAGTGCAACTCATTCGCATCGCAATGATTTTGAATAATTAAAAAAACTCACAAATCACTCTAGCCAAGCACACAAGCGAAACAGACATAAACAAAAACAGAAATGCAAGAAGATTACAGGTTTTTACTTCAGGTTTAGACATAGGGAAGTGGTAGATCAGACTTTTTTTATATATAGACTTTATATAGAAAAACTCTCTACAGCAATTAGTTTCCCTACTTCAAACCACTACAAACGCATAGTAAGAGGCAAAAGTGTGGTCTAAGGGAGCGAAGCGAGTTTATGAGTGACCAAAGTGTGGTGTGCACACAGATTTACTTCCCTTCAAACAAATTCATCAAATTGACAGCTTTATATCTATTCCGCCCATATATGGGTGGAATGACTTGAATGAGTTAATGATAAAAGTGATAAAGGAAATTGGAGGCATCAGAGAAGCATGGGTGCTCCTGGGAAATTTCAAAATTCCTGCAAGGGGGCGGCCCCAGCGGAGTGTAGGGGCAGCGCACACACACACATTTACTGCTCTTTTTTCACCCCTCTAGACTAGTACAAGTGCTACATTGAATATAGCAAGTGCTTATATAGGCCCTTTTTATCGTACAAGTATGTGTGTGTTTGTGTAAGAAAATCGTTGCTTCTCAAATTCTCATAATCCGGCGACGCTGGCTCTAGGGAATTTAAAAATCCTGCAAGAAGGAGCATCCATGGAGAAGTCTGAAGCCCAATTCTAAGATAACTGCAGTGCCAGATCCAAACATACTGAAGCGCAACAACTCATTCAAAACAGCCTTGTACATAACCTGAAATATTTCCCTCCATTTGTTCTTGTCGGAGGTAGGTTCGCACTAAGACAGTGCTCTTAAGTTTTCAATTTAACACACAAAATTTGATTTTGAAAAAAAAGTCCAAACAACCACGAAGCACAAAATAGGAACCCTGTATGACGAGAAAAGCGAGTGAAAACATATCATGAAAACATAAACAAGGGTGGAACCTGGACAAAAGGAAAAGCAGGAAGGTCTGTGTTCGGCGGGCCACCTTAGCTGAGTCAAGAGGTGGAGACTTCTGAGGCTAATATTTTTTGTTTGTTTGTACACTTTACTAATGATATCGGAGCATTTAGACAAAGCTTTCTTCTTTTTTTTAACAGTAAAACAAGCTTTTTCTTTTCATTCCACTAATAATTCATCAATAAAGTATTGCAATTTCAAGATTTACTGAAAAATAACAATGACGAATTCAGGATTCCTGATGTGTGGTTTCATTCAGGCATAAATGAAAATGAAGGACAGTGTGGTGCCCCTGCATAAGGACTCACTTGTGCTGCACGGTGGCCACTGTCTCGTTGGCCATACTTCTGGCCAGGGCCTTGGCGGCACTCTCCAGCCCCATGTACACTGTGCCAAACCCTGCACACACACAACGGTAATTCAAAGCGTGTTCTACACAATATCACAGCACTCTCCAGGCTCATGTACACTGTGCCAAACCCTACACACACACAGCGGTAATTCAAAGCGTGTTCTACACAATATCACAGCACTCTCCAGCCTCATGTGTACTGTGCCAAACCCTGCACACACACACAACGGTAATTCAAAGCGTGTTCTACACAATATCACAGCACTCTCCAGCCTCATGTACACTGTGCCAAACCCTGCACACACACACACAACGGTAATTCAAAGTGTGTTCTACACAATATCACAGCACTCTCCAGCCTCATGTACACTGTGCCAAACCCTGCACACACACACACACAACGGTAATTCAAAGCGTGTTCTACACAATATCACAGCACTCTCCAGCCTCATGTACACTGTGCCAAACCCTACACACACACACAATGGTAATTCAAAGCGTGTTCTACACAATATCACGGCACTCTCCAGCCTCATGTGTACTGTGCCAAACACACACACACACACAACGGTAATTCAAAGCGTGTTCTACACAATATCACAGCACTCTCCAGCCTCATGTGTACTGTGCCAAACCCTGCACACACACACACAACGGTAATTCAAAGCGTGTTCTACACAATATCACAGCACTCTCCAGCCTCATGTACACTGTGCCAAACCCTACACACACACACAACGGTAATTCAAAGCGTGTTCTACACAATATCACAGCACTCTCCAGCCTCATGTGTACTGTGCCAAACCCTGCACACACACACACACAACGGTAATTCAAAGCGTGTTCTACACAATATCACGGCACTCTCCAGCCTCATGTACACTGTGCCAAACCCTGCACACACACACACAACGGTAATTCAAAGCGTGTTCTACACAAAATCACAGCATTCTCCAGTCCCATGTGCACCATGCCGAACCCTGTACACACCCAATGTTAAGTCAAAGCGTGTTCTACACAATAACAATGAACAAACGAATGCTGTACTCATTTTTATTTTTACATGACCTAACCTGAAACAAAAACAATGCGTACAGTTACATCACTCTTTCTCTACTCTTAAAAATATGAACTTTGTTTGTTTAGCTATAGTCATACCCTGGCTTAAAGACTCCAGGGACCATCCCAACAGCCGAAGCACTTGAGCATCAAGGCACAAACACACCAGCTAGGGATGAGAACATTACGTGTGTGACAATTTTTCCCGCCACGTGGGCAGCCACACTCCGACTTCAGAGGAATATGAACTTTAAAAAAGCTACACCACCATCCTGTGCAAAGACCACACTGAAGAACTCCACCTAAGTGACTAGACAGCAGTGCAGTGTCTACACTTGTTAGACACTCAGGGACACTCAAAATCATTGCATCAGGAAAAAATTAAATAAAACAAAAAATTCAAGGCATGAACAAACAGAAAACAAACTAAAAGCGAAAAAAGCAAGAACAACATGCCTGTCCTTCATCTACCAGTACCACCCCACCTTTCCATACACAAACCTTAGACACTCACAATAACAAATCACAGTGCGGAAAACATAGCGTTGTAAGCCGTAAGACGTCACCCCACATGAGAAAAACACACAAAAACTCGAGATTTCAGCCAATTCATGTAAAAGTTCGTCAGATTTGTTCATATGGCAGGGCTCCCAATCGTCACGCAAAACAAGGGGTCCCAGGGACTCCTTCACTTACAGCATAGAGGGTCCTAGAGTCAGGATAGAGGGTCCCAGTGGCATTGCGAATGCTAAAATGAATTTTTCTAGTGCATCCCTGGGACCCCCTGCACAATCTTTTAGAGGGTCTTTTAGAATTTTAGTCCTTCATAGACCCCCACATTGCGGTTCCTGGGAGCCCTGCATGGCGTCATCGTCAGTCTTTTCATCTTAATAAATTGTCGTTTACAGCTTTGCATGGGTGCAACTCTTTCAGTTTCACACTGATTTCCTTTCTTTTATTTTATAGTTTTACCAGAAACTGAACTTCAGGATTTTCTTTTAATAAATAAAAGTTCATAAAAAAAAATCAACCACAATTTAGGGCGTTATGAACTTGGTTGTCCTGGACCCCTGCCTTTCAGTTTTGATTTTGATTTGGGGGAGTTGCACCCATGGCTTTGTCAGATTATGCACCTTGCCTTGATCAACTAGTAAGCGAAGCCCAACACATCAAAATGGACCAGTTTTCGAGTTACGTTACTCCCCGTGGGGATACCGGGGGGTCTTTCGTAAAAATAGCTCCCCCACCTTCTGGAAGTTCTGTGCTCGTAACTTCCTCTAATCTGTCACTCTCTTTGACTCTGCCTTTTCCCTTTGCTTTCTATCATATACTATCTTTCTGACTTATTAGCCCATTCTCCTGCCTTTTTTTCTCCAAAAATCTTCCAAATAATTTTTCTCCTTTGAGCTGCTCCGAAATCAGAATGCGTCGGCTGTACGCAGCGGGGAGACCAGTGAAAACTGAAAACCGGACAACTACGTACCTTACCCATTATGGCCATATGACCTGGGAACGCAGAAGAAGAAGAAGAGTTATGTTAGTTGAATTCAGTGATATTATGTCCAGTAGCGACATTAGTTACCTTGAAGGCCAGTGGCTGCCACCTGGATGACTCCATCCATGGTGGACTTGGTCTTCTCCGTGTTCATCGACTTGGGCATCAGCTTCTCCCCTCTCCTGCGAATGTGTGGCGCCACCTGCCGGCCCAGTGCCACGGTTGCCTCCCCTAGTTTGGTCACTGCAACCAAAGACGCTGAGAGCTTATGCAAAGACTCATCACAGCCTGACCGCTTATACTACCGTATTTGTCGGACTATAAGGCCATACTGAGACCCATGCACCTTATAATAAGAATGATAATATAGTAAGAAAATGTAGAAACAAAATTTTATGGGCAAAATGTTTGGGGGGTGCGCCATAGTCCGGAAAATACGGTACTCATAGTAGTATTGTGAGTGAAGCTAGACGTTACCTGCCACTCCCTACTGGACCTAGGCATGCTAAAGGGTGAGTGGTAGCTGTTTGATTGCCCTGCTGAACCTGCCACTCCTCCCTGGACCCAGGCATGCTAAAGGGTGAGTGGTAGCTGTTTGATTGCCCTGCTGAACCTGCCACTCCTCCCTGGACCCAGGCATGCTACAGGGAGAGTGGTAGCTGTTTGATTGTCCTGCTGAACCTGCCACTCCTCCCTGGACCCAGGCATGCTAAAGGGTGAGTGGTAGCTGTTTGATTGCCCCGCTGAACCTGCCACTCCTCCCTGGACCCAGGCATGCTACAGGGTGAGTGGTAGCTGTTTTATTGCCCTGCTGAACCTGCCATGCTCTCCTGGATCTAGGTAAGCTAAAAGGTGGGTGTAGGACATGTGGCTTTGAATGAATGAATGAATCTTTAATTTAATGCCTTTTCACATCAAAACTGATTTTAGACAGAGAGTGGCTTGAAGCTGGGAGCCGTGTGCCCTGACTTTGCGTAAACTCTAATTATCTTTGCTGCAAACAGTAGCAAGACAAAAGGTGCTATTTAATGCTCACAATTTCAAAAAGATTTTCATGAACGAAAGCAGACAATGACAAGATAAGAACAGAACGCTTGCTAAAAAATTAACCCGCCTCACATGAATACCATGTTGGAGAAAATAACGTATTCAATGTCATTTTGTGACTTACCAATAAATGAACTGACTTTGACACCAACATGAGTTGCTTTCCGCGCGTACATCATGCCCGTTTGTACCCTCTTGTCCACCGGTTTCGGCAGCTCCTCTGGCTGGAGTTTTTCTCGTAGCTTAGTCGACCCATAAGCGATCAGGTCTCCTGCTTTCTCCGCACCTTTTTCCACTCCCCAGGAAAGCCATTTGGAAGCTGTGTGACGAAAATAAAATGTGTCAGTTCAGATCAATTAGACTCACCGTATTTTTGGGACTAGTATAAGGTGCAGTAGATCGATGCAAATGAGCTTACTAAACTAGTATACAACTTGCCCAAGTTGACAACTGCTTAGTAGACTACTAGGCAAGTTTGAAACTAATTTTAGTCTTCAAAGCATGAATACGGACTTGAATGCTACTAGCTAGTTTTCAACTAGACTGACCTACTAACGCATTCGAAGGGGAATCCGTTCAGTGCGCATGTTCACAGACCAAAGGGAACTCACTCTCTGTAGTTTGATGCATATGAGCTTACTAAACTAGTATACAACTTGCCCAAGTTGACAACTGCGCAAGGCAAGTTTGAAACTAATTTTAGTTTTGAATGATTAATCAAAATCATAAAAATATTTCTGAAAATTGGGAACTCACTCTCTGTAGTTTGATGCATATGAGACTAGAGAGAGAGAGAGAGAGAGAGAGAGAGAGAGAGAGAGAGAGAGAGAGAGAGAGAGAGAGAGAGAGAGAGAGAGAGAGAGAGAGAGAGAGAAACTCGAAACACATAACTCAAAACTTTTTTTTTTTATTGAGGGTAAACAGATAAGCAATTGTAATTTAGTATTCTTCTTCTTTTTTTTTACACTGTTTCCTCATGGAGAAAACATGAGAACACAACAACTAAAAACAAGAAACAAAGTAATGAATAACGACTAGTTCACAACTAACACATTTAGTGCTGATCGGATGTCCACTAAAATTCTGTCTACTAACTCGACAAGTAACAACTAGGACTAGGGATTTTCCATGCAGACCTTACTATATTTTAAGTTGACAACTTACAACTTAGTTGCCAACTAACCTCTTAGTAAGCTCATATGCATCAAACTACAGGCCTCAGAATTGTCAGAGGGTTTGCAAATTTCAGAGGATTAAAGTTAACGTTGCTGGCAGAGGATTTGTTTGTGGTGGCAGAAGTTGTGCCTTTGTTTCTGAGCTTCCCCTGTGGGGATACCGGGGGGTCTTTTGCATAAATAGGCCCCCCACCTTCTGGAAGTTCTGTGTTTGTACCTTACTCTCATCTGTCACTCTTTTACTCTGCCTTTTACCCTTTGCTTGCTGCCATCTATACTATCTTTCTGCCTTTCCGGTCCATTCTCCTGCCTTTTTTTTCAAGAAACACTTTCAAAAAGATTCCCCCCCCATCAAAGTCGGACATGCTGGGCCTAATTATTTCTTAGTTAGGCGCATAACAGCGGCATGACGCATATGCGCTCACAATTGACAGGAAACTGAGCGTTCGAAGAAGGTTTCTGAGGATAATATTCACTGCCAAATATCGTTTTAAGGTTACTTCTTCATGATTGATGCCTTTTTTGGAACTGGTTTCAGTGTTGTTCCTCAACTCTCTGGGGCCTTCATGGCCCCTTTTTACTGCGATGTTTAGAGGACTGGACCTCAGACAGTTCTGATGCCTGAAGGTGTACCTTATTATAAGGCGCACCAAAGATATTCTAAAAGGGTAAGATGGATTACTTAAAAGCTCGGCGAACCGGGCTGATAGAGTTATCGTTAGTGGGGACGTGTACACTATTCACAGTGGAGGCTATCCAAAAACTCGGACTGGAACTTGAACGGAGAATTCAACTGGCCTATCGATGTGTAAAATGTGTCACGTTTCAAAGGGACATAACCAGTGTTTCTGTCCTCACTACTCATATAGGGAAAAGAGACCGGATGTTTATCTTCCCCTGTACAGTCTTTGGGCGCACCCCCCAATTTTCACACAAAATTCAGATTTTGTTATTATATTTTCTTACTATATTAGTAGTCATATTATAACTAATATAAGGCACAGAGGTCTCACTCTTGGAAAAGAAAAGTATTGCATAGTCCAAAATATACGGTATATCTACAAAGAAATCACAACAACAAAAACAACAACTTGAAATGCTCAGAACTGTGGCACACACCAAAATATTCATTACACAAAGCAGGAAAAGCTTCTTTTTTTCTATTTAGCTAACCATACGTCTCCACCAAGGGAAAGAATATAACCCCACAAAACATTTCTGTAGTTCACATTAAATCAAACCGGATGTAAGGCACCATACAATAGTGACACTCTTTACCCAAGAATTTTATGGGAGCTAAAATAAAAATTTAAATTACCAAACAAACACGAGTTATCAGAATAAGCAGTGACATAATTCATCAGAAATTTCACAAAAGCAAAATTTCAACAAACCTCCATCCACTTTTCTCATTAAAATGTTCTTAAGATCACTAAGCAACATATCGTCGGTGAAATTCAAAAACCTCGTATCTCGATTTTGGGGGGGGTTGAGTTAGATACACAGTCAGCTCTCTAATTTTTCCCGCCACCTTCCACCAAAAGCTCATATTTCTAATGACTTTCTATCTGGGACAAATGAGGTTGTGTAAATGGGAGAAAAACTCGTAAATACTAAGTCCCAAATTCAGATCTAGTTAAGGACAAAAATCTTGTATCTTCATTCTTTTCAAGTCTAAAGAAAGTAAAAGAAAAAGTAATTTTAACAAAATGCAGGACTAAACTCGCAATGTCTTGAACAACATATTCATCATAGTTAATCAATTGTGGAAAACGCGGTTAATTTTTAAAACAGCTTTTTTTTCATTTTTCTCAAAACTACCAGCATTGAGATATGAGGGTTTTGAATTTCACCGACGATATATTGCCTTACTTGGGTGAGAGAGAGGGTTAGGATTAGGCAGCAGACATCTTCACGAAATGGAAAGAAACATATTTAATATTGAGATTTAAAACCGAGAACACAACTCCCATAAGTTTTGGGCAGCAAAACCAACATTTCAGTCGTCACACACCACTCCTCCAGGAGTGCACAGAGGATGAAAAAGTGACAGGACAAACTGTACTGAAACAAGAAAATCAATAGGACAATGTCCTGGCTCTAACAAAATTCAAGACAATGTCTGCCAGCGTCAAATTTCAACAGGACATTTGTCCTGACAGGGGGCAGCACAATAGGACATTTTCAGTTTTAATAGGACTCAGGGCTGACTAATCCCTTTCACAGCTTCCAGGGTCAGACTCCTTAAAAATTAGGGGCGGAGACCTATTTCCAATTAAAAAAAACAAAAAACATAGCGATATTACACATCACAATCAAAACAATCAAATCTGTAAATTGTGAACCAACAAGTTTACGATTTTGGGATAAAATTTCAACAGCGTCCACTGTTTGGGCTTGGTGGGTTGTTTTTTTATAGAAAGCTTAGCATAACAAAATATGATCCTATTCAGAGTTTTCTCAGTTTCCAGGGACACAAGACAGAGAAATGGATTCTAGGGACAGGGTGCCCTTTATAACTGTTTCCAGGGACAAATACCCCTTAACCCTTTCAACGCCAGTCATTTTTTAGCTAAAACTTTCCATTAAACTTACCTGGGTAGAGAAAAGATTATTTGTGCAATATTGGGGATTCCTCTGTGACATGCATAAAATAGGGCCTAGCCTTATACCTCCCAAAACTAAGAACATAAGGTCATTGGATACCAGATCCTCATTTGATGCCTTTCAGTGACATGGGTGTTAAATCACTGTGGTGCCAAGAGGCAACAGTGGCGATGAAAGGGTTAAGGTGGATGGTAGGCAGCCCTGAGCACTATGTCCTATGATCTGGACCTTGGGACATCCCTGCTTCTCACCAACAGTGATGCCCTGGGAGATCTTGGAGGAAGTGGAAGCCTCCTCCCTGCTCTCTGCCACAGCCTTGGGCACTGTGGCTTCTTCCCGAGGTTCCTCCAGGGGAGCGGAAGGGACGGCCAATTCCTGAGACTGCAGCGTCGTCTGCTGCTCTTGGACAAGGGATAAGTTCTTCAGGATGTCCTCCAGGGTGTGCTTGTCATCCACGCTGACCGTGTCCGGCAGCATCAGCCCCACTGAACAGCCTGGTATGGTAATACAAAAACTAAACATTGGTAATGGTATTATTGGAATTATTTTCTAGAACTTTCGCTCATGAATCCTAATTTTTGTTTGTTTGTTGGTTGGGGTGGGGGGTGGACTTGAGAAACCTAGCAACCAATTTTGACCAACCGCTGTGGCGCCGTGGCGTGGACTTGTGGTTGGGAGGTCTTAGGTTCAAATCCCATCAGAGGCGAGGGGGTTTTCGGTCCTGGAATGACTCCCACCCAAATTGAGTGTGCTAATAG
Source organism: Phymorhynchus buccinoides (assembly GCA_017654935.2). Lineage (NCBI taxonomy): Eukaryota > Metazoa > Mollusca > Gastropoda > Neogastropoda > Raphitomidae > Phymorhynchus > Phymorhynchus buccinoides. The sequence goes on from JAGGCT020004176.1 coordinate 162,201, forward strand.
TTAGTGATAATGCTATGGGCTCATTGGGCAGACTGAAACCACACAGTCAAGCTTTATCCACTTGACAGATCATATGTGATCATATGCTCTAATTTCATGATCAGCAGGCAACACGGCAGGCCTGGTTAATTCCGGGATATTATTATGAAAGGAAGCGTAGAGTACAGTCCTGTCTTGTACTAAGTTGTAGTCTCAGATCATTAAAGAGCATCATCATCATCATAATCATCCTCATCTCCATCAATCATCGAAAAGGAAAACAAATGTCTCAAATTCTGTGGCCTTGCATGCCCTGCTCTCATGGTGACCTTTGTTTTGATTATCAATCCAGTCTATTCTCTGTGCGTTTGGGTCAAAGTCATGGGATCAGTGTGTTCTGGGGAGCTGTCAATGGACCGACGTGGTGGTGCCCTCGAAGGAAGACCCCACTCACGCTGGCTCCATGACAAAGACATTATTGTCGTCAGAAGGGGGCTTAGTAGGTCAAGTCAAGTCAAGTCAAAATGATCTTTATTGAGGGTTAAAGAATAAGCTAACAAGGCTTTTTCCTTAGAGAATCTATGTTACTTTTATTGTTAGGTGGTCAAGGTGTTAGGTGGTGTCCTGTGTATGTCAGCACAGAACAGGCTCCACTGAATTCAAAGTGCCTCAGCAGCAGTGCAGTGTCTCCTCTGGTGGTTGCCTCCTGATGACCTAACAATAAAAGTAACATAGATTCTCTCCCCTTGGACTCCTGGTTTTGGATTGGGACTTGACAAATCATATTCATAGTGTAGTTTGCGAGTTGGAACTCGGAATGAGTGGCGTGGGAGCAACGGCCCAGAAGATGGGACAGCAAAAAACCCCAAAAGTTATCAATTTAGTTCATGACTACCACAACCAGCCAGCTGAAATCATCCTGCTCTCATCTACTATTCACTGTACTGCCATGAGGTTGTTTCATGGATGCGAAAAATGATACAAGATGACCCACCTGCTCGTTCAGGGGCCAAATCCGGGAAGAGATAGGCGCCGTACGTGGCATGCAGCACAGGGGAGGCCCCAGGAATCAACGGGTAGAACCAGTCCCCCACCTGCAGGAACGCTGGAGGCCCGTCACTGCTCGACTCCACCGCGTCTTCAAACTTCACGATATGCAGCGATGTCGGGTAGGATGGGGCGCTAACGTTGCCTTCCCTGGTGATGAAAAAGATCTGCACACCTTCCGCGATGGAATACAGCTCCGTTCCCTGAGTGGAGACTCGCTGACGAGTCCCGAACGCCGGGTACTCCGCTGCCATGATACTGTCCCCTAAAGCCGCGTCGGAAAGCAAGGAGGAATTGTCCGACGAGAAGACAGCTTCTTCATACGAAGGCAGCCTCACTCCGGAATGTTCCGAGTCCACACCGGTCTCCATCAGCCCCGACGCCGGTTGCTGATCACCGCGGAACGACTCTATCCTATAGGTGATCTGCAGCTTGGTTTTGTTCATCTTCTGCTGCATCTGTTTGGCCGAGTCTTTTTCGCTGGCCGTAGCCCCGGGCAAATTTTCGCAGTCTGTCCGCAGAACCTCCTCCAGCAGAGCCAGGCTGCTGGTGTAGTAGCGTAAAGCCGCCAAGTCGTCTCCTTCTTCGTCTGCTCTCAGCCCTTTTTGAACAGCGGCGAAAGCTTTGTCATGAAGTTTCTGGAAGTCCCTGAAGGCAGGTGTGGAGCTCTGGGTGGTAGACCCCCTCTGTGCTGCAGATGACCCAGGGGGAGGGGGGCGGGAAGGAGGGGTGGGTCTGGTACGTGCCGGTCTCTCTTCTCCACACTCCATTGTTGATCTGAAAACGTTCAATAAACCTGATCATGTCGGTAAAAGAAAAGGGTTCACATTCTTCACAGCACCGACTGATTTTATCCATGATTGACACACGAATCAGAACAAAATGTACACTGTAAACTTGTGTAAGACTTTGGGGGAAATAGACTGGAACTAGAAGCATGAGCAAAAACTGCTGCTAATATTATTATTCTTCTGTGGTGGTGACCAACTTCTAGAAGTAATTGTACACACTTTAGGAATAATATCATAGGTACTTTACTTACCTTGCTTTCTTGCAGAATAAAAATAATGTGGAATTTCCTGATTAGATCCAGTAATCTAATCCATATTTTAAACTGTTCCTGAACCACTGCCACTGGTGCTTCAAGTGCTAGAACTTTATTAAAAAATATTGTGATAAATGTACATGTCCTTGGGTTGATTCTCCGACAACATGAAGCTAGTGGCTATAAAGACACATGAATCACTTGTCGATTACGACAGACCCATGACGTGTAAAACTTAGGTGCTGTTTTAGATCGTCACATGAGAGTTACAAATACAACAGTGACAGCCTTTTCATCATTCATTCACCCACTCCTACTCCTCCCACTTATGATTATGCAAACAGCAGCTATGGCGGACGATGCTGAAAGACGGCGTAAATAACAAAATGCACGAATCCACATCTACCCCCCACCCTCCCCTCTCTCTCTCCATGTACGCATGTGTGTGTGTGTGTGTGTGTGTGTGTGTGTGTGTGTGTGTGTGTGCGTGCGCGCGTGTGTGCGAGCGCGCGTAAGACCAGAAATGTATTCTGGCTTCTACAGCCTAAATTAGTGAATCAATCTTTCTTTTTTTTTAAATTGAGCTTAAGCATCCCAGATATCTCATCAATGATTGGCTTACTCTCAATATCAATGAACATAAGCAAACAAAATCAACAGCTTTTTTTTTTACCTTTGCATTTTTGGGTATCAACGATACTTTCTGGACAACTGAAGCCAGTCAGCCCTGGCCCAGCTTAATTATTTAGCTTTCTGATTTGCGTGTGGACTTGCATGTTATACATCTTTGGACTTGAACTAATGTAAATATAATATATGGCGTCCTTTAAAGGATAAAAGGTGATGGTGGAAAATAGTTTTTGGGCACCATATTTTCTTCTTCTTTTTTTTTTTTTGGGGGGGGGGGGGGGGTCAAAGTCAGAAATCCTTTATTATCTCGTTAGGAGAAATGACAGTGTGGTCTCATACAAGCACAATACAAACAAGAAAACATATTTGCATGCATTAAAAAAAATGAAAACAAAACTAAGGAAAGGAATGGACAACAAATCATGCTTCACAAGAAGTTGGACATAATTTGGAGTCGATACCGGTAAGCGGGTGGGGGGGGGGGATAAGCTTTAAGGTAATGTGCTATAAAAAAATCCTAAGTAAATAAATAGCGGATAAAAGACAAGATGGAAAGTCACAGTGTTGGAGAAAGAGCCTATCTTCTACTGAGATGAGATGTATATGGCTTGCCATCTAGGTTTTATTGTACTGTATTATTGTACTGCATTACTTTTCTAGTTACAGAGACTCAGGGGCGGACCAAGTAAGGCCGGGGGGGGGGGGGGGGGGGGGTCTGCCAAGGGTCCAGGGAGCTGCATAGGTTCCAGGTTAAGGGGCAATGCCCTCATGGGGGCCCAGGGCGGCAAAGCCCCCGAAAATGTTTTTTGCATTTTATTGAATATTAAAATAAAAATCGAGTCTTTTTCTTAATTTTCACCCTTGTATAAAAGTCACATATTGGGGTAGAGGGGGGTTTCTGGAAATCCATTTGGCACCATTTCAGTGCATATAGTATCTAGTCTTTATTAAAATATATGAATTTATTCGGTGCAATATCTTCACCATTCGCCCCGACTATTCTGTGTTTTGACCAAGGTCGGTATTCACCATTTGGCATTATTCGGCACCATTCTGTGTTTAGAAGTTCTTTAAAGTGAGTGAAGTGTGTGAGAGCATATGGACCCTGGGCAGATTTTGTCGTCTCAGCCAAAAGACTTATCGGTTCAGAAAAATATTCTGCTGTGGCTAATAGTAATAAGCAAACCTGGTATGTTTACGAGGCAAGTGCGTTAGGCCTATCTCAAGAGCCACCCTTACCTACTGAAGTTAATCATAGGATACTGAAGAACCCCGGCCGTCAAAGAAACAAACAAAATAAAAATGTACATGCTTCTTCTTCATTGCTGTGCGTGGCCACAATCATCACGTTGATTATTTTGCCACGGAGCCGGGGAGGCTCAACCACTCTTGCCAGAAGAAAGGGCCTCAAGTAGGCCAGAGAAGAAATTATTGAGAGAGAGAGAGAGAGAGAGAGAGAGAGAGAGAGAGAGAGAGAGAGAGAGAGAGAGAGAGAGAGCGCTGGGGAAGCTGGTTGTCAGATAGTCTGTTGACCCCAGAATGGCCCGGGACCAACGGAGATGGAGGCGGTGGCAGCGGGCGGGTGTCCAAGCAGATGCTCCCAGACCCTGGCTGTGAAACACTCTGGGGTTTTTGCTTCCACTGCTGCTGTTGGTAGTTCATTCCACTCCTTTATTGTTCTTGGGGAAAATGCGCTCTGGCGATATTGAGTTCGGCACTGGGGGACAAGGAGCTGTTGGGGGTGACCTCTACGTTGTCGTTGTGACTGAGGTACCAGCTTGCTCCTGCTGATGCTCACCATGCCACTGAGTGTTTTGTAGAGCATGGTGAGTCTGGTAGCCTGCCGTCGCTTTTGCAGAGAGCTCCATCCAAGTCGTTGAAGCATGTCGGTGACGCTGGCTGTCCTGTGGTAGCAATTGAGGACAAACCTGGCAGCTCTGCGCTGGATCGCCTCGACCTTGTCGATATTCTTCTGAGTGAAAGGGTCCCAGACCGAACATGCATATTCAAGGAGTGGCCTGACAAAGGCCATGTAGGCCTTTTCTCTCAACTCTGTGGATGCTATCTAGCTTGAGGTTCCTGCGTAGAAATCCCAGGGTCTTGCTAGCCTTTGCTGTGTGCTGTATGCAAATGTATCACTTTGACTTCTTTTGTAAAAGTCTCGAACTTTTTTGTATACAGTTACACGCAGCAAACCAAATCTTGAGATTATTTTATTTTTTATTTTGTTTTTCTATTACTTCTTAAATCAGTGTCTGTGCAGATAACAGAAGTTTTTGTCTACAGGCTGCTGTGCGCATAATGTCAAATGACTCAAAACAAAAATCTAAAAATATATGTCAGTGTTTGAGCACATCTCAACAAGACCTTAAATCAAGCAGTAACCAATGTTCTTACAATCTATGGAAAGCAGTATGACTTCTGTTTACAAGCCGCCGACTTTCCAATGTCTGTTAAAACGCAAAAAAGCCACCCACTAAAAAGTTTTACCGGAAGTGGGTCACACTTATTGTCATGTGACAACAAAGACAAACAAAATGTCGGCCCACTGTTTACCTTTTCACTGAGAGACACTCGCACATCCACGAACCTCTTCGTAATCACCTCGGTATTTGAATGATGGATTTTCTAAGAAGATGGAGAAGCTGGATCAGGCCAGTATGCTTTGCTGCGTACTTCATTTGTCTTATGGTGGCTCTACCCCTTTGCATTTTGGAATTGAACAGAAAGGGCGCACCGGATCACGTGCAGGCTTGGTTCATTGCGGGTCTGTTTGTCATGATGGCCGTCCCGATATCTCTTTGGGGGATTCTTCAGCATATCATTTATTACACCCAGCCTGACCTGCAGAGGCACATCATCAGGTGAGGGAAATTACAATGTAAAATAGCATTTGTATGAACTAGCATTTCTTGGTGACCTTACATTCTTTTTCCGGTATGTATAAAACACGATACCGCCCGAAACCATACGATACCGCACGATACCTAGTCGTTATTTTCAAGTAAGGGGCCATTAATATATTACCTGCGTTTCAGTGATTGTGTTAGGTTATTCTTCCAAGTTTCATCAGGATTTCAGCTCAGCCCTCCAGAATTGTAGTCACCTTCTCTGCTTTGTCATAACTGGCACACACATGTGCGCACTCATGCGCACATGCACACGCACATGCACACACACACACACACACATACACACATACATATGCATGTAGGGTTAACATTCCTAGCTCGTTAAAATTCCTAGCTCGCTACTATCAGAGATAGTTTAGGGGAGATAAACAACTTGAAGGGTTAGGGTGAGGACGACCCTAAAGAGTTATCTTTCCGTACAGGTGTGAACCAATGGCGGCCCCCATCCAAATTTGAAGCGACTGTACCAGCCACATGTGTTTGAATGCTTGGGTGGTTGGATAGCCCACTTTCTATTTTCGCAAGATAAAAAAATGTACGGAAGTTGCAAATAGAGCATGGAAACCTATAAAACATTGCCGAACAGTCTTAGATCAACTGCTGATGTGTGCACATTTGACATACGATCTGCTGAAACTAGGAATCTTCTTCTTCTCTTCAGGGCGAATCTTGTTCTTCTGGTAATATCCCACTTCCCCCGTCAGAAACAATAATATGAGAAACAACAATAGGCTGTGTTCTTTTCTGCTACAAATTATCATTCTTGACGGGAAGAAATGTGAATATTACCCACTTGATGTAGATCTAATTACAGATCTACCAGAATCCAAAGCCAGTCTTATCCTCTCTCTCTTTCTCTTTCAAAGTAAAAATCTGTTTTTTTAGTTAATGTGCAAGCCACAAATCAAAATCAAAATGGCAAAATTCATAAGATTAGGACAATTGTTTGACAGTAGACTGATGAATGCGGGTAATATTTTGCTTGTGGCCACTTATTTTATATTCTATTTATCCTCTTTTAGATGCCCCAAAGAGGGGTTAAGGGATTATTATTATTAAATTGAAATTGCGCACGCACCCATGTGTGTGTGCGTCACTGTGTGTGCAGGAGGATTACTTGAAGATGTTAACCATGAGAACAGTCCCATATTCATAAATTCCACTGATGACCTGATGTGCCAACAACCAGCTGCCACTGTGTCCCATATGGCCCAGTCAAGTGTCATAATGCAGCCTTGCTGCAGTCTCACATCACCCCATGATAGGCCTATGTCACGCCATTTAAACATTGTCCAGCCTTCTATGTCCAAACAGCCTTCTTTTTTTTTATTGTGAATTATTGTGCCAATAAAAAATATCCTAGGAAAATCGCATATCTTTGAAATAATGGGAATTAAATGCGCACAGAGAGAGAGAGAGAGAGAGAGAGAGAGAGGGGGGGGGGGGTGCAGCGAATTTGTGTGACGTGATTGTGGTCAGACCCGTATGTGTATCTGTTTGTGCATGTACATGTGTGCAAGGCCACACTCTACCTTTGTGCTGTGTGTACATGTTTGGGCAATATAAACGTTCTCCCAATAATATTGCTTTTTATGACATTTGTCCCCCAGTCACTCCAACGTGTGTTATAAAACAAACAGATTATGATGAAAACTTGCTGCAGTGTCTCAGTGTCTCTCATCACCCCAAGGTAGGCCTATTTCAGTAATGGCAAGCCATTTAAACATTGTCCAGTGACTTCGGTTTCTTGTACACGTCGTTATGGTTACACTAAATCAAATTCTCTGAAAGCCTTGATGAGATCGCATATGTGCTTATATGTAGGCGCAGAAGTACCCCTGGAAAAGCATCTCCACTATACACAAATCCAGTTCTCCGGAAATAATACATGTACACACATTGTAAGTGGGCCAAATAGTTATTGACGGTCAATCGCCCTTTCTGCATGCCCCTATGTTCCATGGTTGCATGCTCCAAGACCCTCTCATAGACTGTCTAAGGTCTTGTGTAATAGGTCTAAATTCATGATCATGATCATGATCACTATCAGAATGCAATTAGACGGACTGAAATAGCACAAAAGTTCCTCTCATATCTGTCTGCTCTCTTAACACCTCCCCCCTCCCCCCAGTAAGACTGATCAACGATAAGCACTGAAAAGCACGAACTTCCATTTCCATATCTACCCAAATCTTGAGCACTTTTGGCATACAAGTATTCGCGTCTCCCAGAATTGTTGTTATTCCCATACAAAACTTCACACACACACACACACACACACACACACCACCACACACACACTTATCATACAAACGCATGGTTGTGAATATTCCCAGTAATTTTTTAGGTTTTTTTATTAACAAAAGTTAACTCAGTAAATTTCGCTTTCCCCTTTTGGTTTGATGCTTCTTTCGCATTACTTTCTACTGGGGTTTTTTCAGGTTTTTTTTGTTATAACAAATTTCCTTTATATGTGTAAGACATTGGTGAACTCCTTTTCCATTTTTTTCCCCTTTTTATATTATTCTATTAACAGAATTGACTTAAATTGATAAACAAGGAATGAGTTAAATCACATTATACATTACAAAAAAAATTAAACAAACAAAACCACCAAGAAACTAAATTCATGTTTTTTCCGCAAGAACATGAAATGTTATATGATTTTAAGCTGGAACATTCAAAATCAAATATACAATAAATAATATTTCTGGGTGAATCCGAAATGTGAACCATGAACGTTTTGAAAGACGCAAAAATGTGAAATGTTAGTGAGATCACTTTATGTTGGAACAATTTAACGGACGTAAAAATGTTGACCATATTTTTTATACATTGACAAATAATCTGTATATTTACAATTTAAAAAACAATAACATTACCTGGTATAACAATCCGAAAAAAACACCACAATATACACGTACGTTTTGAGAGACAAAAAGACATGAAAATAAAACAATATGAAATGTCCATTATCATAAACAAGCTGCAGTGAAAAACCGATAGTGAGAGGAAATCATGCATACATTTTTATTCAAATAATACAACGCAATCCTCCAATAATTACAAATGTACAACTTTTTTCAATTCACTTGTTATTCATGACAGTTTTATATAAACATTTTACAAATGAAAATCAGTTTAACGTCCTATAAACATTTTATATTAACATACTTACAAGACTAGGTTATTTTATTTATAAGATAGTAGTAATGCTTTTTATTATTTTAAAAAAAAAGAGGATACTTATTCATATTTATTTATCAAAAAAGCATTGTAATCCTATAAATCTGTGATGGCAAAAGGAATAATGTTTAGTAATAATGAATTGATATACTCATATGCTTCTCGGATATAATGATGTGAAATCATTATCTATTATATTCGTATGAGAGGATTCAGTAACTTAAAAAACGATATAGCAAATCTGAACGGAACAAATGTTAGAAGTCATGTAATTCTACATTATTTTTTAAAAAGAAGGTAAACATTACATTGTTAATGTTTCTACATTCTGAAATGATGGACAGTGAAAGTCATAACCTGTTTTGATGAACAAATCAAAATGAACGTCGTGTCCTTTTAAAAGAAAAAAATCAAAAGAAGTTTTGTCCGGATACCATGATGCAATAAAATGAAGTTTTGTACTGTTCTGATCAATTAATCACAATGAATGTCACATACTCTTTTGCTGATGTAATCATAATGAAAGTCACGTCCTCTTCTGATAATGCAGTCAAAACGAAAGTCACGTCCTCTTCTGATGATGCAAACAACATGCAAGTCACGTCCTCTTCTGATGATGCAAACAACATGCAAGTCACGTCCTCTTCTGATGATGCAAACACCATGCAGTCACGTCCTCTTCTGATGATGCAAACACCATGCAGTCACGTCCTCTTCTGATGATGCAAACACCATGCAGTCACGTCCTCTTCTGATGATGCAAACAACATGCGAGTCACGTCCTCTTCTGATGATGCAAACACCATGCAGTCACGTCCTCTTCTGATGATGCAAACAACATGCGAGTCACGTCCTCTTCTGATGATGCAAACAACATGCGAGTCACGTCCTCTTGTGATGAAACTACCTGAAAAGAAAACCACATTTTCTGATGAAACCCCATTTTAAAGTGGAAGTCTTGTAATTTTCTATTGGAACACAGTAAAACTCAAACCCGTCCTTTTGTGACAAAACTGTCTAGAGTGTAATGTGATGCCATCTTCTAATGAAACATGCTGAAATGAAAATGCAATTATCCTTTCCAAAGAAAAGATCACATATAATATTATGTTCTTTAGAGTGAAACAAGATAACAGTAATGTTGTTGTGTTTTGTTTTGTTTCCGTACCCAGGCTAAAAGACTCCAGGGATCATCCCAAAAGCCGAAGCACTTGAACACTATGGTACAAATGCACCAGCTAGGGCAGAGATGAGAAGTTACGTGTGTGACCGGTTTTTTTATTACCCCACCAGATGGCAGCCACACTCTGACTTCGGATGAGTGATGAATCTGATTAATTAAATACCGAAACCTTACACACACCCCACACCCTCTCTCTCTTCTGATGAAACAATATGAAATGAAAATCACATAATTTTATGGCTAAATTATTTGAAATGCAAATCATGTCCTTTAATCGTGAAATAATTTGAAACGATTGTCAAGTAAAGTCCTATTCTAATGAAACCTAAACTGAAAGTTATTTCCTTTTTCGAAGAATTAATTTAAAATAAAAATAATGTAACCTTGTAATGAGACTACATTAAATGAAAGTCATGTCCTTTATAATGAAATAACCTGAACAGTCGGTTCCTGTTCTAATGAAGCAGCCTGAAATGTCCTTTATCATGAAATAATGTGAAGAAATCCTATCCTGCCTTTGCCTGATTATGCAAGCTTAAATACTATCCATGTTCATGCTAATTTTTAGATGAAATACTTATCACGTTGTTTATGAATGAAACTTTTGAATAATTCTCAAAAACAACACCAAGAAATGAAGAGTCAACAATTTTCGTTCAACCACTCTGACATAAAAATTAAGGACAAAACCACAAACATTAGCACATAAATTGTGCCCTTTTCTAATCAAATCGAATATGAAATAAAGGATGTGTCCTTTTAAAGATCAAAACATATATCATGCATATTTTGCAGATCAAACAAATAATGCTTATGCTATAAGTCTATTAAATCTTCTAAAATGATAACTCTCTCTCTCTCTCTCTCTCTCTCTCTCTCTCTCTCTCGCACTCACATTTAACAAGGCAACACGGGAATGCAATTTATCAATCACAATGCAATTTAAAAGTTTGATCATAACAGATCGATTGTTCGTTTATCAAGCGATTCGAGGGTAAGATTAGAAATGATCAGAAAGTTTTTAATGAATAAGATATTGTATTAACTTTCATAAATTATGTTTTTGTTTCTTTTTCCTTCTCCTTTACTAAATGCAATGCCAATTATCAGGGGAACAAACTTACACACTAGTCTGTGTTTTATGATGGAGAAATATGAATTAGAAAATTAAACACTGTCCCAGGTACATGTCTTATGCTTGAGTCATGACAAATTTAAAGCCACAGAACTTTCAATGTCGCAAAATGGAATTCTAGGACTTACAAGACACACAAAGGAAATACTACACGGCGGAATTCAGGAAAGTTTTATTCTGTTATATCAACTATAACACGATTTTGAAGTAAACCAAAAGTGATTAAAAATGTACATCTGAAAAGTCAAATAAAACAAAATGTTAGTTTGTGGGTGTGGAAGATACAACACAAAACAAAAATGATAATTCGGTCACATCATGAAACGATAATAAGAAATGAAACAAATTTTGAGATTAGAAATGACGTTTCCCATAATCATGAAAGTCAGAATAACAAATGCATCGTCAGTGTTGTACTCGGCAAGGCTGCAGATATCATGCTTGAGGGATTGGTCTGCAGTAGGTGGGACTTTAAACAGCAAACAAACTCGATCTGAATTGTTATGGAGGTTAACTATAAAGAAAAGACAATGATCACTAGTTCAAAAAGAAACAACACAATGTTCATATTATGATGCCATGCGCTACAAATCGAACAACACGTTATTCAAATGCGTTAAATGGTACAGACCAACTATTTTATTATGTCTGTATAATAAACTACAAGTCAATCGCATGTCAACTACACCAGGAGTCATGTTAAAAATAATCAAATAACAATCTGCTTGAATCAGGGGTCATACACTAAAACATGAATAGGCTACATAGGGGTAATGTACTTAAAAAGCAAAAACGATCATAAGAAATACACAAAAACAACAGCCTAATGTCTTTTTACACAGCATATTATTGTACCCAATGCTCCAAATAATACTGTTTTATATGTTAGGGATCGCATTAAAAAGCAAATAATCACTTGCTTTTTTTCATTATCATATGCTACAAATCAAATAACAATATATGGTTTAGAACAAGAGTCAGACTGATTAAAAAAAATACATGTTTCTTGTTTATGTCAACGGTAAAACACAAAAACACAATGAAATTAACATTCCTCTCCACTGGGAATGCAAAAGAAGAAATGTTCTTCATATCATAACATATGTGAAGGTGGGAGTCGTAGTGGTGGTGTAAATTATGTGTGTGTGTGTGGTTAATGTATTTTGATTTGTGAAATGGAATAAAGCATTCGATAAATATTCAGTATTACTATAATTATTAGGTCAAATTAGCATAAATCCAATTATTCACATTTTGCTAATATCATGTGACATAGAGAAAAGAAAGAAAGCAATCACAGGTTGCTAATATCATAGGCCATAAATGAAAAATCCAACATTCACATTTTGCTAATATCATAGGTCATATATCACAAATGAAACATTAAAATTTTGTTGAAACCATGAGCCATTAAACTACATAACAACAAAAATGTCCTTTCATCTGGTGTAATACATTGTCAAATTAAGCATAACGATGTGGCTTTGAATGGGGAACAGATGAAGTTTCGGTTGATGAAGCTGTTAGAAAATGTTGCATATACTACATCTTATACTACACAACAGACCCCAGATAATAAAAGATTGCATCATGGGTCATATACTGCAATAAATCAAGTGAATTACCTGCTAATGTCAAGGAATAGGGGAGGGGCGGGGGAATAGCAAGATTAACGAAAACAAA
>JAGGCT020004177.1:0-12500 GCA_017654935.2 Phymorhynchus buccinoides
CAGCATCATATTTGATACCATCTGTTCCATCTTCATCCCGCTGCCTGGTGCTTTCAGGTATTTCAGGTCTGGATAAAGGTCTGCTGGAAACAGCTGGGGACACGACAAAGCTAAGCCGTGACACGTGCACTCCGAGGGGCAGTGCAGGTCACAGAACAGTTCGTCGTCAGACTGTGGGCAGTGGTACACACCATCACACAGGTGAGATGGATGCAAACAGGTCTGAGAGTCACGACAACGGTAAAACTTCGCACACTGGTAATTGTCGCATTCTGCTTCATCGTGCCACTCTGGGCAGTCGTAGACTCCATTACACCTGGTGAACACAGGGAGACAGTAGCCCTTGGGGCATTGGTAGTGGGTTTCTGGACATGTGCTACGCCCCTGCACAACGTCTGTCTGGTTTAAAGGACGCACTGTGTACATGAGGTTTGTGAAATCAACAACCGCAGGGGGACCAGGGGGAGAAACCCGGTTTTCTATGTCAGGTGTCTCACAAAGTGTTTCATCTTCACCATTCACACAGTCCGTCTGTCCATTGCACTGACTGGCGGCATTGTAGCACTGTTTAAACATGCCAGTGGGGAATAACACAAAACAGTTTGCACTAAGGAAAAGACACATACAGAGACATCTTACACGCTCTTGCTCACTCTCTCAACTTCTTTTCGAATAGGAGTATTATTATTCCCTGCCCCCCCCCCCCCCCCCCCCCCCCCCCCCTTTCTTTTTAAAATAAAGAAATTTGTATTGTTGTATTTTACAACAACTGAAATTTACTCTCTTTCTCACGACTAAGAGAATAGTGCCGTCAGTTGGGGCTTAGTGGGTGGTTTCCTAAACAGGCTCTACTGAAATTTATCCAATGTGACTCAGCAGCGGTGCAGTGTCTCGTCAGTTGGTTGCCTCCTGACGGCATAGCATAGATTCGCTCCCCTTGGATTGGTGGTCTCAGAGTCTTCAAGTTGGGAATCGGAATGTGCAGAATGATAGTAACGCCAGTTTACAGCCTTTCTTTGCTTTTTGTGGAGAAAATAAAATGATTGGATTGCATTGGATTGGCCCAGAAGATGGGACAGCAAAAAAACACACAAAAACCTCTCTTTCTATCAAGCTCTCTCTTCCTATTTATTATTCACTTTCTCTCTCCCTCCCCCCCCCCCCCTCTCTCTCTCTAAATAAATGCACTATTAAATGAATATGTAAGGAATGCTTGTTTGCTTGACTTTTACTATTCTATGTGTGTTAACTGTATTATCTTTATTTCTTTTTTTAAAAATACGTTCGTCTGCTTGCGTGTGCATATAAGACTAGGTTTAATTTCATTATCTTAGTATGTATGACTGTGCTTTGCATGCTTTTTATATTGCTTCGTTTGTCCCTTTTTATTATTTTTTTAAGGGAGCTGGATGTGAAAAAAGCATGTACTATTTGCTTATTCTATTACCCTCTATAACTCAAATTCATTCAATTCAATTCTAGCTTTATTTTTCTCTGTAGACATAAACTGATGTTTACAACCTATCTATTAAACTTTCACTACAGTATTGAAAGATGATATAATTAATCATACAGACATATTTGTAAGACTAACCTGGTCACTCCCACCACATTTCAGAGTATTTGGAGGACAGGGCTTGTGAACACAGAAGTCCTCATCACTGTTGTCCACACAGTCCTGACGATGGTCACACACCAGACTGTAAGGAACTCTCTGCCTTCCTGTCCCACAGCCGTAAGAAGGAGGAAGTGACGTCATGTTCACCGGACACGTGAGGCGTGATGGGATATCCCAGGATTCGGGGCTCTGTCCAAAAGAGAGGGAGTCTTGAGCCCAGCAGTTGCTGAGGGAATCACAAGCCAGAAAATAATGAACAGTGTGGTTTGTAGGACAGACTGTCAACTCATTTCTCTCTATGTTTTTCAGTTCAGCCAAGATGACGGGGGCTTGTGGGGAATTGTCTCGTGCTGGAGACTGGTCGTTGTTGTACTCGCATAAATACAGCTCACTGTAGGGTGTTTACTTCGCAAGGATACATGACAATAGCGTAAAATGCATTAAATAAATCCGGATGGTTGTATTTAGAATCCAACACACCACACCGAGGAAAATGCCAAATATGGTAACCTTTATGATAGCAGAGGGAATAAGCTAAAGTTTGGTCACTCAGCATCAATATTTTTTTGTAGCTGCAACATATGTTTGGATAAAAGCACAGTGTATATATCATGTTTATGTCATGCGTTCGCGATCTTGCCCTTCATATTGACTCTGATCTATCTTTGAAACAACACGTTTCCAAAATCAGTCAAACCTGCATTCTTGAAATCCGCCGCATTAGCTCAATTAGACCCTGTCTGACTGAAGACACCACAAAAACACTTGGTGTTAAGACTGACATAGTGTTAGATTTTATAATTTTACTAGCTAAATTTTATATCTACAAGTGCAAGTGGAATAATAATAAGCCTTGCACTACAGTATTTCTTAGGATGTTGAAAAGCAGATTCTTTACTGAATGTTATGTGTGGAAACAAATATATTTTTGACATTCAGTGGCTTCCATATAAACCGTGTTGGGATAGGGCATAGCGTTTAATACTATTGTAGTATTTTTGTTTTTGCATACATTACATGCTTATCACAACTCTCTACTTATGTGCATAATCAGTTGTTTGCCACCACACTAATGGAAATAACATGTATGTAGATGTTCTTCTTTTTTTAACTTTTTTTTTGTTTTTTTTGGGGGGGTTCTTTTTTAAATTGTATTTCATGTGTACATGTTTACTCATAATAGTTTGTTCATGATTCTTTATAGTTTGTTTGTGTGTATTTTTTTCCTAATAATATTGTTATTTATTTTTACTAAATTTTCAGCACACTGTCCTCTTTCTGTCCTCCGATATTGTGAATTAAAAAATAATAATAATAAAACAAAATCCTGCGTTCTTGAAATCCGCCGCATTAGCTCCATTAGACCCTTTCTGACTGAAGACGCCACCAAGACACTTGTCACTTCCTGTATTATGTATAGATTAGATTATTGCAATGCCCTCCTTCTAGGCCTTCCTGCAACCTCTCTCCAACCTTCTCAACGTGTTCAAAGATTCCGCCGCACGCCTTGTATTCAGAGCACCGAAACGGCACCATACATGAGATATTTTACAGAAGTTACATTGGCTCAAAATTGAATACAGAATCAAATACAAATCTGCCTGCCTCTGATACAAATTGTTACAAAAGACGCTCCAGCCTATCTTTGCGACCTTTTCAAGATGTACATTCCTACTCGTACCCTTCGTTCGTCCTCTGACGACTGTTACGCAGTGTATTGGGCGTTTTTTGTGATGCCATATTTCTGGTTTGGAACCTCAGCGCAGTATGCGTATCACGTGACGCGCAGATGTGTATTGACGGTTTTCGTTCAGTTGAGTTCAGTTGCCATGTTTGTCTTGAACTGGACACATCGGGTTTTTTTGGTCCTCAGCTGTTAGCTTTGGGATGTGGACCGGGGGCAACTCACTTATGTTTTTTGTAAGCTGCTGTTGATGCAGGTTCGTACCTATGGGTTTACTCTCTTGTTATTTCTATGAATACAGTTGTTGCATTCCTTGTATGGAATTCTAATTTTTGGCTTCGTTTGGTGAGTTCGTTACTCGGTTGTGATAGACGTCAAGGTGGTGTGTCAAAGGTATTACTCTTTGTGAATGTTGGAAGAAGTCAATGATAGTTTGCAGGTTCCAAGGTGTTGTGTTGAGTGCGTTGTTGTTTGGTAATAATCAGTTTGTTCCATTTTGATGGTGGTTTGTTCTTTGTTAACAGGAGACTATTTGGTTGGTAAGTCTCGTGGGCTGTTAACACGTACATATTTTGGATAGCTTGTATATGGTTGGTATCGATCATTTCAGCTTCTGTGGCTGGCTAGGAGAGTGGAGTGGCATGGGCCCCATCTCCTTTGACGCGCTGACTTTCCTTTCCGTGCGGCGGTCTGGAGCAAAGTGACAGAGTCGGCAACACCGGGATGCACGCGGGCAGACGCGACTTCGTTCTGCACCGGCGGGCCTGGTTAAAGAGATAACGGCAGGAGTGCACTGGGAGCACCTGCGCTATTTACTGCCAGTTTGGTTTGTGGGATTGAGTAGTAGATGAAATGAGTTAGTTTTGGATAACTACGAAGGAACCTACTACTTGTGTACTTGTAAATGGAGATGGTTTTGGAAAACTGAAATGGGAGACAATTTGAGGATTAATTAAGAAATTGTGTTATTGAAATAGTTTCCCTTTTCTAGGTATATTAAGAAAAGGCGAAACACCCGAAGGAATTTTATATTTAGTGTGGAGAGTGAACTGATGATGAATGATAATTGAATGTGAATCTTTCTTTGATTTAATAGTTGACCAGGATTGAATTCTACCTGCTTTTGTGGACTGTTGTTGATTGTTCGTCTGTGTCGTGAGGTGTGGATAATTTGGTGAGAGAGAGAAACACGAACATTCTCATGCGCTTGCATAGTCATACACTTTGTTTGTTAATGTTGAATATTTCCCCTCACGCACGGGTGTAACATTTGGTGACCCCGACTTTCTCTCTGTCTGTTTCCTCGGCCTCTGCGTGTTTTGTTTGAGTATTTGTATCTTGGATATTGTTTATCTGGTTATCCATTGACCTATATATGATGTGCTAATAATTTTGTTTTTGCTTGTTGTTTATGAGTTTAGCAGGAGTTTTGTAGGTACCCGTCTCCAGAGTAACGGGGTGCTGTCTTGTAAATATTTTGTTTTTTCTGACAGTGCGAGGGACTAGCTACCCTGGTCTTTCTTTGGGGGTTTGTTCTGTTTACAGCCTTGTTTTTCATTTCTCTGCTCTGCGTTCCTATTTTTGATTTTGCTATATGTGGCACTATCTTAGGGTTGCTTTCCTTCAGTGAGTAAGGTGTATGAGAGTTTAGGATTCAATCCTGTGTTTTTTTCTAGTTATTCATACATAGTGATTTGTTGTGCGAGTGCATGCATAGTGTGTTTGAATTGTGGTGATTGTTAATTTGTGAATCTTATTGCTTTTTATTAACTTTTGTGTTTGCTTCTATCTTTTCAGTTCTTGGGGGGTTGTGGTTAGTATTGAACATTTTGTATTTTGATTCTTTGTGCAATTTTTTTTTTATATTGCCAATTTTACTTTCAATTTTGTGACTAAAAAAAAAGTGGTAATGTTTGACTAGTCCTCTTTGATGTAAAAAAAACCCCAAGTCTTATAATGTTTAACTAGTCCTCTTTTAAGTGATATTTTCATATTTGTGTAGAGGATTTTGTATGTTTTGATAACTTTGCTTAGTTTGTTGGTTATACATACTGGTTGTTGTTTTTCTGATTGATATTGCATCATGGAAGGGAAAGGTGAAGAAAGCAAAAGTAACCTTGGGGATGATGCTGATTTCGAAGTTTATCTTAAACGGGGTAAGGCTTTTGGGTTAGAGGAAGAAAAGCTATTAGAGTATGTTGAACGTTGCTTTGAAAGAAGAGATAAGCAATTAGGAAAGGAACGGATGGAAAAACTCAAAGAGGAAGAGGAAACTAAAAGGCAAAATGCTAAATTAGAAGCTGATAGTAGAAAAGAGCAGGAGGAAACTAAAAGACAAAATGAAAAAGCTAAAGAGGAAACTAAAAGACAAAACGAGAAAGCTAAATTAGAAGCTGAAAGTAGAAAAGTAGAGGAAGAAACAAAAAGGCTTGAATTAGAAGCAGAAACAAAACGTCAAGAAGCTCAATTACGTTTCCAATTGGAAATGGAAAATGCACGGGCTAGTAATGTTCAGCCCAAGGCTGATAAAACAGAGTACAAATGTAAATCGACCAAATTTACCAAGACTTCCCCATTTCAAGGACAAAACTGATGACATTGACAGTTATTTGTTTCGTTTTGAGACACATGCTAAAGCGTTTGGTTGGAGAAAAGATTTGTGGGTAATGTACTTATCTGCTTTGTTGGAAGGTCCTGCGTTGACGTTGTACCACAGTCTCTGTGAGGGTGATAGCTCGGTCGGCTACGATGTTCTCGTAGAGGCGCTGCTCCGTAAGTTCCAGTGTACGCCAGAAGGGTTTAGGAAACGTTTCCGTGAGTCCCGTCTTCAGTCAGGTGAGAACTTTGATACTTTCTCGATTGAGTTACAACGGCTGTTTGACAGGTGGATTGGTCTCTCCCAGTCTACTACATTTGGTCAATTGAGGAATCTTGTGTTGGCTGAACAGTTCTTAACAAGTGTTTCTTCTGATGTAGCAACCTTCATTTCTGAAAAGGGTCTTTCAGATTTTGGAGAGATGGTCAAAGCTGCTGAAGCATACAGGCGTGCGCATCCTAGCAAAAACCTAGCTGCTAAATCTCAGTCTAGTATCTTTGTTGGTGTAGGCTATGCGTCTCAGTCAGGTCGTGATGGTAGTTCACCTGGAGAGTATGGCCAGTCAAACAGGTTTAACCATAACCAGTCTTCTGTTTTCAGGAAGCCTTTTGGTGGTGGTCACCGAGGTGGCTCATACCGGTCATTTGGTGGACGAGGAGGTGGTTTCGGAGGTCAGGCCCAGTCGTCCGTTGGTGGTGGTTACTCGACGCAGAATGTAGGTCCACGGGGTGGTTCTTTCACTTCACGTTAGCGAGGTGCGCGACGAGGTGCAGGTAACGTGTGTGATGCTGTTTGTCATATGTGTAAGGAAAAGGGTCATTTCATTTACTCTTGTCCTTGGAAGAGTGGTGTTAACTCTTGTAAGCGTTGCTCGCTCAGTCATCCGCCTGGTAGGTGTCCTTTTGTTGGTCAGGCTAACGTCGCATCTGTTGTTGAAGGTGTTGAGGCTGGTTTTTGTTCCAGTGTTGGGTCTCAGTCAGCTAATGATGTGGTTGCTTGTTCCGTGGCTGATGGTTTTACAGGCAAGTTGAATCTCGAGTCAGGTTCAGTAAACCAGGTTCCCTGTTCGGTTTTGCGTGATACAGGAGCTACCATTTGTGGAGTGCGTAAACGGTTAGTGACTTCTGCACAGTTGGTGGGTCGTTCGGTGCGGTGCATGTCGTTTGGTGGTCGAGTCGATGTGTTTCCCTTGGCCAAAGTTGATGTTGTCTGCCCATATTTTGAGGGTCAGTTGATCTGTTGTGTGTTGGATAACCCAGTTGCTGATCTCATTATTGGCAATATTCCATGTGTTCAGGAGAAGGTCACACAGGATGGTGTGGAGGATGTTCATTCTTTTGCCGCAGTGACAAGGGCTAGAGCTAAGCATGTGGTAGAACAGAAGTCTCTTGAGAGTGTGGCTGCTGATCTCAAGGTTTCACGTGCAGATTTGATCGATTTGCAAGGAAAGGATCAGTCAATAGAGTCGTGTTTTGCACAGGCATCTTCTGGTGAAGTCAAGTCGGTTCGTGGAGGTAGTCACTACTACTATGTTTCCAATGGAGTGTTGTTTCGCCATTTCAAGAAAGGTGAGCAAGAGTTTGATCAGGTAGTGGTTCCTACTAGCCTTCGACCTACTGTGTTGACAGTGTCACATGATCTCTTGTTGGCAGGACATTGTGGAGTTCGTCGTACTTTGGCTAGACTGTTCACAAAATTCTACTGGCCAGGCGTTACGGTAGATGTTGCTAAGTACGTCACTTCTTGTGATGCTTGTCAGAAGACCGTATCCAAAGGTAGGGTACCACCAGTTCCTCTGTCTAGTGTTCCGCAGATAGGAGTGCCGTTTGAGAGGGTCGCGATCGATTTAGTTGGTCCTTTGTCGCCTCCTTCGGATCAGGGTCATCGCTACATTTTGACTCTTATTGATGTTGCCACTAGGTACCCTGAGGCAGTTCCTTTGAAGGATATTTCTGCTGTGTCAGTTGCTGAGGCGCTGCTCTCCATCTTCGCTAGACTAGGGTTTCCCAAGGAGATTTTGTCTGATCAGGGTTCCCAGTTCATGTCTGAACTTTTGAGGCAGTTTCACACTTTGTGTGGTTCAAAGGGCATTAGAACAAGTCCATACCACCCTCAGGCAAATGGGCATATAGAGCGTTTTCACGGTACCCTGAAGTCCATGCTTAAAAAGGTGATTCTTTCTCGACCAAAGTCTTGGCACAGGTTTCTCCCTGCGTTGCTGTTTGCTTGTCGTGAGCTTCCTTCAGAGAGTACAGGGTTTTCTCCGTTTGAGTTGCTGTTCGGCAGGCAGGTGCGAGGTCCAATTGCTTTGCTTCAGGAAGCTTGGGTCGAGGATACTCAGGTTGATAAGGACGCTAAGCCATTGTATGAATACATCTTTCAGTTGAAGAACATGTTGGCTGACTCTTGTCAGATTGCTATGGAGAACTCTGCTCGTTCTTCTGGGAGGGGCAAACACTACTTTGATCGGAAGGCTAGGTTCAGGCAGTTCAAAGTGGATGATGAGGTGTTGGTGCTGCTGCCGACAGATTCAAACAAACTGTTAGCCACATGGTCGGGTCCGTTTCCCGTTGTACATTGTTTCCATCCTGACTACAAGGTGCTGATCAAAGGAAAGGTGAAGGTTTTCCATGCCAATATGTTGAAACAGTATGTTCGTAGGCCGCAGTCTCTGGCTGTTTCAGATGTCGATGCTGTTTTGGTGTGTGAGGGTCAGGTTGTTCCTTGGTCTGAGATTAGTCCTTTGGCAGGTGACGATGCTAGTGTCAGTAGTCAAGCCCAATCATGTGCTCGTGTTAGCAGTGACACCCCTGTCCAGGAATCAGTGCAGTCAGTTCCTACTTCGGTTCCGGAGTTTTGCTCTGTTGGTGTTGTTCGCGAGGATGATGATTCAGTGTCCCTTCCCACTTTGCAGACTCCCATGGCGTCGTCTATGCCAGATGAGGATATAGGTTCCATTAATTTTGACCCTTCCGTCAATGCCACTCAGAAGGATGAGTTGCTGGATGTGTTTCGTGATTTTGAGCCAGTTTTTACCACTGCTCCGGGTTCGTTTAGTGGAAATTTGTTCATAGACATTCCTCTCACTACTGATGTCCCAGTGCGTAGAAGGGCTTATGACATTCCTTATGCTGCAAAGGAAGTTGTGGTTCGTGAGGTCAACACGATGATGGATTTGGGGATCATTGAACCTTCTAGTAGTCCTTACTCTTCGCCAGTTGTGTTGGTCAGGAAAAAAGATGGTACATGCCGTTTTTGTGTGGACTATAGGGCTCTCAATAAAGTGACAGTATTTGATGCAGAGCCAATTCCAGATGTTGAGGCTTTGTTCGCTACTCTTGCCGATGGTGTGTACTTCACGAAGGTCGACTTAGCCAAAGGCTATTGGCAGATTGTCGTTAGGCCAGAAGATAGACACAAAACTGCATTTACTACTCACTTAGGGCTGTTTCAGTTTGTCCGTATGCCGTTTGGTTTGGTGTCTGCGCCTGCGGTATTTGCGCGCATGATGCGCATGTTGAAGCTAGAAGAGTCTTTTGCCGTCAATTTTTTCGATGACATTCTGATTCGTAGTGTCACGTGGCAGTCGCATTTGTCCCATGTCAGACAGGTGCTAGAGAAGATTCAGAGTCATGGTCTTACGGTGCGTCCGTCTAAGATTGAGGCAGGCTTTAAGTCTCTTGAGTTCCTTGGTCATGTTGTTGGTGCTGGTACTGTGAGGCCTGAGTCATCCAAGATTGAGAAGATTTTGAAGATCTCTACTCCCACTACTCGGAAGCAGGTCAGATCTTTGTTGGGGTTGCTCAGCTTCTATAGGAAATATGTCCCCAATTTTTCGGAGATTACTGCTCCCCTTTCTGATTTGACCAAGACAGCTAAGAACGCTCCTCGCAGTATCGTTTGGTACGCATTCAGGAAATTTTGTCTGAGAAGCCAGTCTTGCTTTTGCCGCGTGTTGGTGCTTTGTTTGTTCTCAGGACTGATGCCAGTTCCACAGGTCTTGGGGCTGTGCTGCTGCAGTTTCATGGTGTGTATGATGTCCTTCATCCAGTTGCCTATGCCAGTCGCAAGCTCTTGGATAGGGAGAAAAACTACAGTACCATTGAACGGGAATGTCTTGCCATTGTTTGGGCTGTTCAGAAGTTCGCCAGGTTTCTGTGGGGTATACAGTTCGTTTTGCAGACGGACCATCGTCCTCTCACTTATTTGAAGTCGTCTACTTTCCGGAATTCCAGAGTGCTCAGGTGGTCGCTGTTCCTTCAGGAATATTCGTTTGTGTTGGAGGCAGTTTCGGGTTCTTCTAACCAGTTTGCTGATCTGTTGTCGAGGTCTGAGGTTGATCAGTTCTTGACTTGAATGTCCTGTGAGTTATCTGCTGCTACTGCGTTGTTTGGAAAAAACAACTTGGTCGTTGTTGTTTTTTATAAAGGGGGGAGCATTGTTACGCAGTGTATTGGGCGTTTTTTGTGATGCCATATTTCTGGTTTGGAACCTCAGCGCAGTATGCGTATCACGTGACGCGCAGATGTGTATTGACGGTTTTCGTTCAGTTGAGTTCAGTTGCCATGTTTGTCTTGAACTGGACACATCGTTTTTTTTTGG
This sequence comes from Phymorhynchus buccinoides, assembly GCA_017654935.2. Lineage (NCBI taxonomy): Eukaryota > Metazoa > Mollusca > Gastropoda > Neogastropoda > Raphitomidae > Phymorhynchus > Phymorhynchus buccinoides. The sequence goes on from JAGGCT020004177.1 coordinate 10,501, forward strand.
TCCTCAGCTGTTAGCTTTGGGATGTGGACCGGGGGCAACTCACTTATGTTTTTTGTAAGCTGCTGTTGATGCAGGTTCGTACCTATGGGTTTACTCTCTTGTTATTTCTATGAATACAGTTGTTGCATTCCTTGTATGGAATTCTAATTTTTGGCTTCGTTTGGTGAGTTCGTTACTCGGTTGTGATAGACGTCAAGGTGGTGTGTCAAAGGTATTACTCTTTGTGAATGTTGGAAGAAGTCAATGATAGTTTGCAGGTTCCAAGGTGTTGTGTTGAGTGCGTTGTTGTTTGGTAATAATCAGTTTGTTCCATTTTGATGGTGGTTTGTTCTTTGTTAACAGGAGACTGTTTGGTTGGTAAGTCTCGTGGGCTGTTAACACGTACATATTTTGGATAGCTTGTATATGGTTGGTATCGATCATTTCAGCTTCTGTGGCTGGCTAGGAGAGTGGAGTGGCATGGGCCCCATCTCCTTTGACGCGCTGACTTTCCTTTCCGTGCGGCGGTCTGGAGCAAAGTGACAGAGTCGGCAACACCGGGATGCACGCGGGCAGACGCGACTTCGTTCTGCACCGGCGGGCCTGGTTAAAGAGATAACGGCAGGAGTGCACTGGGAGCACCTGCGCTATTTACTGCCAGTTTGGTTTGTGGGATTGAGTAGTAGATGAAATGAGTTAGTTTTGGATAACTACGAAGGAACCTACTACTTGTGTACTTGTAAATGGAGATGGTTTTGGAAAACTGAAATGGGAGACAATTTGAGGATTAATTAAGAAATTGTGTTATTGAAATAGTTTCCCTTTTCTAGGTATATTAAGAAAAGGCGAAACACCCGAAGGAATTTTATATTTAGTGTGGAGAGTGAACTGATGATGAATGATAATTGAATGTGAATCTTTCTTTGATTTAATAGTTGACCAGGATTGAATTCTACCTGCTTTTGTGGACTGTTGTTGATTGTTCGTCTGTGTCGTGAGGTGTGGATAATTTGGAGAGAGAGAGAAACACGAACATTCTCATGCGCTTGCATAGTCATACACTTTGTTTGTTAATGTTGAATATTTCCCCTCACGCACGGGTGTAACAACGACCATATTTTTCAACTTCCCTCTTACCATTGGAAACAACACTGAAAATGCTCTACCTCAAACTGCAACTACAGAATACATCTGAAACTTAGAAATATCGCCAGCCACTCTCTTTGTCAAAAAATTGTTATTTGTATGCGTGTCCACGCGTGTTCTCTCTCTCTCTCTCTCTCTCTCTCTCTCTCTCTCTCTCTCTCTCTCTCTCTCTCTCTCTCTCTCTCTCTCTCTCTCTCTCTCTCTCTCTCTCTCTCTCTCTCTCTCTGCGTGTGTGTGTGTGCGTGTGTGTGTGTGTGTGTGTGTGTGTGTGTGTGTGTGTGTGTGTGTGTGTGTGTGTGTGTGTGTGTGTGTGTGTGTGTGTGTGTTGTTGTTGTTCTTTAATTTAACGTCTTTTTACTTTAAAGTAATATTAGACATGAAAGTGTGTGTGAGTGTGCGCACGCGGATATGTGCAGGTGTATCTGTGTGTGCTTAAAGTGCATATTTATATGTAACATTAGGGGATATAATAATGCTAAATTAAAACAGTTAAAAACACCACTTCAGAATTGAACTATTATAAAACCAACTGCAAACATTCTATAAAAAAAATAGCAATCATAGAAGCGAGCCAACTGGACTTAATATTAATGTTTGTACAAAATTCAAGAGATACGGCATCTAGGAATATACATTTTGATTCATCTTTTCTGAATTCTGATAGGGTCGATTCAAAATAAGGACAGTAATATAGAATGTGTGTTGTTGCACAATTATCAATAGCACCGCATACATATTGAAGATTATTTTATGATTTTAGTTTTAAAAGCATTTAGCTTACGTCTATACAGTAGTGTGTGTGTATGTGTGTATATCCGTGCGAGCGTGTGTGTATGTTCGTGTGATGTGTTTATGCATTGATAATCAATTTTGTA
>JAGGCT020004177.1:17500-45000 GCA_017654935.2 Phymorhynchus buccinoides
GACCTTACTTCATGGAAGGGTTCAGGACGGTGCCACACCTCATTAGCCTTACAGCCAAACAGGAGCACAAACTACCCAAGTACAACATTGGAGCCGAAACTGTGGTGTATGGTCACAGGTGCTCTCAGTGATTGCGGACACAAGTCTGTGTAGTGGTCTATCAACCTCACTAACCCCAAGATACAAACCCGCTAACACACTACACTACAGTACAACTATGGTGTATGGTCACAGGGGCTCTCAGTGATTGCTGACACAAGTCTGTGCAGTGGTCTATCAACCCCACTAACCCCAAGCTACAAACCCACTAACACACTACTAGACTACAGTACAACTGTGGTGTATGGTCACAGGGGCTCTCAGTGATTGCTGACACAAGTCTGTGCAGTGGTCTATCAACCCCACTAACCCCAAGCTACAAACCCGCTAACACACTACTAGACTTCAGTACAACTGTTGTGTGTGGTCACAGGTAGAGGTGGGGGAAAAAACCCCGGTTTGAACCGAAAAACCGGTCCTGAAATTTCGCGGTTCGAAAAACCGGTTCAAGTTGCTGTGAACCGGCTTTTTAACTGCAAACTGAAAGAAAGACTACTGTACAACACTAAATATACTAACTCCCTTGCTAAGTCTAGCCCTAACCGTCCCTACACTACAAATCCTTCTGTGTAGAAAAACTGTCCAACCCTTATGTTCAGTAACTTTCCCCACAACCCCCAACAGTAACACTGCCGGCTGGAGTAACTGGAGACAGGTCTTTCCTTATAGGAGGGTGCACATCCAGACTGACTGCTATTCCTAACTCTGGCCAATACGAGTGCAGGCCGTATGACAACAGCTGACACGAGAACATCGTGCAACTAACCAACAGACAGCGTGCATCACGTCACAACAATAATATTCTAGTATTCGAGAGAAAAGACGTTCCGATTCTGGTATGGTTCTGACACACGCACTGCTAGGTGAATGGTATCGTAATCAACTTTGGTGGAGGGGAGTTAATTAGAAAAAGAGAGTAATTACCCTTTGTTCAATTTCATCATCTCCTCTCTTGGCCTCACTATTTCATTCTTTGATTAACCAAACTTTCTTTCGAGGCTTACCAGTTTGTTCTGTGTTGTATGTTGTTTATGTGTAACATATCCAAGGTTAGAAGGCTATGCCACTCTTGGACATGTGTTGATTTGTTTGTATGTTGTCCTCTCCACCATTGTTGATGTGTACTGTGTGGGTGAGGGTCATAAAGGCGAGCTTGGCACATTCTTTTTAAAAAATGATGCATTGCTTGTGTCACTTTGGTTCTGGCCCACGCACTGCTAGGTGAATGGTATCGTAATCAACTTTGGTGGAGGGGAGTTAATTAGAAAAAGAGAGTAATTACCCTTTGTTCAATTTCATCATCTCCTCTCTTGGCCTCACTATTTCATTCTCTGGTATGTTCATGCATGTTGTAGTTCTTACTCAGTCTAAATCAGAATTTTAAAAAAGAGATAAAACTGGAAAAAAGAAGAAATATGACAAGAAAATACCTGTGACATTTTGGCCAGCTTTCTGCTAGCCTATGTCAACCCATACTGAGTTGGAAGTCTGGGGGATGTTGGTATTTATTCTTGAGTTGTACTCACAGCTGGTCTGCTTGAACACAGTGTTGTAGATGCAGGTCAAATCATAGCCTGAGTCTCTGTTTAGGCTGGGTCTTCTCTCTCTAATTTATATTGTTTCTTTAACTTTCCTTTTTGTTAACTGTGGTTCAGAGGACAGAATGATGGTTTGAAAATGGTTGGCATAGTCAAGACTGTACTGTTCAAAATGTGTGTAATAATTATACAGAAAACGTTCTATAAGAGTGTTTATTTAATTAATCTGGTTTTAAGAGGCCTTCCTGTACCTCCTATATAGTCTTCCCTGAACTCGTCACATTGAATGTGATGCACAATCCCACTCTTCTTCTTTTTCTTTTTCTTATTTTTCTTCTTCTTCTTCTTCTTCTTCTTCTTCTTCTTCTTCTTCTTCTTCTTCTTCTTCTTCTTCTTCTTCTTCCTCCTCCTCTCCTTCTTCCAATAATGTTTACCTGCTGTAACCGGCAATTAAGACACGTAGTGGGGTTCAAAGAATTTTGCGCAGCGGGAAAAAAACCAGATAGATAAGAGCACCTCTAGCTAGTCCAAGAACACCCAGGCCGCACACGAAAAAAACGTGTTCTATAAGCACCTTCGAGGTGAAGGAGCTGAGCGCTAAGGACTGGACTGTTTCTGGTGGCAAAGAGTTCTGGTAAAGAAGAAGTTGTAGCATCATTATAATCATGACATAACGTCGCACATAACGTCGCTCGCAACGGACCATGCTGGATGGATGAACTGCCGGTGGTGATGCTTGGCATCAGGACAACGTGGAAAGAAGACCTGGATGTAGCTCCTGTTCTTCTCACCTACGGCACGAATGTCAGAGTGCCCGGTGATTTCCAGACAAAGTGACCCCCACCAGTTAATTTGTGCAAGATCTTCAAGAGACACTTCGAAAGCTCCCCCTACACCCCCTGCCCAGCATGGATCTATAGCTGCATATATTCCCAAGCACGTGCAATTTGCTGACCAAGTCTACGTTCGCCATGATTCACACAAAGGACCTTCAGTGAGGCCCTATGATGGACCTTTCCCAGTGCTCTCCCGTGCAGAGAAACATTTTGACATCATGAAAGATGGCAAAACGATCTGTGTTTCCATTGACAGACTCAAACCCGCCTACTCCTCCAGTCCCCCAACCGTTCCTGCGGTACCAGGGCCATCCGACGCCCTCCAGTGTGCTTGCATCCAGCAACCGAAGAGCAGTCCTGATTCCGCTCAACGATCCTGCATTCCTAACCCTGGTCAACGTTCCAGTGTTCCTGACCGTGCTCTACGTTCCAGTGTTCCTGACCGTGCTCTACGTTCCAGTGTTCCTGACCGTGCTCTACGCTCCAGTGTCTACCTGACCGTGCTCTACGTTCCAGTGTCCCTGACCGTGCTCTACCTTCCAGTGTCCCTGCCCGTGCTGTACGTTCCAGTGTTCCTGACCGTCCTCTACCTTCCAGTGTTCCTGACCGTGCTCTACGTTCCAGTGTCCCTGACCATGCTCTACGTTCCAGTGTTCCTGACCGTGCTCTACGTTCCAGTGTCCCTGACCATGCTCTACCTTCCAGTGTTCCTGACCGTGCTCTACCTTCCAGTGTTCCTGACCGTGCTCTACGTTCCAGTGTTCCTGAACCAATGGACACTCGCAACGCTCCGCAGACTGAGTGCGCTGTTCCCACTGGACCAGACAGCACAAAAGACATAGCAAAGGCTTCAGCTGAGGCCCAGCAAGAAGAGTATCCTTTGTTGTCCGATGCTTCTGCACCACCAGTTGGGACACATACAGGCAGACTGGTGCAGAAGCCTGCTAAGTACAGAACAATTTACAGACGTAATCGATTTTGAATCCATAGTCCCGTTGTGTTAAAGGGTCTTTTTGGATCGGACACTTTACATCAAGACACTTGAATGACTTGCCCGTGCTAAATTGCCTGCTAGATATTCGTACTGACAAACCGATTAGCAAAGGTTTTGCTTCTCATTATTGACTCTATGCCTTAGTTTTACATTGGCTTTTGAGCCACTACGTAATTACTACTTTTATTTTTTTGACATTACAGTTTAAGGCATTACTAAAAATAACCGATTTAATTTATTTTCAACGCATTCTGGGCGGAGCCCTGTAGCATCACTATAATCATGGCATAATGTTGTACGCGTTTTGTTTTGTTTTGGGTAGTCAGTCGTTTATTATTTTGAACCGGAAGTGTTTGATTGTTGTACTGTTGATTGACCTTTGCTTCTACGAAGATGGCTCATCATTAAAATAGTTTATAAACTTTAATTTATGCCGTGTGTGCTGCTTCAAAGTTGTTGCTGTAATTGGTTCTTACAGAAATGCGTTGGAATTGTGTGTTGTGATTCTGTCATCTGCTGTTGGGAGGTAGAGGTTTGAGGGCGTCACAGTTTACGCAAGCCAGTCCATTGATGCTTTTATAAAATACATGAACATAATTACCGAAAATGCGTTTCCACAGCTGTCCTCTCTTTCACTTTTGTCACATGGAAACGGGTAGAATTTACAGGCTCATGCAGACGTTGGACCTCATGTTGGCTGAATGTCCTTAAAAGTCGTTCCACATCACAGTCAGTGTAATCGTGCGTGAAAGGGGTGTTGGGACGACTTCCAAGGACATTCAGCCAACATGGGGTCCAACTTTTATAGTTGACAATTGAAACTTGGTTCCTCGTGTGCGTTCTTTGAATATTAATTCAGTGTCGTCTTTGGTATTGCAAATAAAATAATGTTTAGTTTCAATTGTATTTATGCTTCAGTTTGCTCTGATTACTATGCTTTTGTTGCAGATTTTATGCCATGGATTGTGCCTCACCTTCCATAACCCGTTATTTATATTGTATTGTGACCAAAGGCCAGCGTGCAATAACATTATTTTAGTGTTCAATGTTCAGTGTTCTCTCTCTCTCTCTCTCTCTCTCTCTCTCTCTCTCTCTCTCTCTCTCTCTCTCTCTCTCTCTCTCTCTCTCTCTCTCTCTCTCTCTCTCTCTCTCTCTCTCTCTCTCTCTCTCCTCTCTCCTCGCTCTCTCACTCTCTCTGTATTTTTATTTGTCTGTCTGTCTGATTCACTCTCTCACATTCCTTTTCGTTCAGTTATCGCTTGTTCACTAACAAAGAATTACTGTAAAGATATTTGATGAGTTGATGGTAGTCAACTTTGTGAACAATTATCATGCGAAAATGCATATATTATTATTCAGTTCTTATTTAATTGAATGTATACTTATCTTCCAACAAACATTTTTGTGTTTCTTTAGAACGTTCTATTTAAGGAGCAAAAACCCTTTTAAAGAGTGTCCAAGCCTAGTAATTATCGTTTGGCAATTCAACCGGTCATTTTTTACTTTTACGTATTGATGCTTTTTGTGTTCGTAGTCTCGTGCACAGGTTTGAACTTTCAATACATTGTAATTGAGTGATCGCTTTTGGCAAAAAACAGTGCACATACCGTTATCATTAGGCCTACTATTGTCATGGATAAACTCTCTTACTCTGACTTACCCATTGTGGAAGAAAGATAACGCAGCTGCAATGCTTTGGTCGTGTTGGAAGTCACTTGGATCACTCTCAATTTAATACCACACGGAATATGGAGGTCGTGGATCACAATGGCGAACAGAACAAAATGCCGTCTGCTGACCCAGTCCACCAGGAGAGGAGACTTCAGATCCTCACAGCCGGTCCTCCTGTCCTGGAACTCTGCACTGTCGTTGACCTGGAGGACCAGAGAGAGATAGTTGTCCTGGGAACACGTCTGCTGCAGGAACTCCAGCTTCATCACGTGATCGTCACGTGACGTGCTGACGTTGAACCAGCAGTAGAGAGAGGATAATGTTCCATAAAACGAACTCGGTCCCCTGAAGTCTTCTGGATGCTGAGAGTATTCTATGATCATTTCGTCAACTTCCATCTCATGTGTTCGGTTCTCCTGAGAGCATTGGGCTAGTTGACTGGCTGTCAGATTCACACTGCTGCCATTGACTGCTAGAATAGATTTCAAGTGACTGTCCAACGATGGTTTCACAGTAAGCGAATCAGTGTTATCTGCAGGTACAAGACAACTGCATCTGGTGAATACACTTAATTGGAGCATACATATTGGGACGCAAGAATACATTGTGTGTTTAAAAACAAGCACACACTTAGTTGAGGCTGATGTGATGGCAAACAGGGGGTACAATGGATGTTCAGACAATTGTCTCTTCTTAGCAGGAAATATGTCAGTCTGGGAGTATGTCGTAGCTATGGCTATAGAAAATGTAATTTGCCGCAGCTCTCTCTCTCTCTCTCTCTCTCTCTCTCTCTCTCTCTCTCTCTCTCTCTCTCTCTCTCTCTCTCTCTCTCTCTGTGTCTCTCCCTCTCTCTCTCTCTCTCACTCTCTCTCTGTCTCTCTCTCTCTCTCTCTCTCTCTCTCTCTCTCTCTCTCTCTCTCTCTCTCTCTCTCTCTCTCTCTCTCTCTCTATGTGTGTGTGTGTATGTATGTATGTGTGTTTGTGTCTGTGTGTGTGTGTGTGTGTGTGTGTGTGTGTGTGTGTGTGTGTGTGTGTGTGTGTGTGTGCGTGCGTGCGTGCGTGCGTGCCTCTGTGTGTGTGTGTTCTGATCAGTTTAGGTTGATTAGAAAATTTATATCTGGGAAGCTTTGCTTCGTTGGATCTATATCATTTTATGTGTAAGCATGTGTACGATTAAAATTGGTCGACAGAACCCCCAATTTATTTTAGCGTACACAAGCACACACACACACACACACACACACACACACACACACACACACACACACACACACACACACACACACACACACACATACATACACACACACACACACACATACACACACACACACACACACACATACACACACACACACACACACACACACACACACACACACACACACACACACACACACACACACACACACACGAACATGCACACATACACACACATACACATATAGAAACACACGCACACGCATACGCACACACACAAACTCTTTCTCCTCCTCTCTCTCTCTCTCCTTCTCTTCTTTCTCTCTCTCTCTCTCTCTCTCTCTCTCTCTCTCTCTCTCTCTCTCTCTCTCTCTCTCTCTCTCTCTCTCTCTCTCTCTCTCTCTGTCTGCCTCTCTCTCTCCTTTATGCCGCTCCACCAGCTGTGAGAGTTTTTGTTTTTTAGTCCGTCACCAAGACGGACTATTGCGATGGGCTGGTTTGTATTTTTGTTTGTTTGTTTGTTGTTTTTTGGGGGGTTTTTTGGGTGTTTTTTTCTGTCTGTCCCAAGGATATCTCCCGAACCGCTTGACCGAATCGCGTCACATTTTGTGTGGAGGTGTGCCTCCTTAATAGGAAGAGATCGGCGCAAACCATTTTGCCGTCGTGACCTTGACCTTGACGTACGACCTTGAAAACCGAAAATCTATTTTTAGCCATATCTTGGGCACCAGTCAACATAGGATGTTGAAACTTGGTATGAAGGTGGTTTGGCTTATGCCCGTTCTGATGATGGCATACCGATCAAGGTCAAGGTCAAGGTCAAAAAGATCGCTGGAGCCTGAAAATCGGAGGGTCATTTTTTTCTCCTTCTGTCTGTCCCAAGGATATCTTTCGAACGGGTTGACATAATCACGTCAAATTGTGTGTGCTGGTGTGTCACCATGAGAGAAAGGCATCCGCGCAAACCATATTGCCGTCGTGACCTTGACCTTGGCGTACGACCTTGAAAACCGAAAATCTTTCAGGGGCCATAACTCCCACACCGTTAGTGTAAGAGTCTTCAAATTTGGCATGAAGGTACTTTGACTTATGCCCGTTCTGATGGTGGCATACCGATCAAGGTCAAGGTCACGGTCCGGGCGATCCGTAGGCCTTGAAAGTGGTAGGGGTCTACACATTGGGTTTTAAGCCATATTTTCCACATTGGTACTTGACAGAAGCGCTTCAGATTGTGTGTGGTACTGTATACCCTAGAGAAGAAAACATCCGAGCATAAATTATCACCATGCTGACCTTGACCTTGAAGTGTGACCTTGAAAACCGAAATTTCCTTCTTTGCGCTATATGTTTCTTCTTCAAGCTGTATCTCGTGAACTAGAAGACAGAATCCCTTCCAATTTTGTGTCAGGATGTGACACTCTACGGGGTGTCGCAAGTGCGTGGCATTGCTGGTGACGGACATGTCTGCCGCTCGGCGACGCCCTTGTCTATTCTTGTTTTTTTGGGCATGTCAGCTGAAATTCAAATTTCGAAGACCAGCCATAGCACAAGCTATTAGGCCATTATGTCTAACTCATTGAGGCCTGCTTCAAAGCTCTCAATATTAGCTCTGTTGCAGGTGGTGATTGAATATTTGACAGCTGTCTCCACAAACACTCTCTTCATGTCAGGCCTAAGCTGTCGGTTGAAAGTGATTTCCTCTGCCAGTTTTCTGGCTTTGTCAGAAGGAAATTCTTCCACCTGCACCTGCAACAGTAAACAACCATCAGTAGTCTAGAATCTTGTAGTCAAGTATTCTGGATTTGTAAATTTTGAGAGACACAACTATTTTTTTAAAATTAAATTTTAAGTTACAGTGGAACCTCCCTTATAAGACCCCCTGTTATAAGACTCCCTCTCGCACGAGACCTACTTCTCAGAGACATTGCTCTTCTTTATAAGTATTTGCTCTTCTTTATAAGTATTAAAATTACCTCCCTCCTGTTTAAGACCTCATTTTTGATGATTTTTGAAGGTCTTATACGTGAGGTTCCACTGTATTAGAGAGATCAGACAACGCAACAACTCTTAATTGAGGCTACCAACTAAAGGTGTCACTGACAGTTTATTCTCTAAGGCCGGGTTCACATTAGATGTGTAAGTTCCGTTCGGAAAACCCTAGGCTAAATAAGTGGAAAAAAGAAGGATAAAAGTAAAACTAAAAGTTTACGCATATAGGGGAAATTCAGACACGTGCACATCTTTTCCCTTCTTTGTTTCACTTATTTATTGTTTCCGCATGGAATATCCACTTATGAGTGCACATGGCCTTAGGCTTAGAATTTCATACACAGAAATGATTTTATACAAATGCCATCACCATGTGTTTCTTCTTTGATCAATCAGACAGTTTCCTGTCATTTATGAGCGCAGATGCATCATGGTGCTGTTACGCGCCTAACTAAGAAAAGAGACCCAGCTGTTCCGACTTCGGCTGGAGGAAGTCTCGTTGAAAGTGTTTCTTGAAAAAAATAAAAGGCAAGAGATTGGGTCAGAAAGGTAGTATATGACAGTAAGCAAAGCGAAAAGTTGGAGTTAGTCTGTTATAGTCCCGTCAACAGCTATGGTTATCTCAGGACTGTCACCACATAAAGTTCTACCACGTATAGCAAAACACAAATCCAAGAATCTTAACAACGTACAAAACCTGAAAACAAAAAATGTAGTACAATTCATAACATGACACTTCCATTATTATCACAGTGCTGGAAACGTGGAGCCACGATACTCTCATTTATCGGATCCAGGTAAAAAAACCAGTAAAAAAGGATAACAAATACATACTAGTAAGCTAAAATACATTAAAAAAAGTCTATATAAGCAAATATGCACTGCAGAATGGACAACAGGTGCCCACTCAAGTGCGTAAGTATCACGTGTGGATGCCAGTGTACAATAAATAAAAAAACACCCTGGCATGTCACAAATTGTAAAATGAAGAAATGTGCAAGGGTTTTATAGAAAAAATGCAGGTGGATGGACCAATAAGGCAGAAAAAAGTAGACGCCAGAAAGCAAAAAGAGAAAAGGCAGATTCAAAGAGAGTGATAAGAGTAGGGGAAGTACTAACATAGAACTTCCAGAAGGGGGAACTATTTCTGCTGAAAGACCCCCCGGTATCCCCACAGGAGGGCCCTAACCACATAAGCCAGCCTAAACCGTTGCCCGCCTCTTCTTAAGCCCCCCACCATGATAGGTGGAAGCCCGCCGGGGTGGGGGCGAAAAGTTGGAGTCAAAGAGAGTGACAGAATAAAATAAGTTACGTCAAGCACAGAACTTCCAGAAGGTGGGGAAACTATTTATGCACAAGACGCCCCTGGAAATGAACATCGTTTTGTATCAACGCTTTTCTAAAAAAAGTATGAGTCTTTGCATCGAGTGTTTGATACTTCATACGCCATACAAACCTCCTTGATAGTGGCCATCATGGTCGGGTCTGGCACATCCTCAACATCAGCTGGGGATGAGTCGTGACACAAATGATGCACCAGTGACTTGCTGAACAGAGGACACACCAAACCAGCATGGCACAAGACGAAGCCCACCATTCTCCCAGCTATGCGACAGTCTTCAAGTGACGCTGAATCATTGGTTAACGTAAGTTTCCCTGGCACCCCAGTGAAAACGTGTGAGCTGGACATTCTTTCTATGATGTATGTTCCCAACTGTCGAGACAGGCCTGAAGAGAACAAAACAAATGTATTATATACAATGACAAGAGCTTACATAACATTGTAATTACACTTCAGTTTTATCAATACACTGTAACTCAGTACTTGGAAATCACAAATACAGTCTACTTTTCTGAAAATGAGAATGTACTTGCTTCGATTTCTTTTGTTTGTTAAGAATGTGTAAAAAATGTTATAACAGGAAAAGTGAGTTGGTTTTCTCAACATGGAAAGTCCAATGCAATCCCTTTTCTTTATTGTGACACCTCAATTTCTCTGCATATGGGCTTCACTCTTTGTAGAAATTGCAGCACACAATACTGGATATAAACAAGAAAAAGAAAGCTTTCAAGGTCAAAGTTGATTAAAATAATAAATATTTATTGGCTACGCAGCAGCGCATGTCAGTTTCAGACCACAAGACAAAATTTGAAGTCTGCTCTTTAGATCGAAGACATTACACAACCAATATATTGACATTTCAGGGACAAAGGTCTGTGTTAAAAAGTCAGTAAAAAAAAAAAAAGTACAATAATTTTAAAACTGTTGATTAAAAAAAACGCTTATGTAGGTCAATTAAAACCAAATATATGAAATTGAGTAAATCCAGGAACAAATTATTACCAGGGGCAAATACCCCTAAGGAGAAAAAGTATTCAAGCCCCAGCCTGAATATTCTCAAAGAAACAAATCATTTCTACCTGTTATTTTAAAGATCAGGCACAAGAATACACTGCAGTCTTTATGGACAGAGCTGAAATGACAATTTTTTCCCCCATTTCACTGGAAAGTACATACTTACTAACCTTTGTCATCAACACCTGTCTGGCCGCAGAATTTTATAGCCACTGGATGTTTGAGCGTGACATTACTTCTTCCCAGCCATCTCTTGAAGTCCTGGACAGCAAACTTCTGTCGGAGTAACATTTGTCGCGTGGCATTGTTGTTACTGACGCAGTTGTTCAGCTTTTCTTGGAGCTGCACTGGACTCAGCTCTTGGCAGTTGCCACTTAATAGAAAGAAAAAAACCCATACACAAAACACATTAAAAACCTCTGGAACTAAAACTTTTCACTTAATCACATCTTATCTAATACATGCTAATAACTGCTAGCAATATTAAAAAAAGGATGGTAACTTTGCTTTTGCCATCATTTGCATTACAGTTTCAAGACATAGAAGCCAATCAAAATGTATCTGATTGAACAAGAAAAATCAGACATATATAGTATGAAAGGAAAATCTCAGTGAATAGCCAGCTCCGTACCCCTACTCTGAAGGACTGAAAAGTTAGTGCATTTGAAATGCAGAATAGTTTGCTTTAATAAAACTTTTCTGTGTCCACAAAGGATATTATGTTAAAATGTTTATAAAAACATACTTATCAGGCGCTTCCTGAAGAACTGGCTCCTCTTCCCAAATCATTTGTTCATCTTCTTCCAGATCAGGGAGCTCACACCTGGTTATCAAACACACGTTTACAAAATACATATAAAGAAGCAAAGTGAGTTTAAAAATAAAGTGGGACTTCCCTATTAAGACCTTCCCTTACTAGTAATACTACTGTATTAACCCATTTACCACCCGACGGCGACCACTAGCGCCCAGTAAAAAATTGTACTCCGTTACCGCGGAGCCCCCACTAGCACCTAATTTGCACTTGCCGTATGACCACAGAATGTACTGTTTAACACACGCAAGAATATCGCAGCGCGAGACTTGCCTGTCTGCCACTTCCTTCGCAGTTTACAGTGTCAAAATTGATCGAGAATTTACAAAGTTATGATTTTTTGAATTCAACAATACAAATTTAGTTGTCCGACGAAGAATTATGGCGTCTGCTGAACGATATCGTCGCCCATTACGGCGATTTTGATGGCTTTTTAGCGGGGTAACTTGTAGAAATTGAACAAGTAGGGAGCGAATGTGACCTAGATAACAGACTTTGAAGCTCTTGAAGCTCAAATCGATGATCTGATACCAAACATGATCGCGAAAGTGGATGCCGTCGGCCAAATCACGGCGAATGGCTACAGTATAGAAATCATAGAGAAACTGTTGTAGGCTGCACTGTTTGCAAAGCCCATCTTTGCAATGGACATTGTTTTGCACAGTTTTATTGTAACATAGCTGTAGTAGATTGAATATTCTGTTCTCCGATTCCAAATTGGGAGCCTTCATTGATTTTTGACATTTATTATTTTTTTAATATATTTTTCTTAGCACATTTTGCTGTCACATGTGCCTTCTTTTTTTAAAAAGTAATCATTACCAGGAATTTGATATTTGTGTTTCTTTGTTACTTTTTCAGAGTATTAAGAACATAATAGAAATAATTAAATGCATTTTCAGACTGAAATTATATTTTTAATTATTTTTTTAAAGTACCTACTGATGTGAATTGCGCAAGTTATTTCCCTTGACATGGGATTTCATAGTAAGGTTAGCGCCGGGCGGCTGGGGGTAAGAGCGTTAAGTAAGACTCCCTCTCAGTTGTGAATGAGAGACTTAGTGCGATTTTTCTCACACCAGAGGGCATGACGCACGTGTGGGGCTAATCCTCTCAATATTATTAGTTGGGGATAAAGAGAGAGACAGTGAGTGGTCCTACCATCACTCTCTCTCTCACTACGCCCAAGTAAGAAAATCGCGTGATAAGCCTCTAGTGCATTGACTGCCCTCTGGCGTGAAAAATATCGCCATAGGTTGACCATTGTCACCTAAGCAGTTCACTAATTACCATCCCCCACCCCAGTCTTTATATGGACCCTGATGTAATAGAAATTTAGCTATACTTCAAGAATGGTAACACACACCTTTCATAGTCACAAAGTACAGTAGGTCTACTCCACTGGGGTCCGTAATACATCTGACAGCTCTCTCATCAAAGCAGAAAGGCTACTGTACTGTACTTTGTTATTTATTTAATGTTAGCTTATGACCTTGATGGAAAAAAAATTCACCAATAATTGCCCACTTCACACTCGATTTCTGTAGGAAAAAAACAAAGCTAACCATTTCAGCCATTCTTAAGCAGGTGGAACTGGCGATAGGTCTAAAAGATTCAGTAACTGTTGTTTGTAGTAGTAGTGGCAGTAGTAGTAGCAAAAGTGGAAAGGGTAGAGGGCAAGATAGAGCTTTTGTGCCTTATGCTATAGTTTGCCCTATGTATGTGTGCGACTGTGTGTGTGTGTCGTGAAATGGACAGCTCTTGTCTGTGCCACATGATAAAGAGAGAGCTCTGTGTCTGCCGTAAAGATTGGTTAGCGGACCATCTTTTAGAGACGCAGCTTTAACGGCATAAGAAATATAAACTGATAGGACAGATGGGGAGACTCAGTTATTAGAAACCGGGTAGTGCTGTACTGACATTTACACTAGCCTGTGGGTATAGTGACATGGAGAAATCTTATTATCTGATGTGGTATTTTGGCCAACCCTGTAATGGTAATAGCAGGTAAAGTATGGTTGTGCTACACTTTACCATGGAAGAGCATGCATACGTACAAACACACACACACAAATAGGCAGACAGCGATAAAAACAGAGAGAGAAATAAAGAGGGAGGGAGGGAGGTAAAGAGAGAGAACAAAAAAGACCAAGTCAAAAAGGGGTAGTCTCAAAGAGTGATATAATAAGACAAAAACTAGGAGCATCAACTCACACACAAAAATATCACAATCCAGTGCTGTTTCATGCTTACCTTTCAACATGGACAATGGCATTCAACAGATGTTCTGGGACTGACTGGACTGCAGCCTGCACAAGAGCCATGAAAAAGATTTTTTTTAATCTATGGTGATGATCGAATGTGCGCAATTTGATGATTGAACTCAAAGACAATGTGAAGACAACACAATAATAGTCTGACGTTGAATTAAAGGCATTTCAGTTTGTTTCCAAAGTTTCATTTAAACTGTTGTAGATGTTTGCTGATGAATTTTGAATTGTTCGTATGCTAACTTTTCTTGACAGCAGCACACCAAAACTTTAATTGTGCCACCATTTGTAATTATCGGGGTGTATCACTTTGTAGCTTACTCTCAAAGCGATAGACTCGGCTCAAAACGATAAGCTGGGCCACAATAAAAGAAAAAAGTGATACTAATTGCCACATATTCTAGTAAAACATTATTTACAGGGTGTTTACATGCACAAGCCCGCTTTACATTCTAATCTACTCCTGTTCTTACAGGATTGGGAATCCCCCAAAGATGGAGTGTGGCTGCCCACATGGTGGGGTAATAGAAAATGGTCATACTCATCATGTTCTCATCTGTAGCTGTTGATGATCCCTGGAGTCGTTTAGACAGGGTAAGACAGACAGATAGGATTGGGGGAAAAAATAATAGTGTTACGTTACCTGATTGTCCTGTCCCTCCTCTGTAACCTCAGACCCCCTTGCAAAAGCGTTATCCACACCCTGAAGCACACAAACATGAAAATACTCAACAATATACAACCAATGCTTCATGGCTGTGTAATGTATACTATGTGATTGTGAGTGTGTTGGGTAAATTTTTAATGGCAACATATAGATTTTTGCAGGTCATACAATTTTTGCACCTTGCTTGTAAATGGTAGATTTTTTTAATTAATCTTACTATCTATTCTAACTAAATATTTACCAACACTCAAAACATTAGCATATTCATTCACCAATTTGGAACACATAGCATATAAAAAAACTAAAGTAGCAAAGGGCCGCTACTCTCGTCATTCAGGAAGCGAGAGTTATACTCCTACATCCGGGGGATGGAAGTTCAGTTTAACGTCGCGTATCGGCTTTCACCATGTACGACGGGCTGAACAAACCAACCAGGGTATAAACAAAAATTTATGTTCCTGAATCACTGTCTTAGCCAAAAGGCCGAGAAGCGATCAGGAGTGATTCACATCCGGGGGTGTGGCCATATGACCTATCAAAGTCATTCTCTTTCTTTACACTGACGTGTTTTGAATGTTGGTCAGTATGGTTGGAATAGATGGATGCTTTTTTCAACATATACATGTGGATCAAACGTTTTGAAAGACCACCTTATATAACATTTTTCCTATCTGTTTTATTGTTTAAAGACAGTTTGTCCAGTTACTCTTTTATTTGTTGGTGCAATAAAATGATATGTCATAAAGAAAAACTGCAAGGTAATAAAGCATGACAAAAATAAACGAAAGCTCATTGTACATGTATGTAAAATAACGCCTGAAGGTGCTGATGGGACCCAGAGATGCACCAGACACGCCTGCCCTATCTTATAGTTAACATTACAAAGTTAACATAAACATTTGCGCTTCAAGGGACACTAGTAATTTAATTATTTTTTTTTACCTAACTCAAAACAAATAAAATCATGCATGTGTATCTTGCGTAAACAAAACATAACAAAAGCAATAGAAAAGATAGTATGTCTTTACCCGCTCATCCTGTTCACTTTCTGTAGCCAATGACTGCCTCGGCAAAGGGTTATCCACATTCTGAAACGTGGAAATACTTTTTGAAACTGACAGACTAATACTAGAAGGGTATTTTTTTAAATCATTAAAAATGGGCAGACATTTCAAATCTGTTATTCTAAAGATTTGTTACACTGAAAAAGAACATTTATGCATATGATCAATTCATAAACAAAACACTGCAACACTTTTGCTAAATGTATATTGCATAAACCATAACAGTAACAATACATTCTCAGGCATCAAAGAAATAAAAACATATCAAAGATAAATTATGTGCAGAATTCAAAGCTACAATGTGTAAGACACTGATGTATTATAATTTACCTTACTCTGTCAATAGAACAATATTTTACATCACAAAGGAACTTTAAAAAGGAATGACAGTGGCATAGTGGTGCCAACGGGGCCACCCCCCAAAAAACCCAACAACAACCCCAAAATACACTTAAACCAGACATACGTGTAGATAGACAGTCTATCAAAAGAAGGCCTAGTCTACGGAAATACAGCTGAATGGACGGTTACTCACTTAAAACAGAATCACTTCATTGAAGGCCTACCTTCAGCATAGTTCCAGCAAGGATTATAAAATGCTTCAAACTCCTGTTTACTTCATTTTAAAATAAAGTCATTCATCACCTGACCACAATAAAGTTGGAGCTCTGTTCATTTAATTTTCTTTCGTAACAAGCTCCATGTACACAGTACATGTTGTTGGCTTAGTACAATGGAAGTGATTTGAATACAGAGCGCACCGTTTGCGAATAAGAAAAACATACCAATAAGGCAATATTAAAAAAATTACCTTAGGTTGGTGCCGCTCATCTGGCAAAATGTAAACACAGCCTTGCCCAAGTCTGGCAACAGCTTCAGGCGTCCACTGGAACGAGGAGGACTCAGAGCAGGCATGCAATCTTCTGAGGCCTTTCGGTACACTGTCAGAAATACAATCAATAGCATCAATACACAATGCAGCATGCCAGCTCTTGGCCTCGGTTCACTCAAACTTAGGTCTATTTAAGTTATATGAACAACTTCAACAAGCATTGTACAGACTCTTCTTAAGATTTCCCATTTCTTCATCTGAAACAAATGTAGCAATAGTATTAGTAGACTTCATAATTTCTTGTTATATATATTTATATATAAAAGAAAACACTTAAATCCAAGATAACATTTAATTTTGGTTTGCTTAGTCAGCAGAAGCCTTCTTAAGGGTACAAATAACTAAAAGGAATTTTGATGTCATGTTCTTACTGATCTTAGTGTTAGGAATCAATAGTAATGGAATACAAAATGATCTTAGCGTAAGTTAATAAATAGGTATCACTATTAGGTATTATAGTCACAGAGACGTCTGTAAATTTCGGGTTGCTCCCACCTGCAGAGCGCGTCGCAGCCAGAGGTGTGACACCAAATTTATTTTTTTTGCATGCGAGTTTTGTGCGACTGAAGTTGCCGGTTGGGATCAATTTTGACCAAATGACAATTTTTTCATTGCTACTGGGTTTCAGTTAACGAGTGCTAAGTGCATGGGCACACAGGACCTTGGTTTATCGTATCATAAAAAAATCTGTGCACATACATACACAGAAATGAAACATTTTCTAAATTAAACTTGTTTATATCTTGGCCACATTTGATCAAAATCCATGATACAGTAGTTTCAGCCTAAAGCTAAAGTCTAATTTAGAGACAACTGATTCATGAATAGACAGACTTAAAGAATACCTGCCAGACTCTGGCCTGGTAATTACACAAAAGTCAACTCTTTTAAAAGATTTCAGTGGTCTTATTAAGTTACTGGACTGCACACAATACAACAAATTTGTTATTTGTTCTCCAACTTCTTGCTAAACTAAGAATATGTGAGAATTCAGTGATTTTGCTAAATCAAATGACTGCAGCCTTGCTACGGGCTACGCACACTTGAATTACTTGTAGTACTGTTGTAATTTACAGGGATGATTATGGCAAGTCTATTTTAGTATTATTCACTGGCAGTTACAAAGAAAGAATGACCAACCTTAGGAATTGAAACTGCATGACCTCCCCCTCAGGAGGGTCATACAAATTGTGGAACAGCATGGAGATATTTCTCCGGAGGTCACTGATGGTATCATGGTTCGTAAAATTCAGTCTTTTGATGCGGCCTGCAGGTCCCATGGCCTCCCGTGCTTTACCTTTGGGTATAGATACCCCAGTATTTTGTTCTCCTGCCTCAATTGGAGGCATACAGACCACGTCTTTAGAATATTGCTTCAATTTTGGAAGCTTTCCACTGACAACCATCACAGAGGTTGTATTTCCCCGACGTCTTCTGCCACCTGTTCCACCCACTCTTGATGTAGATGGGGTGGGGCCAATGCTAGGCCGTGATGCCATGTGGCGAGAAGGCATCTGAAAATCAATAATATGCAATTTATATGAAATTCTGCATGAGAAAATGAACATTACAACAAAAAAGGCACACAAGAGATTTCTAAGTGCAGCCAAACGAAAAACTTAGTCAGCAGCCTCGAAAATAGCAAATTAATAGTAATAATAATAAATTGGGGTGCAACTCATTTAAAAAAACACAAAAGTCACATGGGGGAGGGGGGCAGAAGGTCCCTAGACAGTATAATTATGATAGGTCTCATACATTTAAGAACGGACACAATTTCAGCATCAGAATTATACAGAAAATGTTAAATGTGTGAAAAAGTTAAGCCTTTGAATCACCTCACCCCACCATCCACCTGCATCATTTTTGGGAGAGCATGTCTGCCCCCCCCCCCCTCCTATGTGCCAGGAGAAGGGGGACAGCCGCACCCCTCCCCATGTTTCTATGTCACCAATAGACTACCTACAGCTTTTGAGGATATTTTCTGCAGTGGTTTTTAAGGGTATTGAGAGTATAGAAACAAAGCAACAGCAAAGAAGCTACAAAAATCGCAGTACCCAAGGGTGAAACCTAAGAAAAGTGAATAGCACGAAGGCTGAGGTTCAAGCTGTCGCCTTGACAGGATGAAACCCCTCATGGTGATTAAGAGGCGCCCTATGAAGCCGAAGTTTTTTTCAGTAGTAAAAATCAGACCATTTGGATGCAGCTTTCATCTTTTCTTTTCTCATTCCAATAGAATGATAAATGCTCATCATTCAAAGAATTCAACCCTGCAATTTAAAGTATTAAACCCTGAAATAACTAGACATGGGGAGAAGATGAGCTCACAATAGTCAGTAATAATTTAAATATTTGATGATACATAATTACATTGTTTACTTTGCTATGCAGAAAGATATTTATAATAATCAAGATTGAAGGAGATAGTATTCATGTGTGTGTGGAGGGGGGGGGGTGATACTGATAGAGGGGAAAGACAAGGGTTAAAAGTCATGCACGACCGTTAAATGCATAATTATTTGTATTTAGCCATTTTAGGGGGCATGCATGACATAAAACCACACATGTTGCATATAGAGCTCTAGACCATAGGCCTTTATTTATTTCGCAGTATCCTGGTAAAACCAATCCAGTTACCGTAGTGGACCCTGGGGCCGAACCCTGACCGGTGTGGCGTTCTCAAAATGGATTTGTTCTCAATATCATGTCTGCGCATGTGTAAAATTATTTTTTTATATATTTTGATGGTTTCATGTTAGGGTTAGGGTTAGCAGGGCTCCCAGGGACCCCTATTTGGGGGTCTATGAAGCACTAAAATTCTAAAGGACCATATAAAAGAATGTGCAGGGGGTCCCAGGGATGCACTGCATGCAGTGCACGTGACAAATTATTTCTAGAATTCGCAATGCCACTGGGACCCTCTATCCTGCCTCTATGACCCTCTATACTGTTAAGTGAAGGAGTCCCTGGGACCCCTTGTTTTGCGGGATTGGGACTGGGAGCCCTGGTTAGGGATAGGCTTAGGGTCAGTTTAGGTTAGGTTGCTGCTGGACGTGGCATCATGTTGGTGTCCCACTGAACGGGCGCTGGCTGGCCAGGTCACTACAAGTATCAAACTATAATAGGTTTTTATTATTGTTTTGTTTTGTAAGATGTCACATCATGTACGTCGATATAATGCCACAGTATGGCGCTTTCGACTATGATCAAGATCAAGATCAATATCAAGCTTCTCGTGTAATCAATGTCTTACCGGCGCACAAAGTTCAGGCAGTCTGGTATTGGTAAAATCATCGTCCGAGTCTGACAGTGGCAGCTCTACATCAGGCAGCAGACGACCAGACCGAACAGGAACTGTTGTTGTTGCTTGCTGTCGCTGCAAAAAAGCCTCTGCCATCTGCTGGGCAAATTCTGTTAGATCAGATTTTTCAATGCTGCAGCCTGCTTTCGTACACTTCACACACAACACCGAGGAACAAAGATGTGTCAAAATGTTCCCGCGGTTTTAGAAGCCCTCGATGTCAAGAAATAAATCCTATCGTAAAATAAATCCCCGTCATGCCGCGCCACCACCGTAATAATAACTTTTAAAAAAAAATATTGATGTGTCAATCTACTCAGAAGGAACCGATAAATTGAGCAGGACAGTGTAAATCTACAACTTTGCCGAGAAACCGATGCACAAACCCACGGGCATGCTTCTGCCCGTTTCCAAATGCAGTATCGCAGGGTATCTTTCTCACGAGAGATATATGTCATGTAGCACCGGTCATTTTCTGAGCGGTAGAGCTAAGGAAGATGTATTTTCGTAGAAGAAAGCCAAACCAAAAAAAGGAACAGTCTATCAGTTTTTGCGCCACCTTTCTTATACTTCCAATGTTTTAAACAAATCTATCTAATGTAAACAGTGCTATCATAACTATTTCATTCATATAAGACAAATTTTCCCTCATCACACTAACTGCTCCCTTGAGGAGCTTAGTAGGTCAATGTCTAACACCCGTGACGTCACTTTGTATGCGAATGAGCCTCGTTCTCCATAGAATGAATTGCGTTTAGTACAGAATTTATTCTGTAGGACAGAATTCATTCTGTGCACAAAATTTATTCTGTGGGACACAGAACTCATTCTGTGCACAAAATGAAATGTGTATATCACAGAATAAATTTGGTGCACATAATGAAATATGTCTTAGAATGAATTATGTCCTACAGAATCAATTCTGTCCTACATAATAAATTGTGTGTGCCACAGAATGAATTATGTCCTACAGAATGGATTCTGTCCTACAGAATGAATTGTGTGTGCCACAGAATGAATTATGTGCACCACAGAATGAATTATGTGCACAGAATGAGGAAAGTGCCTCATTTTACCACTACAAATCGTGCAAATAATTGTTTGACGTTTGGAATGCCATACTACCCAGCCTCAGCCGTGCCTTACAACGCGCGCATCAGCTGGCAGCACCAACAGTTTCGCTCGCAGGCATGAGTGTACCCCCACCTCTACACTCACCACCACTCCAACCCTCCCTTTCTCTCACCACTCTTCCTGCTTCTACCAAGGGAAGGCATACCACATACACATTGGACCAGCTGTTGACCATCAACACAGCTAGCCAGTCTTCTCTCAAGCCTGACATGATCGCCACTCTGAAAGAACTTGGCATCGGCTACATATTACCACGCGAAAAGCGCTCAAACCGAGGCGGTACACGGAAACGTAAACAGATCCGTGTACTAGGCAGTCAACATGGGCCCTGAGTTTATGACCCCCGCAGACCCAACATTGAAAACCTGATCTATGGGCTCCTCATAACAGTCAGTACCCCACCATCAGACCAGCTGTGTGTGTCACTCTTTAATTAATGCACAATCTGTGGGCCCTGCTACTACTAGAACGCAAACCGCCGACTTCGTCACTGCCAATGACATTGACGGAATGCTGTTAACCGAAACTTGGCTCCGTTCGTCTGGAGATGAAGCTAAGTGTAGTGACCTAACTCCAGTCGGATGCGCTCTACGTTCTTTCCCCCTGCCCTTCCCATCCCTCTGGAAAGTTCGCTCGCGGTGGTGGCATCGCATTGCTACACACAGACTCTCTCTCCTCTTTGCCTAATCAAATGATTTATGATTGTCATGCTGTAGAAACACGCTCCCGCACACGCATTTCACTAAACAATCTCTCCGTGCACACTCGCAATCTTTCCCTTCAATCGGTGCAGAAATTAAACACGGGACAATAAGATGTCGCTTAGTTCCCCTCTTCTTACTAAAGAAGATTATTTATTACAACAAATAATAGGAACTGATATCAATTCTGTATAAAGTAACTTTCACAATCAATATCAAATATGTACGAAATCTTTCTCTCAAACAAAAGAGAATATAATACTATTCACAATTAAGCCTCCCACTTAATTACGCAATATTTAAATACTATAAATGTCAATGGCCAATACTGTAATTCCGTTAACTACAATTATATCACTATGAGCTCAATAATAAATACCGTTCCAAATTCCACTAGTTGATCTCGTTCCCGATCCCGTCCTTGACACGTACACACTTCTTGTGTTCCCTCCAAAGTTAATTCTTCTCCTGAAGAATATAACTGCCGTTCTCCTGAAGAATCTACTGCTCCGTCCCGCAGTTTCCATCGTTCCAGACTAATCGTTTCCTAGTCCTAGGTGATCCTTTGTAGGCTAACTCCTACATACAATATACATACTCTTCCCGAGTAATAGACGGTACAATACCCATCAACATGACAGGCCTTGTATGACTAGACAGTCAAACAAACACATCTCCATAGACCTCATCTGTCCTCCCGACAGAGAGCATAGTGGCCAAACCGCCTATCAGTGGAAACCTCCACTCTCTCCACATTTCTTCAGCATACGCTGCTGGTACTGGCTCAGGGACATCTGTCCTGGGTGTCTCCAACACCTCCCAGCACCCCACTATACATTGGAGTCCACCAATGCTTTGGACCATTCCTCTCAATGGTTCCTAAGATACTGCCCTTTACTGATTGACAAAGCTTTCCAAAGTCAACTACTGAACTCTGTTCAGAATCACTACCAACCCTTATCCAAATCCAATATCACACAAGTTAGAGGTTAAAAACGCTCACTTCAGCTAAGAGATTAAAAAAACTCACTACAGCTCAAGCTGTCAATGCAAGCCCAAAAATCCTCTATACACTTCACAAGAAGATAACAACCTCTCACACAGTGATCATAATAGACTACTATATATACTATACACCAAAAGTTACGCATCCCCGCGCAATCCAAAAACATGATGAACACTATATGTTACCATTTTAGGTTCATTCATCATACCATACAATTGCAAATGAAACCATATAACCATAAAGTACGCCTGTTAGTCCCAAGACTAACAACATCACAAAATGTGTGCAATACTAAATCTGACACACATGACAATGGTGAACTTGGCAGACATCCACTCATTATAAATGGTTTTGTAAAAACTATAAAATTTTGGTTCAGGATATTAGGCATGGACGAGAAACGGCTACGCAAACAGGCGTATAAAATGTTATTACATTTAGATGCAGTTGGTAAAAATAATTGGGTGAGTGAACTTAGATTTATTTTGAATAGTACTGGTTTTGGTTTTGTGTGGCTCGCTCAGGGAGTGGGTAATGTGAACGAGTTTTGTAAAGTGTTCAGAGACTAATTGACATGAACATGCAAAACTGGGAGTCAAAGATAAACTCCAGTGAACGTTATTCACTGTACAGAGACTTTAAATCCGAGTTAAGTCCAGAAATGTATCTTGATTGTTTTAAGCAGAAAAGTTTTATAGATGCACTAATCAGTTTTCGTATGGGTATAAGCAACCTGAAAATCCATAAAAATAGGTATGTAAGACTTGATGTGCATGTTAATAATTACTGCCCCTTTTGTCCTGGTGACTTTGAAACAGAACTACACTTTTTGTTTCGCTGTAAACAATATGATCATATAAGGCACGAGCATCTAAAGAACATAGAGCATTTTAATGAACAGAGGGAGTTTTGCCGTTTGATGGCAACTGGAAATGAAATTTTGATTCGGCAGTTGGGTTGGTTTATCTTTAAAGCCCTTCAGATTAGAGACAAATGAAAAAGAAAAAAGTATTATTAATTATTGTGTAACTGATGATATTTGTTCCCTTTGTTCCCTGTATAATTAATTTGTATGTTTGATCTGTTTTCTTGTCGTTCTATATTGTGCCGCCCCCCCCCCCCCCTATCCGATTATTGAAATGTAACTTGATGTAAAATGTCAACTCATGATATGGGCCAAGGCCTGAATCATTGAACCATTCGCATTCACATTCGCATTTGCATTCTCTCCTCTTTGTCAACTATTAAGACTGTGTTTCCCTTCACTCATTCTTCGTTTGAACTTGCTCATTTGTCCGTCAACCTACAGCACGCCTTTGTCAACTTCGTCTGTGTTTATCGTCCACCTCCCAGTAAAAGAAACATGTTGAAAGACAGTACATTCCTTGACGAACTGCCTTCTTTCTTAGAGTACTGTTCTTCCCTGTTTGGTAAAGTGATCATTGCTGGTGACTTTAATATCCACTATGAAAATGTCACGGACAATAACACCATGAAATTTAGAGATATTGTAAGCATGTATAATTTTGTTCAATCTGTCACTGAAGCTACTCATGTGCATGGTCACATTCTCGATCTTGTCTTGTACCCATGCTGTGATACTTTTGTCTTGTCTACAACTGTGTGTCACGATCTTACGTCCGATCATGTGTCTGTGTTGGGCAAAGTAAGTCTCCCCAAACCTGTCCGTCGCCGCACAACAAAATTCATCCGCTCTTTTCATAAGACCGACAATACTAATTTGAAAGATGAATTAGAAACTGCCATAACGCCTGACATGTCTCTTCCCGATTTAAACTTTTCTTTGCAAAATCTGCTCGATAGGCACGCCTCTCTCCATCAGGTGTCTGTCAGGACGGAGAGAGCCACACCTTGGTACAATACAGTCGCTCCCCAACTCACACAGTTAAAACGCGAGCGCTGCAGAGCAGAAAGGTGGTGGCTCTCCTCTGGTCTCACTGTTCACAAACAGATCTACAACTCAATCAAACGAACCATTGCCGACTTAGTACAAAGGGCTAAGACTCAGTTTTTCTCCTCTAAAATTTCCGCTAGCAAGACTTGCAAAGAACTCTACCGAAACATGAATCAAACCCTAGGCAAAACACAAGCTGCTGTATCCCCTTCAAATATATAACCTACAAAACTCACTGACACCTTTCTGACCTTTTTCTGAGACAAAATACTAGCCATTCGAAATGCTTTTCTTTCTTCTCAGCCTCTAGACGAGTTCCCAGCCTACTCTGGTCCAACTTGCCCATATATGCCTAAATTAAGATTTTGTTTATCATACTATTTTTTGGGAGGGAAATAATGTTCATAGACCATCCATAACCATAAGAATGTAATTGTTTGTGTATTTTCATATTTACAGCCACTAAAAGAACTGCCCCCATATGGGGACGCTAGGCTCGAATGGGTACATGTATATTGTCAGATCAATAATACAAGAAACAAGTGAAAACATTATTTTGACATTTTATTTTTCAAAGTTTTACAGTTTGAAACGCTTCACATAAGCTTGTTGCTTTCTTTGTGACACACCTTACCGTGAAACAATCTAAACAGCCAAGAGGTCAAAGGTCAAAATAAAAGGATAAGATCTGCAATGAGCAGCAATGCACTATCTGGAAAACCAAACTATTCAAATTATGAATGTCATGTCTCTTTTGATCTCACAAGCAAGGTCAGTCAATATACCTGTTGTAAGAAAAGTGATCATTGAAACATAAAATATCATTACAACTGTAACTTCAGGGGAAACATACATTGAACAATAAACCGAAAAAGATAACCCAGCAGTCATTTCTTCTGAACACTGTCTACACAGTGTGAAATGCCTCAAAGCATTAATTTTGAGGTGTACAGCACATTGCATTTCTTGCACTACTGCCTTGACTTTCCTCCACAAAATGCACAGTGCAGCTGTTTGCCCATGGACTGGATGAGATGATCTTTGCTGTCAAGTCGAATGGCTTGAGGCACTCTGCGGTCAAGTCTGGGACATCGGCCAAGCTGCATGGGGGGCTTGCGCCAGGTAGTTGTTTGCAATGGCACGTCGAACTGCCAGAAGATTCAGAGGGGTTGTGAGGCAGGCTCTGGAACGGCGATACAACAGCCATGTTTGCTGGATGGCCAGATCAAGGCAGAATGCAAATATTGGCCACCACCATTTCCTGCTTCTGATGGCCACTCTGTATGTGTTCACGTTCTGATCCATTCTGTCCACGCCACCCATCGTCTTATTGTAATGTCTGATGATGAAGGGCTGGGAAATCTGATTTGTTTGATGATCTGACCTGGACCACCGACCCGTTGTCTGAATCGGGTGCAGGCCTACTTTGTTGGACACGACGTTCGTCACCAACATGCTCTCTGCCATCTGCCTGAATGACAGTAGCAGTTGCCCTGGCTGCCAGTTGCCATCCATTCACATTTTGAATAACGCCTCCCACATCCTCATCACCACTGTTCTTATCTGTCAGTTCATCAACATGAGGGGGTATGAAGACATCTGCACGCTGAAAGTGCCCTGACTCTTCCAGTGTATCCAAAACTTTGTTTACGTTGAAGTTTCTGGAAAGAAATAGCACACATCACACTATGAGTGCATATAAAAAAAACTGTACCCATTTGAGCTTAGCGTCCCCATATGGGGACACTGCTTTCTAAGTGAATATCTACAAAACTATAAAAAGTAAAGAAAATCTGAAAGAGACATTTCTTATTTATACTCAAAACTTCATTTTTTCTTCTGTATTACTTATAAAAAAGTTTATAGTGTAGAAATTATTAACTTACCTTTTTTGTGTAGACATTTCTTGCTCAGCACGTCCTACTTTTCAACCAAAATGGCGCCAAGAGAAAAACAACTCCGGGGAAATAAGTGTAATGACCCAATGAATTTGTGTACGCTGCTTCCCTTTAACTGTTGAAATCAAACTTACTGCTTAACTACAGATATCTTCCTAAATAAATGCCTTTTAAGTAACTATCCCCATATGTGGACGCTAGGCGTAAATGGGTTAAGCCAGTCACAACACAGTTTGTGAAAGAGATTCGCGAAAAAACGGCCCCAAAATCTTGTGAACTTGACCCTTTCCCTACATCCCTCCTCTACGAAAACATTGATACATTGTTACCAGTCATAACAAACATTTTCAACCGTTCATTGTCAAGTGGTACAGTCCCTGATGATTTTAAAGACGCAATTGTGAAACCCCCCTCTTGAAAAAATCTACTCTGAATCCAGATTAAATTAAAAAAACTATCGGCCAATCTGTAGCCTCCCCTTCTTGTCAAAAATCTTAGAGAAAGTAGTTCGTCATCAGCTATCTCAGCACCTTGTTACGAACAATCTTCTCAGTCCCTATCTATCTGCTTACCATGCTGGACACAGTACTGAAACAGCTCTTATTCACCTTTTCTATTTCCATTATTCTTAAATGACCTGGAACAGTTTCTGTTGCAAACTGGTAATTCTTACTTAAACACTAACTTGACTTACTCAGACAAGCAGTTAAAGGACTATATTACGTTACTGGTATTACTGTATGCTGATGACACAATATTATTATCATCTACTGCTAAAGGTTTGCAAAGGGCATTAGATACTTTGTTTTAATTATTGTTCTATACGGAAATTACAAGTGAATAGTTCCAAAACAAACGTAATGATATTCAACAATCGTAACAATCACTTAAGATTTCATTTAGTAAATTCTGAGCTAGAAATTGTAAGTTATATGAAATAGTATTTTTTTAAAGCAAAGAAAACTGTGTTTGAACAAGCACAGCGAGCAATGTTTCATGTTCTTCAGGTATCTCGTTCTAACAAAAATAAGTATTAATGTAACTCTAGATATGTTTGAGAAAATGGTACTGCCAGTATTACTTTATGGTTCTGAAATATGGGGTTATGAAAATTTAAATATTTTAGAAAAACTACAGCTGCAGTTTCTTAAATAT
>JAGGCT020004177.1:57500-69513 GCA_017654935.2 Phymorhynchus buccinoides
TGAGTAAGGAAGTCCGGATCTTATCAGTCTGCTCGATTTGTGATAAGTGATGAATTCTTCAGGGGCAAGACCGGTACTAACCCCTCCACCTCTCTGTAGAGCATGGTCAGGCAGAGGTGATGGCGCTTTTGCTGAAGGGATGGAAGCTCAATTTTTTCAAGAAGTTTGGTGACACTGCCAGGCGTTGTGGACTTATAGTCGCCAGTGATGAAGCGGGCAGCATTTCGTTGTATACGTTCTATACTGTCAATGTCTTTCTGTAGATAAGGGTCCCACACAACTGCAACATATTCTAGCAAAGGGCAGACTAGAGCTAAATAGGCATTGGTTTTACACCATGGTGGGCAGCGACGGAGATTTTGATGGAGGAAACCAAGGGTGAAGCTTGCTTTCTTTGTAATGCTGGAAATATGTGGTCCCCATTTTAGGTCCTCAGATAGTAGAATGCCCAGGTATAGATTTGTTGGAACATGCTGGAGGATGGTGTTGATTAGTTGGTAATAGAAGTTGGATTTGTTGCGTAAAGATAGAATGTAGCACTTGGAAACGTTGAAGCGCATGCCCCAAGTATTTGCACAGGTCTCAAGCTGTTGCAGATCTTCTTGCAGGGTCTGATGGTCCTTAAAGTTATTAATTGTTCCTATAAAGAAGGCAGTCGTCAGAAAATAATCTGATTTTTGATGTTCGATTGACAGCTTTTGGTAGGTAATTGATGTGGCAGAGAAATAGGAGGGGGCCAAGCACTGTACCTTGTGAGACTCCAGAGTCGACTGATGTTTTTTCCTGAGGAGGTTCCTTCTAACACTACTGTCATGGTTCTTTGAGTAAGGAAGCAGGAGAGCCACTGGTGGAGGGGGCCTGTAATTCCGTAACGTTTAAGTTTATGGAGGGGTTTGTCATGAGGCACAGAGTCAAAGGCTTTAGAAAAATCTAGAATGGCGATGCGTACTTGCGTTTTGTTATCAAAAGAGGACAGAAGGTCATGGCTTGTTGTGAGGAGTTGCGTTTCACATGAGTAGCCTGCACGGAATCCATGGTTGAGGTTGGTGAGGATGTTGTGGGATTAAAGATGGGACATTATGTGGCGGACGATAATATGTTCTAAGATCTTACATGGGACAGAGGTGAGAGAAATGGGGCAGCAGTTTTCTGGGAGGTGTCTTTTACCTTTTTTGTACATGCTGGAAATATTTGCTGCAAGCCAGTCTTCTGGGAGGGAGCCGGAGTCTAGGGATTTTTGGTAGATATCTCTAAGGGCTGGGGCAATATGTACTGCACAATTTTTAAGTACTAAATTGCGGATGCCATCTGGTCCAGGTGCCTTGTAGGGTTAGAGATTGTGAAGTAGTTTTGCGATGCCTGGTGCGGAGATGTTGATGTGGCTAATTGGGGCTGAAGCAGTAGGCATTTCGGGCATAACATCGCTGCTGCTAGGTTTGGTGAAAACTGATTTAAACTGTTGGAGGAGGAGACGGGCTTTGTCATGGCTGTTTGTTGTGAGTCCGCCATGTTCGTTTAGTGGGGCTACTCCGGAGTTGTCTTGTTTCTTGGATTTTATGAAATGCCAAAATGGCTTGCTGTTATTATTTGCAAGACCCTTTTGGATGGCGTTGTTAAGAACGTTCCACTCTGCTCGCCTCATTTCTTTTCTGCAGTGCCTTTGGAAGGATCTGAATGTGGTCCAGTTGTTAGATTGTTTGGCCTTTCTAAATCGTTTTTGTTTTCGTCTTGGTAGCCATTTAATTGTGTTGTTGATCCAAGGTAGAGAAGAACAACGTTTCTGTAGAGATTATGGGATGTGTGTATTGATAGCAGACAGGAGCTGCATCTTGAATGAGGTCCATAGTGTTGATGTGTCTTCTCCATTGTTGTAGTCCTTGATGTTGTTGTGTGTATTGATAGCAGACAGGAGCTGCATCTTGAATGAGGTCCATAGTGTTGATGTGTCTTCTCCATTGTTGTAGTCCTTGATGTTGTTGTGTGTATTGATAGCAGACAGGAGCTGCATCTTGAATGAGGTCCATAGTGTTGATGTGTCTTCTCCATTGTTGTAGTCCTTGATGTTGTTGTGTTTATTGATATCAGACAGGAGCTGCATCTTGAATGAGGTCCATAGTGTTGATGTGTCTTCTCCATTGTTGTAGTCCTTGATGTTGTTGTGTGTATTGATAGCAGACAGGAGCTGCATCTTGAATGAGGTCCATAGTGTTGATGTGTCTTCTCCATTGTTGTAGTCCTTGATGTTGTTGTGTTTATTGATAGCAGAGAGGAGCTGCATCTTGAATGAGGTCCATAGTGTTGATGTGTCTGCTCCATTGTCGTAGTCCTTGATGATGTTGTGTTTATTGATAGCAGAGAGGAGCTGCATCTTGAATGAGGTCCATAGTGTTGATGTGTCCGCTCCTTTGTTGTAGTCCTTGATGATGTTGTCAGCAGCTGTCTTGATGTCATTCTTGAGTGCATTCCAGTAGGCTTTCTTAAATTCGTAGGTCTTGCGTTTTGGTTGAGGGGATGCTTGCGGTTTTCAGTCAAAATCAGAAATGACGATATCGTGGTCCGAAATACCAGGAATGATGGTGGAAGATTTGAGGAGTGAAGGATTGGTGGTGAAGACAAGATCGAGAACTGCTTTTTCACGGGTTGGCTGGGTTTGTGTTTGGGATAGCAGGTTTGAGGAGGCGAAGTCTATCAGGGTTTGTTGAACATAACGGTCGCTTGCAGAAGTGTGGAGGGTGTTGTTTTCCAAATTGATGTCCGGGCAATTTAAATCACCAGAAATAATTAGGTGTTTATGTTTTTTGCCGTCAGCTGTTAATACATTAAGGGACACTTGTAGTTCGGTTAGGTCTTTTTAGTAACAGTGGGGCATGTAAAAGGCTCCAATGAAAAGGCATTTGGCTCCTTGAAGTTTGATTTTAACCCATTCAATCTCACAGTTTCTGACTAGCTCAAGTTGTTCTATGGTGGCCAGGGACTCATGTGTGAGGATGAAAGTCCTTCCGCCTAGGGTTGATAGGTCATGGCAGTGTACTCTTTGGGGAATACGTCATATGATTTAATATGATTAGGGGCTGGATTTGTACCTGGTTTGATGCCACGTAGCCAGGATTCTGTTCCGCAGACTATGTCAGGTTTGATGTAATCAAGTAAGGCAGCAAATTCAGATTGCTTCTCAAAGATGCCCCGGCAGTTGATAGTCATGACACGGAGATTTGCCCTGCCATGCAGCATCAGTACAATGAAGAACTCCATAGCATCACCGTCATGTTTATCATTATAATCCACCCCCTCCCCCTCATCTCCATCAATCATCAAAAAGACAGATATGTATCAAATTCTGTGACCATTCATGTGGCGTTCATGGTGAACTCAGTTTCTAATTCCAATGCGCTTCATGTCCTCGGTACGTTCGGGTCAAAGTCACGGGGATGGGGATGTTCTGGGGAGCTGTAGATGGACGGACGTGATGGCGCCCTCGGAGGAGGACCTCACTCATGCTGGCTCCGCGACTAAGACATTATTGTCGTCAGTATGGGGCTCTGTAGATGGTGTTTTGCGTTGCATTAGCTCAGAATAGGCTCCACTAAACTCCACCGAGGTGACTCAGCAGCAGTGCAGCGTGTCCTCTGGTGACTGCCTCCTGACGGCCTAACATAGCTTCGATGCCCTTGGGCTGCTGATTTAGGTTTTCGCGACCTGACAAACCAGGGTGTGGTTGCGAGTTGGGACTCGAAATGAACAGCGTGGGAGCAACACCACCGTGACGGTCCAGACTATAAACCAATTTCCAGACAGGAAACAAATGGTATAAAGATCCATTGGAAAGCACTGGTTTAGTGCAAACCGTCGCCAAGGGAGAGTATTACTGCACAGACCTCTTGCCCAATGTACAACGTTCATAAGGTCGACGGAGTTCATTCCCTTGATGCGTTGCTCGTAGGGCTGGTCATTGGCATGGTATTCATGAATGCGTCTTAAATAGTGAACACGGGTAGCAACATGTAAATTTGCATATTGTATTGGCAGTTTCTTCTAATATACATGTGTTCACTGTTTAAGACATATTCATGAATACTGTAACCGGTTAATGCTAACACATCTTAATTAAAAAGTACTGTTCAAACGCAAATGACTGCTGTGTTGTTCGGAAATCGACAAGATGAACAGTGAAACAGACGAAAAAGAAGAAGAAACAAAACCCACAGTGGTGACCCAGCACTACGAAAGGTACATTGCGTCGCTGGGCTAGTTTCTCACAACAAGCTTGTAAAGTAAACAATCTAATTTTTTAGGGTCAGTTTTGAGTTACGAGTATTTCTGTGCTTTCTAATATCTTATCTTTCATATCCATAAAGGATATATTTTAATATAGTTTCTAAATATTCCAAAAATTGCTTTAAAATTAGTAGGTTGATGGATTTTCTGAGGCGGGATAGGCTAGACTGTGATTTATCAAAATGGCCGACAATCACCGTACCAAAATTGCTAAATGAATTCTGCAACAAAAAGGGATAACAAAAAAAGTTTTTTATATGATTAGGAAGAGAATTGCCTGAAGGGTCCAAATGTGCCATTTTCT
This sequence comes from Phymorhynchus buccinoides, assembly GCA_017654935.2. Lineage (NCBI taxonomy): Eukaryota > Metazoa > Mollusca > Gastropoda > Neogastropoda > Raphitomidae > Phymorhynchus > Phymorhynchus buccinoides. The sequence continues at coordinate 62,080 of JAGGCT020004177.1, forward strand.
CAGAATAGTCATGTTGACACTTAATGTCCCTTTCGTGGTGTTGGGTCACTGACAATGAGAGCTCATGTCTAAAGAAAGACAGGGTGGCACAAAAACTGACATGTCGCAGTCAGGCAGACTGACAGGCACCCAAAACACAACCAATCTACCCACGAATGATACACAATCAAAAATTACAAAATGAGACCCCTCCATAAAAAAAACCCGACACTAATAACAAAAATAGAAAAAAGACACACACAAAATGTATTGGCGGAGATATGGTAGATACGAAGACCACCTTTACCCTTTCTGGTTTACCTCACTCACGAAACAAGTTTACTGTCTCAGTGGAAAACTCATGGAAAATTCATACTTGGAAAACTCAATTCATGGAAAACTAAATACTTGGATACTAACTGTCTTTGTAGTGATAAATTATCAATTCATCACTTACTATTAGAATGCCCAGTATTGATCTCTAAATATCGAATGATCAATATGGACTTTTTTCGTAAGTATGATAAGACCAAGGATATTTTAAATGACGCAGAAATTGACATTACTGTAATTGCAAAAGCATTGCTGTCCTCAACTGTTGGAAGACTACTGTAGAGGTTTTCTGTACTTTTTATTTTTATTTTTTAATATGTCGTTCTTATGCATGTTATTTTACCTGTTTGTTTTTTGTTTTTTGGTGCATGCTGTCTAAAATCACGATCTATGTGAAAAGACATTAAATTAAAGATTCATTCTTCTGTCTCAGTGGAAACACAAACACTGATTATAGAAGCAGAAAGTACAGAGTATCCATTTTATTTGTCGTACGTTGGTTCTAAAGCTCGTCTTTGTGGTATGGTGAATCGGACTATTTTGGAGGAAAACATGTGGGTTTTTTAACAACATTAATTATTATGGACGCGCACATGCATATGCATGCGTGAACACCACCACGTGACTTCGAATATCCAGTGTCGTAATGGAAAGTGCCTTCGTGAAGTTCTACCAAATCTCTCTCTCTCTCTCTCTCTCTCTCTCTCTCTCTCTCTCTCTCAATCGACCGATTTAAAGACCCACCACGTCTATGAGTGCAAATCACGGTTGTCACGTGTTTTCACTCACTCGCTGGTTCTTTACAAAATATGTTAGAGGGAGAGAAGGAAAATGCACGTGCTGTAGTGTCTGGCAGCGAGGTTGTCGACAGGTTGTCATATTAGTAACAGTTTATCATGACGTCCTAATTATTATTATTATTATTATTATTATTATTAGTAGTAGTAGTAGTAGTAGCAACGATTTATAGTCAGCGCTTCATCGTCAGAACTGACAGCAGTTATTTCTCATTAAGGGGCGGATAATCATCCTGGGGATCAAGAACCACAACACCGCGTTATCTCCCCTCATCGGCACCTTCATAGAGAAATGTGCGGAGCAAACTGAGGGGATTTTATGACATGGATTTGACCTGATTGTGTTAAATCATGAGTGATGGCTTATGCATGCATTGCTTAGTGCGTGCGTGTGTGTGTGTGTGTGTGTGTGTGTGTGTGTGTGTGTGTGTGTGTGTGTGTGTGTGTGTGTGTGTGTGTGTGTGTGTGTGTGTGTGTGTGTGTGTGTGTGTGTGTGTGTGTGTGTATGTGTGTGTGTGTGTGTGTGTCTGTGTGTGTGTGAGTGTGTGTGTGTGTGTGTGTGTGTGTGTGTATGTGTGTGTGTGCATGAGTGTGCGTGCGTGCGCGCGCGCGCGCGTGTGTGTGTGTGTGTGTGTGTGTGTGTGTGTGTGTGTGTGTGTGTGTGTGTGTGTGTGTCTCGTCTTGACTACTGCAATGCTCTCCTTTCTGGCCTATCAGTCTCTTCCCTATCTTGTCTCCAGCTTATTCAAAACACAGCTGATCGTCTTGTCCTTAGGAAGAAAAAGTTCGATCACGTTAGCCCTCTTCTCCGTTCTTTGCACTGGCTTCCTGTCGCAGACAGAATTGAGTATAAATTAAACACCCTTTACTATAAATCTATCCATAAAGCTGCTCCATCTTACCTCTGCGACAATATATCCATCTATACGCCAGCTCGCACTTTACGTTCAGTTTCTGACCCGCTTTCTCTCCAGATCCCTAGGTATAAGCTTTCAACTGTTGGTCGGCGCTCTTTTGCTGTCTCAGGACCGACATCTTGGAACAAACGTCCTCTTTCCCTCCGTCAGCGACCGACCCTCTCAGCCTTCAATGCTAACCTCAAAACCCACCTGTTCCCCCGTCATTGAGGCTCCACTTTCTTTCTTTTCTTCTCTCTCTTGCCTTTAGGTCTGTTTCTGCTGTATGCCATTTATGTCGAACGTGTGTGTTCGCTTTGTATTGCATTTTTGTTTGAATGTGAACGTGTGTGTGCGCTTTGATTTGATTTCTATCAAGATTCAGCGCCGTATAAATACTGTATGTTGTTGTTGTTGTTGTTGTTGTGTGTTGTTTGTTGTGTGTGTGTGTGTGTGTGTGTGTGTGTGTGTGTGTGTGTGTGTGTGTGTGCGCGTGTGCGTGTGTGTGCGTGTGCGCGTGTGTGCCTGTGCGTGCGCGTGCGTATGCGCGCGCGCGCGCGTGTGAGTGTGTGTGTATGTGTGTGTTCATGCATGCGAGCGAATGTATATGCGTGTTTGTATGTCTGTGTATGTCTGTGTGGCATTGGGTGTCTGCTTGTGTGTATGCATACGTGCGTGCATGTTTGTTTTATATGCATACATACCTCTGTGTGTGTGTGTGGGGGGGGGGGGGGGGGGGGGGGGGGGGGGGGGGGGTGCCTGTGTGTCTGTGTGGCAGTAGTGTGTCTGCTTGTGTGTATGCATACGTGCGTCCATGTATGTTTTAAATGTATTCACACCTGGGTGGGTGGTGGGTGGGTGGGGGTTTGAGGTCACGAGCGACGCGCCTATTGCATTTATGCTCTCATTGTGGAAAAAAAAGAAGTTGGTTTGGGTAGTGCATGAATTTGTATGCATGAAATTGGTGAATGAGTGTTGTGGATGGTGTTAATGTTGCTGCTGCTGCTGCTGCTGCTGCTGCTGCTGCTGCTGCTGCTGCTGCTGTTGTGGTTGCTTTTACAGTTGCGTTATCGTTAGAGTTATATTTATTGATTACAGTTATTGCTGCCTTTACTGTTGCTGTTGTGGATTTTTTCCCTTAGGTGGACTAGTGATCTGCTTACCAGCCTCTAACAAAGTGACCGAAGTTGGTAATGTTTTCAGTTGAAGCCGACTATCTATCTATCTATCTATCTACAATTAATATAAAATATCAGTTATAAGCTGACGTTACACTAGTCTGAAGGACTAAAAAGTTGGTGCATTTGAAATGCAGAATAGTTTACTTTGATAAAATTTTGTTGTGTCCAATATCTGTATTTGTGAACCTCAGAAACAAAGTCAGTTAATAACTTTAACTTTTACGATTTGTTCTGTGTTCTGAAAAGAAGAAATTAATAAGAAAATAATGTGTTGATTTACTTTTTATCCCAATGGGGGAGATAGACAATGCCTATGCAAAGACAGCTGTTTCGGCTTGTGAAAGACTCTTCAGTCTGCATGTCGGCCTGCAAAGAATGTCCACAGTGAAGGTTCAAGCTGAGCAAGAAGCCTTTCTACAAGAGAATGGTTGACCTCCTTGCACCAGATTGAAAGTCCACAATAAATGAGGTTCACAAATACAGACATTGGACACAAAAACGTTTTATCAAAGCAAACTATTCTGCAATTCAAATGCACCAACTTTATAGTTCTTCAGACTAGTGGAACGTCAGCTTATAACTGAGATTTTATAGTCATTCTATTTTTATCCAAATTTCAAACTTTGGATTTCATCTCAATAGTTGTCCCTCCCTAGTCATGTTTATTATCTTTTTAAATTATAATTTTAGAACATTATTATTTTTGTTATTTTACATAAGATTGTTACCATTTCTTTTTAACTTAGTGCTGGTTTGCTTTTATTTTGGACTTCAATCCGGTGCAAGGAGGACAACCATTCTCTTGTAGAAAGGTTTCTTGCTCAGTTTGAACCTTCACTGTGGACATTCTTTTATACTCATATATATTACTTGTGGCGATGCCATAGACGATGAGGTTTAACCGAGGCGTGGTCACCGCTACAGCTATCTGTATTAATAATTTAAAAAAATCGGGACTTTACTGGTTTCGTACTGCCTCCGGGCATTGCCTCCAGTATTGTTCCCACCATATTTGTATTTACAAAAATGTTAATGTCCCATATGTGTCTGATTCAGACCACGAGGACGTAAAACACAATTTTCGTCGACATTCTTAGCAGTATGTACGTATATCATGTGGCAGTATCATAGCCTATGAGGTTTAACCGAGGCATGGTTACTGCTACTCATATCTGTATTGTTAACAAAATCGCGATTTTACTGGTGTTGCACTGCCTACAGGCATTGCCTCCAGCATTGTTCCCACCATCTTTGTATTTACAAATGTCCCATATGTGTCTATAACAAAGAGGACGTAAAACACAATGTTTCTTCTTCTTCGACATTCTTTGCAGGCCGACATGCAGACTGAAGAGTTTTTCACAAGACGAAACAGCTGTCTTTGCATAGGCATTGTCTATCTCCCCCATTGGGAGAAGAAGTAAATCAGCACAATATTTTCTTCTTTTTAGAACACAGAACAAATCGTAAAGATAAAGTTATTAACTGAGTTTGTTTCTGAGGTTCACAAATACAGACATTGGACACAAAAAAGTTGTATCAAAGCAAACTATCTATCTATCTATGTATCTGTCTATCTGTCTATCTATCTGACTATGTGACTATGCTACCAAAATAACGATTGGACGGAGGGACCTACGGCGCTCACATTTTACATGCGAATAGGTACTAGGGATATCTAGGTCAAGTTCGAAAATGAAGGCCATTGGCCAAAGGCCAAGGTCACAGGAGCCGCAAATGCTGCCAGACATCTGGCACGGTAATGGAGAGAACTAGAACGCTCACATGTTGCATGCGGATAGGTACTAAAGACATCTATGCCAATTCCAAAAATCAAGGTCAAGGTCACTGGCGCCGAAAATGCTACCTGACACGATAATGACTGAACGGAGGGACCGAGCACGCTGATATTTTGCATGCGGATAGGTACTAATAGTATATTGGCCAAATTCAAAAATGAAGGTCATAGGTCAAAGGTCAAGGTCACTGGCGCCAACAATGCTGCCGCGCGGCTGGTGATCTAGCGTCTTAACGCTCTAGTGTTGTTTTAGTTGTTATTGTGAGGTGTCGTGCTTGATTGGTTCATGTCTTACATAAGTGACCGTACATTCTCTGTCATGGTAAATGGAGTTCTATCAGCTTACTCATCTCTCATATATGGAGTCCCACAGGGTTCAGTTTTGGGCCCTGTTCTCTTTACTCTACTCACAGCCATTGTCTGATGTGATTGTTTCACATTCATGCGATTTCCACCAATATGCCGATGATACTGAGGTGTCACAGAGTGGTGCCCCTGGGGATTTCCCTCCCATTCAGACGTTTGTCAATGATGTGCTAGGATGGATGAACAGCAACAAGTTAAAGTTTAACACATATAAGACAGACGTCCTGCCTGTTGATTCTTCCGGTCGTCTAGAAACAATCGACAGTGAGTCAGCAGACATTGGAGGTAACATTGTTCCCTTCAAATCATCAGTTAAATACCTTGGGGGTGCAATTGACCAAACCCTTTCAATCCATGAAATCAGTAATGTTTGCCGTTCATGTTTTCTCGAACTGATACGCATTGCGTCAATTCGGTCATTCCTCTCAACTAGCTCATGCAACCTCCTTGTTACAGCTCTTATCACATCTCTGTTCTCTTCGATCTTCCAAAGGAAGAAATTGATCGTTTACAACGAATCCAAAATAGCGCGGCTCGGCGCACACTCCACAAGCGAAGGCGTGACACCACTCCTCAGGGAGCTGCACTAGCTAACAGTGCAGTTTCGTTTAAAGTACAAACTGGCAGTCCTTGCATTCCGCCACTTTGAAGAGACCCTACCATCCTACCTCTCAAGTGCTCTCCAAACATACACTCCTTCTCGCTCGCTCCGATCTTCCCATGCCAAACTGTTGAAAGTTCCTAAAGTAAATTTAAAGTCTTTGGGACAACGCAGTTTTAGTTTTTGCGCCCCCACTGTCTGGAACTCCTTGCCTGTTCACCTCCGTCACAGTTCAGCACTTCCCGCTTTCAAAACCCAAATGAAAACTCACTTGTTTCAAAGAGCTTTCTTTCTCTAACTTTTCACATTAATTAGATGATGATTGAATGAATGTGTATGTTAGCCCAATTGCGTGTGAATCAGTGAATGTGAGCGCCTTGAGGTTAATTCTAGAGAAAGGCGCTTTATAAATACTATGTATTATTATTATTATTATTGTTGTTTCTGTAAATGTTGTCGTAGTTGTTCTTCAATCAAAAGTTGAATTGCGAGTCATACAAATCTATTGCGAGTCAGACAAATCTAACCGTTTTTATTCCTTTCGTTGTCACATTAAAAAAAATAACACCTTTCAATACAATAATTGAAATTAAAAAAAAAAAGGATTACAAATAAAACAAGTAAAAACAATACAACAACATGGGCAGATAAAGCATTTTCAAAAGCAACAACACTCGAACATTAAAAGAAAACAGGGGGGGATTAACAGAAAATAACTCGACATTGAAGATAATGAGGAAAAAAGAATGATAATTGGACCCCGAACTATTGGCATGACAGACATACCCTCTACTAATGAGCTATCGAGACTTTCAGTGTTGATGAGTTTCTTAACTCATGTCGCCTGTTGGATACTCTCTAACCCACTAATCTAAAATGTTATCTGTTTGCTATCTGTTTACAGTGTTGTTTTAAGTATTTAATTATTCAAATCATTATTGTCTGAAAGCTTGCATAAACGTCTATATTATGTGCAAAGTTTGAACAATGTATGCCTTCTATTTCCCGAGAAAATGCCAACGTTAATGTTTGGAGATTAGAACATGACACACACACACACACACACACACACACACCACAGAGAGAGAGAGAGGAGAGAGAGAGAGAGAGAGAGAGAGGAGAGAGAGAGAGAGAGAGAGATGAGAGAGAGGAGAGAGAGAGAGAGAGAGAGAGAGAGAGAGAGAGAGAGAGTGTGTGAGAGACCGAACAACTATCATACTATAGACTCGCTTCGTGTTAACTTCGTTAACGCGAGTGAGCCAAAACTGTTGCTTGAGAGTTCTCAGATATCTTCCATTTCCTTGGCATTTTGGAATCGTTTCTATTGCGCATATCTTTTAGCGAATAAGGCCCTGTGCACATCACATCCACAATCCGAAAGTTCCGTACGGAAACCCAATTCACTTATAGAAGAAATAAGCGGATGGGATTGCGAAGGAGTTTCCGCGTGTAATGTGCACACGCCGTCATTATTTTTTTATGC
>JAGGCT020004178.1:0-10000 GCA_017654935.2 Phymorhynchus buccinoides
TTCCCTACTACACTGTTTTCTTCTTAGTCTTCCATTCCCGAGGCCACATAATGGGTGCAGTATGAATGTGTCCGTTTGTCGTTTCACTGATCTCCTCGCGCTTCAGCCGACACTTCCAATTTCGGAGGAGTCTACACTGGCTGAAAGGGAGGGAGGGCCTTCAAGGAACAGGATAATCAGCTGGCGGCCATGGCTCGCGAAGCCGTTGTACCCCAACGCACGCGATCCTCCATGGTGAGCTCCTTCAACGCTGTACTTCAGCTTCTTCAACCAGGCCGGCTGTCTCCACCCCCCTCCTCCGCTCCTGCTTCATTGTCCAGAGGGTCCTTGCCTCTCAAACGCACGTATACCACCACCTTTCTCTCCAGCCCCGCATGGCGAAGGGTGACTGAACACCATCGTTTCGTGGGTGGCACCGCCACCATGGGTTGGCGTTTCCTCACCACGGAGACCGTCAGCCCTCCGCTTCTCAGCTCCGTGACCAGCGACGGGCTCCACCTCTATTTCTCTGTCTGTCTGTCTCTCTCTCTCTCTCTTCTTCTTAATCTTCCATCTCTTCTACTATTACTGCTTCTGCTTCTTCTACTACTACTACTACTACCACTACTACTACTACTACTACTGTTCCTACTACTACTACTCAATAATATTACTGCAATGGAACCTCACTTATAAGACCTTCAAAAATCATCCAAAATGAGGTCTTGAAAGGGAGGGGTCTTATAAGGGAAGTAACATTAATACTTACAAAGAAGGGAAATATATGTCTCAGAGAAATAGGTCATACATGGGAGGGAGTCTTATAAGGGAGATCCCACGGTAATTCCTTTTAGGCACATACATATTGATATTTTAAAAAAAGCATTGGGACTTTCCTGGTAGTGCAGTACCTCCAGGATCGCCCCACCATCTTTATGTCTATTAACTTCCAACATGTACCTGTTGTACCTGTTCCAGCCTGGATGACGTTAAGCAGTCATTTCCTTCCTTCCTACAACTACTAGGCCTACTAGGCCTACTACTGATACTACAAGTGTTACTAGTAGGTCTACTAGTCTATACACACAAAAATCATTTTTTAAACAATGCGGTGGCACTTTGTCGATGCAAGAGTCCTCAGAATAATTAGCACAGTTGCTACGGGTACGGTGTTGTTGCAACACTCAGACCATCTTCAGGGATAGTATAGTAACTTTTCCTTGTTGAATTTTTCATCAACAATGCATTTTCTTATTTCGTATATTTAACGCTTCTTGGTAAGGAACAGGGTTAGAGAGATAGATCTAGGATTCTAGGAACATGTCAGAGTTATAAATGTGTTTATTGTTGTTGTTTTTGTTGATAAATGTGTTTATTGTTGTTGTTTTTCTTATGTGCACCTGGCTGCAATTTCTCAGTTATGAGATAATAAAGATGATTTGATTTGATTTGATTTGATTTAATGTTAGTAGTTTTTGAAGACATTTACGCACAATTTTTGCGTCCCGTGATTGAGCCTGGCGAATGTGAAATACGGGCCCGTACCCTGCCTGGAGAATGTGAAATACGGGCTCGTGCCTCTGCCAATAATTAAAATTGCCTTTGGCAGTGCATTTCAACAGTAAACACCTGTATAAAGTAGAGCTGTCAATGTACAAAGTCAGGATTCACGATTCGGGTTGATCAACATCAGCTAAGTCAAAGAATAGATTATACAGTCATGCTGCTTGCTTATAGATCTATACTCCATCTACTCTATCTTCACAAATAACTGATTGCAGCAGTGGTTGATCACGATAAACAGAACAGAATGAACAAGACTAACATTCTTTCATCTGCAGCTGCTGACATGAAGTATAGACTACCATAAAAATAGATCTAGATCCTGATCTACCACTTTGTAACTGTTAGTATGCACCTAAACACTGGTCTGCAAACAAGCACATTTGATTACTACGTCGCGAAGGCATCTTACCTGTTCCCGTGCATCTGACTGGCTTGGCGTTGGCTGATTCTACTTGATCTGCACAGCACATTCAAGTAGGCTCAAACTGGATCTGGATCTTTCATGTCCGACTCGGGACGGAAGGGTAGTTTAGTGAATCCCTACTCTTAACCTCCCCCTACCCTCCCATCCCAACCCCGCTTCTATCTACCTCGCCTTACATCCTCACCTCGCACCTCGTCGTGGCCACCTCTTCACACTGCCTTCCAGATCGTCCCCATCTTGCAGCCCGGTCCGTCTTCTAGCGTCCCCGCATCACACTAGCCTCCTTCCCGCCTCTCATTCTCTCTCGCGTCATTCATACATGCACGCGCACCCATTCTTGCCCTGCCCCCTATCCTACAAATTACCCCCCTTTGACCCTTACCACACTCTCCCCCCTTTACTTTTTAAGCCCCCCCCTCCTGTCCAAATAATGAACTTCCTGTTGCACTCTACATTTTTACCACAAAAACATTACATTTCTGAACCGCACTCAATTTCTTTAACAATGACTAAACAATAATCAACATCCACTAAACTCGCAACTAAAAAACTCAAACAGGTTCAATTATAAAATGAAAACGCCAACTCAGAATTTAAATAAAACATAAAAATTCAAAGCACCATCTTGTTCCTTCAAATATTCTTTCAGCCACCAATTCCAAACCAAAAACTTCACACAAAAACTCAACACCAACTTTCCTCTCTTCTCATCCTATTCCTCCCCTTCCATATTTTTTGGTTCCCCTCCCCCTTTTCCTCTCTCCCAGTTCCACACTCATTGTTGCAATCAAATGTAAATAACATCAACATAATATAAAAAATTAACAGTAACCAACTCAACATAAACTTCAAAGCATCATGTATGTAATGATGTAACACAAAGACTCCATTCTAATAGTATAACACCCTGTATCAGTCCCCTACATAACCCCATAATGTCCCTTCCAAATTATAACTACCCGTAAAAGTAAAATCCACCCGAGGAAACCCTCTACAAAGGATTCCCTCAACCCCCCATCTACAAGTTGTGGACCCCTCTACAAAGGAATCCACCTTAATAACACCTCATAAATAAATCTAACAGTTCCCTACTCAAAATCATTTACCCTACCCTTTCTTCTAAATAATACTAGTTCCCACACATAAACTAACCCGAGGGAACCCTCTACAAAGGATTCCCTCCATTCCCCATCTACAAGTTGTGGACCCCTCTACAAAGGAATCCACACTAAAACCCAATTATCCCTTTATGAAACTCGCACTCCCAGTCAATATTACTTATTAAAATACAAAAGAAAAATCTTCAAACAAACGTTTTAACAAGAACCTAGAAAACTTCAAATTACACCTAGACATAACAACTGGACACCCACATGACAGACACACAGCACACACTGGACACACTACGCCAACAACAGGTGTCAGGGACCCCCCGTGTCACCACAGGCCCAGCACAGAGCCGCCGATCCCCCAATCCACCCCTCCTCTTCCATCCTCACTCCATCCAAACCTCCAATCCTCTCTTTTCCTCCTCTTCACTCCATGCAAACCTCCAATCCATTCTTTTCCTCCTCTCCTCTCCATCCTCAACTCCCATCCTCCTCTCCATCCAAACCTCCAATCCTCTTTTTTCCTCCTCTTCACTCCATGCAAACCTCCAATCCATTCTTTTCCTCCTCTCCTCTCCATCCTCAACTCCCATCCTCCTCTCCATCCAAACCTCCCATCCTCTCTTTTCCTCCTCTCCATCCTCACTCCATCCAAACCTCCCATCCTCCTCTCCATCCAAACCTCCCATCCTCTCTTTTCCTCCTCTCCACTCCATGCAAACCTCCAATCCATTCTTTTCCTCATCTCCTCTTCCATCCTCACTCCATCCAAACCTCCCATCCTCTCTTTTCCTCCTCTTTACTCCATGCAAACCTCCAATCCTCCCAGTCCAATCCTCTCTTTTCCTCCTCTCCACTCCATGCAAACCTCCAATCCTCCCATCCTCTTTCCCCCCCTCTCCTCTCCATTGCAAACCTCCAATCCTCTTCATCCATTGCAAACCTCACTCCATCCTCTCTTTTCCTCCTCTTCACTCCATGCAAACCTCCACTCCCCCCCAATGTCATCCCTCCCAAATACTCCCCCCCCCCCCATTTAAAAAAAAAAATTTTTTATATTATACCCGGGGTTTGCATATGGTTTGAAAATAAAAAATAATAAAAAGAATTAAACTCATGCTTAAAATAAACCAAAATAGAAATCAAATCGGAAAAAACAAACCACAGGTAACAAAGGGGCGAAGGAATAATGAAAAATTAACGGGAAATCCTCTTGCAGTTAGAATTAGTAGACCTTTAGTGTCGTTATTATTGTATATAAATTTATTAATTGAATTTTTTGCAACAACTCAAATTAAAAATATGAAAAATAAAATTTAATGAAGGGTGTAATATACATTCCCTTCAAGACCAAAATTATGAATTTTAAATTAGATTTGCAAATAACAATCAGGTTAAAATATTATTATAGATTCACTTTGCTTTCAAGTAATTGTACCCCTACATGCATTTTAAAAAAATTTAAACTCAACATGAACAGAAATTACAATAAAACAAAAACATGGCTTCATTTCCAAACATTACAATTTTTCCTATCTTGTTTTAAATTTCCATTAATTTACATTAACCGTTCTCATATAAGGGAAGTCCTCACGGGCACAGAATTCCTACTGACTCTTCCGTGAATACCTCCTTATATTTTAATTCTGACAATAACCTTCATCTACCAAATCCAAGTATCAAACCTCCCCGATTATCCCTCCATCGAGTAACAAGGCCTGCACAAAGTTAAGGACAATGAAGATTGAGCTGTTAAACCTCCTTTAGCTGGTGAATAAGTATCTGACCAAACAGGCCCCGGCTGAGTGGCCACCACACAGACCTCTTCTGTGTGGACTCACAGACCCCGGCTGTGAGAGCGACACTACCCACACTTGCCAGACGAACAGCTAACTGAACAGGTAATCTTAGTCAAGGTTACACCCACGTGTTATCACTCCGGTGGAAAACACTTGAAAATATCCCCAGCCAAGACCCTTCTGCTTCTACTAAAATTTAGAATGATATTGAGTTGCTTAATGTTGTTCTCGTGTAAGTTAAAATTCATGGTCACAGTATTCTTACTAACTTCAGATCGTTCTTCAAATGCCCATGAAACAGTACTACTATCCACTATCCAACACTTATGACCTCTCCCCTCCTCTATAGACATAAATAATGCAAACTTTGGTATGCACCGGAGCAGAGAGCCAAAAAGTGCACAATTCCTGTTAAACCTCCCCTCCCCCAATTGTGTTGGATCCAACATCCCTCCCTCCTTTTTCCCACTTGTGCCTTTTCATTCTGTAGCTTCCTCAGCTGACACGCCATCATTAAACATGACAGTCTTCCCATCTCGCCTTCTTCTCCTCCCCCTCTCCACTTTCCCCATGGAGTCTCTTTCATCCGTCCTTCTACCTGTGCCGACTTTTCCTCTCATCCCCTCCTCCTGCTCTAATCATGACATTATCTTAGTAAGATCTCGATTTTGCTAACATTCACCCCTTGCGTTCCATGCCTCTTCCATGCGTAACATCTTACCTTTAATTGGGGCAACAACCTTTATCGATCATAACCAGCCGAAAACTCTCCCTGATTCCCAATTAAATCAAGTGGCCCCGTTATCTGATAAGTTCGAAAAAGATTGAACTAGTTTAATTATATGCCTCCCCTCCTCTAAATCCTCTAAGTGTTCCTCCTAACCCTAATCCTCCTCCTTCTCCTCCCCCAAAAGCCGGTAAATAGCCTCCCGCCATGGATCCCTTTCCATGCTCGTGAGCCCTACTCACACTTGCCCCAATACGAACAACTATCAGGCATGTCAATAATCATTTTAGAGAACCAAAAAATAGAGAAAATATAACCTAATTGCTACTCACACCATCTATCTTATACCCTGTTGCTAACTAGGACTCATGTCAAAGCATGAGATATATCCCAAAAAACCTTGAGATACAAGCCCAGGGTAATAAATATTATAGAAAGTAGCCTTGCTTAGCTGAAGTGCACTCAATAAAGGAGACTCCATCCTTTTAGATTGCTAAAACATAGTGGAATGTGCTGTCAAATATTAATGTTTACTAAATTTTATTTGCTCTTTATCTTATTATTTTCATGTGTAGGATCATGAGTGGAAAACATTTAAATTGTTTTTAGAGGACAACTAACATACATAGTTTGTTTATGATCAACTTGGAGTTGGATAAAATTAGTTAATTATACCAGGTCTGCACTACCCAATATAAATTAAAAATGCTCGCTTAGATAAAAACTTGAACGGCCAATTCTTATCTTTATCCCACTCGTAAAGAGCTGACGAGTTACAGAGGAGTAAAATTTCAAGTAATGATGTAACCCAGAACTGCGGTCAGAAAATGGATTAGGTAAAAATGGAAGCAATACCGCCTCTCTCCCCTTACCCTCAAACAAATTTAACACCAAAAATCTTATATTTTAAAACTTCCACTCATACTAGTGAAAAGTTCCAGTACTCCAAGCTTAATCCTTCCACAAACCATAGTATGGTTAATCCTTCAAAGGTTAAAATAATACCATCCAGAAAAGGGCACAACCCCAATAAAAGAAAATAAATCTTAAAAGTTATCTTTTCCTACGCTACAAAGGAGTCCACAGGAAGAGAACCCAAACTAACAAAATTACTAGCCACACCCCAAGCCTCCCCCCCCCCCCCTTCCCTTTTCCCAAAGCCTCCTCCCCCCTTTCCTTCGCCTTGGTCCCCTTTTATTTCCCAGAGCCTGCGATTTCGAGGCCCCCCTTAAACCTGGCAAACCATGCAAGGGTACTGCCTCAAATCAATAGCTCCAAGACAGCCTATTCCCAAACCACCCTTCCATTCCCCCTTCCTTTCTTGCCACCCTAACCATCTTTTTCCCCCCCAAAAGAGCCCGCGATTTCAAGGCCCCCCTCAAACCTGGCAAACCAAGCCGAGTCAAAGGGTACTGCCTCGAATCAATGGCTCTGAGACTGCCCATTCCCAAAAGATAAGAAAACAAATCTATTTTATTTTCATTCCCAAAAGAACACAAAACAAATTTCAACACGAGATGCAAGTGACCAGGTGACCTAGACCCCAGTTATATCTATGTCACCCTTAATCATAGTCCACTGATGTTAATAACTCCACATGATCCTACACAGGTTCAAGAGCATGTCTAAGAATTTTTTTTATAATTCCACCATGGTAATAAATTATTATTTATTTATTTTAAATTAATCTATTTAAGTTTGGAAACAAATCACAGTTCACAAAACAATGCAGCAAAAATAACGAAATTGAACAAAATCGAAAAACCAAAAACGAATGGGTCAACCTACTCACAGTTGACCCACCTTCCTTTTTCTCCCTGCCAGTTCTCCACTGTTGTCTCACCAACACCTCTTCTTTCCCTGTACTCTTTTCATAGATCTTCAACTACCTGCAAACTTCTTTCTTCCATTAAAATCCAAAATAAACTCGTACTATATTAAAGTATTCCCTCCCCCTTTACTATTTAGCCTACAAAATTAAAAGAACTCAATGCCAAAAAAGTTAGTAATTTTGTTTTATTCCAATCGAAAACGAGGTCGCCCTTGTAGTGCCAAAATCGCTACACTAACGCGCGAAAATCCTAAACGACCGTCTGCCCAAAATATTTAGATCTAGACTAATTAAAATTTAATAAATTCTACAAACTTCCCATTTACCCAAATCTTCTCCATAAATTATTCTAAACAAAGTACGTTTTCAATATTTTAGCAACCTCTTACTCAAAACAACTTTCAATTACGATCGAAAATAATTATGTTGAACTTGAAGCTGCTTGATGAAGCAGACGTTAATTTTTCTAGAGCCACCCTACTCAACTACCCCCGCATACGATATTATTTTGTCGGCGACGCCATTTTAGTGAATCCCTACTCTTAACCTCCCCCTACCCTCCCATCCCAACCCCGCTTCTATCTACCTCGCCTTACATCCTCACCTCGCACCTCGTCGTGGCCACCTCTTCACACTGCCTTCCAGATCGTCCCCATCTTGCAGCCCGGTCCGTCTTCTAGCGTCCCCGCATCACACTAGCCTCCTTCCCGCCTCTCATTCTCTCTCGCGTCATTCATACATGCACGCGCACCCATTCTTGCCCTGCCCCCTATCCTACAAATTACCCCCCTTTGACCCTTACCACACTCTCCCCCCTTTACTTTTTAAGCCCCCCCTCCTGTCCAAATAATGAACTTCCTGTTGCACTCTACATTTTTACCACAAAAACATTACATTTCTGAACCGCACTCAATTTCTTTAACAATGACTAAACAATAATCAACATCCACTAAACTCGCAACTAAAAAACTCAAACAGGTTCAATTATAAAATGAAAACGCCAACTCAGAATTTAAATAAAACATAAAAATTCAAAGCACCATCTTGTTCCTTCAAATATTCTTTCAGCCACCAATTCCAAACCAAAAACTTCACACAAAAACTCAACACCAACTTTCCTCTCTTCTCATCCTATTCCTCCCCTTCCATATTTTTTGGTTCCCCTCCCCCTTTTCCTCTCTCCCAGTTCCACACTCATTGTTGCAATCAAATGTAAATAACATCAACATAATATAAAAAATTAACAGTAACCAACTCAACATAAACTTCAAAGCATCATGTATGTAATGATGTAACACAAAGACTCCATTCTAATAGTATAACACCCTGTATCAGTCCCCTACATAACCCCATAATGTCCCTTCCAAATTATAACTACCCGTAAAAGTAAAATCCACCCGAGGAAACCCTCTACAAAGGATTCCCTCAACCCCCCATCTACAAGTTGTGGACCCCTCTACAAAGGAATCCACCTTAATAACACCTCATAAATAAATCTAACAGTTCCCTACTCAAAATCATTTACCCTACCCTTTCTTCTAAATAATACTAGTTCCCGCACATAAACTAACCCGAGGAAACCCTCTACAAAGGATTCCCTCCATTCCCCATCTACAAGTTGTGGACCCCTCTACAAAGGAATCCACACTAAAACCCAATTATCCCTTTATGAAACTCGCACTCCCAGTCAATATTACTTATTAAAATACAAAAGAAAAATCTTCAAACAAACGTTTTAACAAGAACCTAGAAAACTTCAAATTACACCTAGACATAACAACTGGACACCCACATGACAGACACACAGCACACACTGGACACACTACGCCAACAACAGGTGTCAGGGACCCCCCGTGTCACCACAGGCCCAGCACAGAGCCGCCGATCCCCCAATCCACCCCTCCTCTTCCATCCTCACTCCATCCAAACCTCCAATCCTCTCTTTTCCTCCTCTTCACTCCATGCAAACCTCCAATCCATTCTTTTCCTCCTCTCCTCTCCATCCTCAACTCCCATCCTCCTCTCCATCCAAACCTCCAATCCTCTTTTTTCCTCCTCTTCACTCCATGCAAACCTCCAATCCATTCTTTTCCATTCTCCCATCCTCCTCTCCATCCAAACCTCCCATCCTCTCTTTTCCTCCTCTCCATCCTCACTCCATCCAAACCTCCCATCCTCCTCTCCATCCAAACCTCCCATCCTCTCTTTTCCTCCTCTCCACTCCATGCAAACCTCCAATCCATTCTTTTCCTCATCTCCTCTTCCATCCTCACTCCATCCAAACCTCCCATCCTCTCTTTTCCTCCTCTTTACTCCATGCAAACCTCCAATCCTCCCAGTCCAATCCTCTCTTTTCCTCCTCTCCACTCCATGCAAACCTCCAATCCTCCCATCCTCTTTCCCCCCCTCTCCTCTCCATTCTCACTCCATCCTCTCTTTTCCTCCTCTTCACTC
Source organism: Phymorhynchus buccinoides (assembly GCA_017654935.2). Taxonomy (NCBI): domain Eukaryota; kingdom Metazoa; phylum Mollusca; class Gastropoda; order Neogastropoda; family Raphitomidae; genus Phymorhynchus; species Phymorhynchus buccinoides. The sequence goes on from JAGGCT020004178.1 coordinate 9,890, forward strand.
CATGCAAACCTCCACTCCCCCCCAATGTCATCCCTCCCAAATACTCCCCCCCCCCCCATTTAAAAAAAAAAATTTTTTATATTATACCCGGGGTTTGCATATGGTTTGAAA
>JAGGCT020004178.1:15000-17500 GCA_017654935.2 Phymorhynchus buccinoides
TGCGCTATATAAATGATTCACTATTATTATTATTATTATTATGCTTTTACTTTTTGTTATTATTATTAGCTTATTATTGCGCTATATTATTATTATTATTATTATTATTATTATTATTATTATTATTATTATTATTATTATTATTATTATTATTATTATTGAAAAAAAGACAAAGGGATAAAAGGGATCAAGGAAGAAAGAGAGATCAATTGTGTGTGTGTGTGTGTGTGTGTGTGCGTGCGTGTGAATGTGAATGTGTGTGAGTGTGTGTGTGTGTGTGTGTGTGTGTGTGTGTGTGTGTGTGTGTGTGTGTGTGTGTGTGTGTGTGTGTGTGTGTGTGTGTGTGTGTGTGTGTGTGTGTGTGTGTGTGTGTGTGTGGAGGGGAGAGAGAGAGAGAGAGAGAGAGAGAGAGAGAGAGAGAGAGAGAGAGAGAGAGAGAGAGAGAGAGAGAGAGAGAGAGAGAGAGAGAGAGAGAGAGAGAGGGCAGGCAAAGATAACCAGAGATAATTAAGACAGATGGACAGAGAAAGACAGAGACAGAGACCATAGATGTATAGTGTTGATATGCAGACAAGACAGAAAAACAGACTAAAACAAACAAGTGAAAAAAACATTGTTAAACGGAATGCAATTTGTTTATATGACATCACATAGGCATTTTGAAGTCGGATTGTGATTTTATGCCATTTTACACAGATCATAATTAGTGAGTAAAATAATAATTTCAGGCTAAAAAATGAATGTGACGCTGCATAAATGTCCACGTAAGAGACGCCAATATGTCCACCTTACATTGCAAAAAAACTCGTGAGAGCCATTGTGAGTTTTTTTACAATAACGTTTGGACCCCCATTGATGGCCCCATTGACATACGAGGTTTTTACAAACAGTAAAAATAGGCATTTGGAGCCCCGATAGCCCTATGAGAATTTGAGGATAGATCGACACAAAAAATAAGGGACCTAACTGTGCAAAAATCCCAACATCGCCAAAATGTCAGTTACGAGGTTTTCGAATGACCGCGACGATAATAAGCTTCAAACCTCCCGCTTCAAATTAAAAAATCAAGTCGTTTGCGACTCAGAGGTCTTAGTGATTAAACAGATTTAGCAAAGACAGTTCAGAAAACCGATTTCGTTCAACTAAAACAGTCAATATAAAGCTGATTAATACAGATACGCGGTTTGAAGCGATTTTTCAGTCCAAATTTTGTTTCTGTGTCCTAGTTTAAATAAGGCCCTAGGCTTTATACACCAACATGGAGAAGATCACTGGGACACTTGAGTTTGAAACCCTGCGGAGGCTAATCATCTCAAGGGGGCTCTTATGCTTTTCGGTGTCTCAAACAGGCAAGATCCCTGGATCTCTCCACAAAGAGTGAATACATTTTCCACAAAGCATGAATAAATTTGTTCATAGACCCCCCCCCCCCTCTCTCTCTCTCTCTCTCTCTCTCTCTCTCTCTCTCTCTCTCTCTCTCTCTCTCTCTCTCTCTCTCTCGCTCTCGCTCTCTGCATGCCTGTCTCTATGCCTCTAATCTCGTGTAGTCTATTTGTCTATCATCTATGTGTCCCATAGTTTTTTTTGTACTGGCGTTGTCAATGTTTGCTCTAAGTCATGAATGTGTTGTGTTGACTAGTGTTGTGTATATTATATATATATATATATATATATTTTCCCAATATATAATTATATATATATATATATATATATATATGTTACGCATAATGTGAACAATTGCCTAATGTGAACATTAGGCAAGCAAATTGTCTAATGTGAACATTAGGCAGGCGATTTGCCTAATGTAAACATTAGGCAAATTGCCTAATGTAAACATTAGGCAAATCGTCTGCCTAATGTCCACATTAGGCAAAACTTTCACATTATGCAAGTGCATTTTGCCTGATGTGAATATAATGAAGTTTAACATATCTTGAGGACTGAGTCTTCCTTCACTTCTCTTCTCACATTTTCCCTTTATATTTTGAGTGCTGTTCACTGTTTTTATTTGTAACTTCTTTTTTGGAGGACCTTTGCACTTGAGCTTTCCGCATTCAGATTCAGAACATCAGGCTGGATTTCCTTTTGAAGGTAAAATACTCTCTCTCTCTCTCTCTCTCTCTCTCTCTCTCTCTCTCTCTCTCTCTCTCTCTCTCTCTCTCTCTCTCTCTCTGTTTTTAAAAATCTCTCTCTCTCTCTCTCTCTCTCTCTCTCTCTCTCTCTCTCTCTCTCTCTCTCTCTCTCTCTCTCTCTCTCTTATCTCTTGTTAAATACAGTTTGCAAGTGTCTATACACACACACACACACACACACACAATCGCGTGCGCGCACGCGCGCGCACGCACACACACACACACACACACACACACACACACACACACAATCGCACACACACACACACACACACACACACACACACTCTCTCTCTCTCTCTCTCTCTCTCTCTCTCTCTCTCTCTCTCTCTCTCTCTCTCTCTCTCTCTCTCTCTCTCTCTCTCTCT
>JAGGCT020004178.1:27500-30000 GCA_017654935.2 Phymorhynchus buccinoides
GCATGATAGTTAGACAACTTAGAAACAGTGATTTGATGCAATTTTACTTCTTATTTTTTTGTGTTGATGAGATGCTTTTTGTAAAGGGCGTGTGTTTTTTCCAAGACGTCACTACGCACGCAATCACTGTAAGCCGTACAATATCGAAAGGAGCTAAATGCGCAAAAGAAAATAGTGCTTACTTTAATTAGCGATCTACTCTGTTTCCCCCCATTTAATTTTGGTTAAAACTTTCTAGGATTGTTAAGTATGCTTACGAAAATTCGAAACAATTGAAATAGCTTTAAAAGCAATTAGTTTACGCCGTAAGCATACCTTCATAGTTTTATTCCTCCACTAACATACATACATACATACATACATACATATACAGGTACATATGCACGCACGCACGCGGACACACACGCATACATACATACATACATACATACATACATATATACATACCTACCTACCTACCTACCTACCTACCTACATACATACATACATACATTCATACAAACATACATACATCAGTACATACGTACATACATGCATGCATGCTTACATACATACATGCATACATACATACATACATACACACATATATGCATGCATACATACATACAAACACACATGCATACATACACACATGCATACATACAAACAAACATACATGCATACATACATACATACATACATACATACACACACACATACATACATAGATACATAGATACATGCATGCATGCATGCATACATACATACATACATACATACATACATACGTACATACGTACATACATACATACATACATACATACATACGTGCGTACGTACATACACACATGCATACATCCATGCATGCATACATGCATAATATGCATACATACATGCATACATACATACATACATACATACATACATACATACATACATACATACATACATACATACATACATACATACATACATATGTGTGTGTGAGTCAACTGACTTGTTTCTGACTATGACTGTCAGGTAGCAGCCCTGTGCAGATGCTTGCTATTCTGGTAGGCTGGATGATAACAAAACAAAACAAAATCGCATTAGCGACCGTAATTTCGGTGAAATAGTGTTGCAGTAGCGACCATAGTGACCATATTTTTGGTGAAATAGTGTCGCAGTAGCGACCGTTTTTGCCGTGAAATAGTGTCGCGGAAGCGACCGCATTTGCTGTGAAATAGTGTCGCGGAAGCGACTGCATTTGCCGTGAAATAGTGTCGCGGAAGCGACCGCATTTGCCGTGAAATATTGTTGCAGTAGCGACCGTATTTTTGGTGAAAAAGTGTCGCTCAATGTAGCGACCGTTTTTATGGTGAAATAGTGTATTTGCTATGAAATAGAGCGACTGTTTTTATGGTGAAATAGTGTCGCGACAGTATTTCACCATAAATCATGTCGCTAGCGATAGGATCAACGATGAAATTCTGTCGCGGCGACCGTATTTCACGGCGACAATATTCAATACGACAGCGGAATTCCTGTTTAAAAAGATGAAAATGTGCGTAAAACGTGATGCACGGACTCTAAGGAATGTGAACTTCCCACTGATATTACGATTTAACATGATGGTGTGTGTGTGCGTGCGTGCGCGTGCGGGCATATGCGTGTGTGTGTGTGTGTGTGTGTGTGTGTGTGTGTGTGTGTGTGTGTGTGTGTGTGTGTGTGTGTGTGTGTGTGTGTGTGTGTGTGTGCAGGCGCGCGAGAGAGTTATAATGTAGGTTGACTTATTACATTACATGCTCTTCTAATTATTTAATTGCTGGACATGGTAGCTTATCAGTTTCCAAATACAGCACGTGGCAAGTACTGTGTAATATAAATATTGTATTGTTCGTTTTTTGCTTTTCCTTATATATATCCATAATGGTAGTATGATGTTTTCGTCCAGATTGGGTTTATTTTTGGTTTTGCGTCAGTCATTCATTTTCTATATTATGATCATTGCATTTTCGCCGGTACCCCTTCCCCTTTGTCTCCCCTTTTTAATACGGGCAGATGGCCTAATCATTAAAACGTTTTTGAGTCGAGGTTTATTTTTAGTTTGAGTTCTCTCTCTCACTCTTTCTCTCTCTCTCTCTCTCTCTCTCTCTCTCTCTCTCTCTCTCTCTCTCTCTCTCTCTCTCTCTCTCTCTCTCTCTCTCTCTCTCTCTCTCTCTCTCTCTCTCTCTCTCTCTCTCTCTCTCTCTCTCTCTCTCTCTCTCTCTCTCTCTCTCTCTCTCTCTGTCTCCCCCCCCCTCTCTCTCTCTCTGCTAGCCTTCCCCATCCCTCGTTCTTTCATCTTGTTGGTTAGGGTTTCTTTTGTTCATTCTTTTTTTCCTTCATACACTTAAGTGTCAAGAAGGCCTTTTCATTCCATTTATTTTTTATAAAATAATCATCAAGCGACCACAATACATTTTTTTTTTAAAAGCACAAGACATGAAGACTAAAGCAAATACACAGCCTACAGGAGAGAAAATATGCAGTTAAAAAATAC
>JAGGCT020004178.1:32500-49374 GCA_017654935.2 Phymorhynchus buccinoides
GCACGAACACGGAAGACCAAGGCAGCAAGGCCTGTTTCAGTGTTTATCGATCTGTCATCATCACATCATTTATTATATTGAAGATAAATGCTATTGCTTCCAATTCAAAGTAGCCTTGTTGGAAATTTGATGAAGCTGAACAATAGTATACGTGGTCAACTTTTTCTGAAAAGCCGTGTGCCTGGCTAAGTGGTGAAAGTAAAGCAAAGAGAAAGAGTAGAGGCCTAAGCCCAGTCAGTCAGAAGTGAAAGTAGGCCTACAAAACAATCGACACATTTCATGTTTGGACTCAAGTTGTGTAGATTTCTTGTCATCGTGACTGACGAATCCCGCAGACTTAAACATAAGTGTTAAGCATATACATGTAGATCTATACTTTAATCTGATCTAAGCGATGCAGAAACAAAATTATATTCTATGTCTTTGTTGCAGTAGGTTGTAGAAGTATGTGGGCCTAGACTGACTAATGACTACCACATAAAGTGTTAAAGTACATCCATGATTAGTGCATCAATATGGATGCTAAAAACCACCACAGCAATTGCCAAACTCTAACCGAAAGGAAGGACGCATTGAGAGGCTGCAAGGCCTGGTCGCCCAAATACCTGACTTGACCTGACCTGACCATAAATCTTGATTAGGCCTAGTGTGCATTTAAGTGTGTACTGTGTTTAACTGTATGTGTGTCTGTGTCTCTGTGTGTGTCTGCATCAGTATGTACTGATTTATTAATTGGTCGTGGGCCCTAAAGAGAAAAAGAAGAAAGAAGATTTCCTTTATTAGTTTATATTTTCCTTCATGAAAACCAGTCAGGTTTTTCGTGAAAATCACTCGTGTCACACGTCCCTCATTCAGCTTATTGATAGATGTCTTTCTAATATTAACAATAATGATTTTACTGGAATTCTTTTCATTGACTTTGCCAAGGCATTCGATGTAAGAAAACTCAAACTTTACAAAATGACCAATCAAGCCCTAATATTCCTTACCTCATTTCTTAACAATCGTCATCAGCTTGTCGAAGTCGGATAAAAAATATCAGCACTACTCCCAATTAAGTTTGGTGTTCCTCAGGGCTCAGTATTAGGACCTCTCTTGTTTTCCCTATATATCAATGACTTGCCACTGCATTTACAATGCTCTTGTGAAATGTTTGCAGTCTCACACACATACGCTCATACACATGTATGCTCAGCTACACGCATGCACACACACACACACACACACACACACACACACACACACACACACACACACACACACACACACACACACACACACACACACACACATTACAGTCCTATAATGGTAACCCCAATAATTTGGTCAGTGATCTCCAGAACAATGTTGATAAATTAATGACATGGCATTAAATGCTACTAAAACAAAATGCATGTATGTCGCTACACGACAAAAAAAGACAGAAAATGAGCTCTCCATTCCCACCTTTATACATTCAAGATCAAAAGATAGAAGAAGTGACATCACATAACGTCTTAGGCGTTACTGTCAATAATGATTTATTATGGTCTGATCATATTTCTTATCTTGGCAAACGAATTTCAAAAAGGATATATCAGCTTGCAAAAATAAAAAAAGCTTTTGAATCTCCACTCGCGAAAGTTGTTCTTCTATGCTCACATCTTATCTCTTATAAATTATGCATCTACTCTTTGGGACAGTACCAGTGAAACCAACCTGAAACACATAAGTCGTTTGCATAAACGAGCTATAAAATTAGTTCTGTTAAAATCCAACACCTTGACGGCTAATGAATACAAAACATTAAATATTTTACCACTAAAAGACAGGCTGCATTTTAGCAAATGCCTTTGCATGCACAACATGGTGAATGGAGTCGCTCCTAAGAAAATTATTGACAGTTTTACCATCAACCCAAATCGACATACTCATTCACTCTCCTTTCCCAGACCCCGAAATAATTTATACAAGTCTAGTTTTGTTTACTCAGGGGGTACAGCATGCAATAATCTATCTTCTTCTTTAAAACTGTGTCCTTCAAGACAAACTTTTAAAAAGGCACTTAAAAAGACTATGATTGAAGCCTTATAAAATAACCAACGCTACTTGTCAAAATAAAGGCTTTGTGGGTCGTATGTACATAATATATTCCATTAATTTGTTATGTTCCTTACTGGCACCCTGTAAACTAATCAATGATGTTTATCAACATGAGGGATTTGACTTCCGGTTTCCTGCCGATGTCGGCTGGTAGCACTGTCTTATTTCTCTCGGTTTAATCGTGTTTTTATCTCGTGTTAACGTGTACACATCCAGATAATATAAAGCTATTTTATCGACGTGAGCATCTCAGCTATCTTTTTGTGTTCTACGCTTGTGATTAGTGTGTGAACGAAGTGAGAGGTGGGGCGATAGACTTGGGAGGTGTGTTGGTTTCCCACCACGTGGCAGCCGCTATGGCGGCTGAAATGTGGGAGCCAGTGTATGCACTTAGTAGGGCCCTACCAACTTTTAACGGGGAGGCACCAGGTACTGTTGATTTGTGTGCCGCTGTCGAAAGAGTGACGGGAAGGGGGACAATTAGAGGGGCGCAAAACATTCGGGGACTGTGGAGGATCTACACAAGGCAGAGACAATTTAGAGATCCGTTATTGCTGGAGGGAATCGAATTGAGGGGTGTCCGTGTGACGCTCCTTGATAAGAATCCCTTCACCCTGTATGATGATGACGGGGTTGAGAAACCAGCCACCAAACTCTGGATATCTGTACCTACGATGAACTGTCCGAACGCCAGCATTGAAGAGGCCCTGAAAAAGTTAGGGTGTGAGTTTCGATCTCCCATCAAGAATGAACTAGCAAGAATGAAAACGGGGGAGCTATCGGAATGGGAGACAGGAAGAAAGTTTGTGATTATCACCACTCCCACTCAACCCTTGCCGACCAAGCTCAAACTCGGACGGTACAGCTTAGAGCTGTACCACAAAGAACAAAAGGAAAACATGAAGAAATGCAGCAAGTGTCTGACTACGGGACACACGAGTAGAGAATGTGTCAGCCAGATCGTGTGTCTGGCGTGCCGCGAAACAGGACACAGGCGAGGAGAAGCAGTGTGTAAGATGTCTGTGCCTACAACGCCTTCGGCACAGCAGCCAGCGCAAGAGGAGACAACTCTACCTGTTATTACTGGCGGAGAGAGTGAGAGGCCTAGGCCTAGCAGCGAGCAGCCAATGCAGCCAGCCAATCTGCCACAGGAAGCACAGCAACAAGACGAACAGGATAAGGAAGGAGCTGCAGGGAGTGCCGTGAAAGCCCCAACACCAAATGCCAATTTGCCAGCCATAGAGAGAAAAGGAAAGACACAGAAACCTTTTCGTTCTCAGAGCATGAACAAGAGAAAGAGGAGCAAATCGGAAGAAAAAAAGTTCGCCAATGCGAATCGGCGATCCAGACTGGACAACTACTTCTACCCAGGTGGAAATGATGGAGGGGAGGGGGAGAAGGACGGAGAAATGGAGGGCCAGCCGCCACTCAGTGAAACTGATGGGGCGACCTGATGTTTTTCCCTGCTCCCCCCTCCTCCCCCCCTTACGACCGCTACGCTACACGGACTGTAACGAGTATTGGACACTGACTAACTATCTCTTATCTCTACTGCCATGGCTAATGAAATTAGCATTGGCTCCTTAAATGTTCGAGGTTTACGAAACAAATTGAAGAGAAAATCGTTGTTTAATTATATTAGGGACAAAAAGTTAGATATAATATGTTTACAAGAAACGTATGTTACAGAAGACTTATTGACAGAGATAAAGAAACGGTGGCAGGGTGACTTATTTTGCTCAACAGGGACCACTAAAAGCAGTGGTCTTTTAATACTAATTAGTAAAAAACTAGTCTGTGACAGCATGGAAATAAAGACTTCTAGTGATAGATTTTTATGTGTTAGATTATGCATTGATGGAATATACCACACTATAGTTAACTGCTATGCCCCGAATACAGTAATAGAAAAAGTTAGGTTTTTAGAACAACTAGAATTAGAAATTCAAACAAATGATAGCGACCACATTTGGATTAGTGGTGATTTTAATATTGCTATGAGTGAAATTGACAATGTAGCTGGATATCCTCACTCTGATAGAGAGAGGCTGGCGATCAAAGAAATGTGTACTAATCTAAATTTATATGACTCTTGGAGATCGCTACATCCAGATAAAGTAGACTACACTTGGTCAAGACAACACCCATTCACAGCGAGAAGACTAGATTATATTTTTTGCGATCCATTAGCGTTGACCAAAATTCAAGAAGCAAGTATAGACTCTTGCCCATTCTCAGACCACAGATTAGTCAAACTGAATATTAAACTAAATGATTTTCAGAGAGGACCTGGTTATTGGAAGTTCAACTCAACACTGTTACATGATAACCAATTTGTAGAGAAAATGAATAATGCAATAGACGATCATTTAAATGAGTACGAACAGGACAATGGAAATGAAAACCCCGAGATGGTATGGGAAATACTAAAAATCAGGATCAACTCTCTTTGCATGCAATTCGCCAGATCCAAATCCACAACTAAAAAAGCAATATTAAAAGAGAAACTTGCAGATCTAACCAAAAAAGAAAGGCAACTATGCAGAGATCCCAAGAATGTAGAGCTCCAAAACCAAGTATACCAACTAAGAAAGGAAATAGAATTACAAGAGATCCAACAAGCACGAGGAGCTCAAATCAGATCGAGAGAAAAATGGATTAATGAAGGAGAAAACCCCACAAAGTACTTCCTAAACCTAGAAAAAAGACGAAATGCCGCTAATACAATTTCAACATTAAAAATAAATAATGAAAGTACAGACAATCCGGGACACATCCTGGGTGAAATTAAATCTTTTTATCAGCAACTTTATAGAAAAAACATCCATCAAGGAAATGGGACCATAAAGGAACATTTCTTAGAAAATGAGCCAGTCCCTACTCTTAGTGAAATGGATAAGGATGAATGTGAAAGTAATATATCAGTAGATGAACTAACACAAGCCATTAAAGATTTAAATAGAGACTCTGCCCCTGGTATAGATGGGTTAACTCCAGAATTTTACCTTCATTTCTAGGACAAGCTAAAAACACCATTCTATAAAAGCATTTGTGCATCTATCCAAAATGGTCAACTACCCAAATCCCTGAGGAGAGGAGTTATTACCTTATTGCATAAAGGCAATGGAACAGACAAACATAACTTATCCAATTTTCGGCCTATTACTCTAACAAACACAGATTATAAAATTTACACAAAAGCTCTAGCCACTAGACTTCAAAGCATTATTACACAAATAATTAATAACGACCAAGTTGGCTTCATAAAGGGTAGGAACATAACCACACACTTAAGACTCATAGATGATCTTACAACATATTTTAATCAGACCAATAAAACAGGTGCTGTTATAGCTCTAGATTTCACAAAAGCCTTTGATACACTATCAAAAACATGTATTTTCCAAGCACTGGATATTTTTAACTTCGGACCCAATTTTATCTACTTTGTTAAAACAGCAATGAAAGATACTGAGAGTTGTATTCACAATGGAGGATGGTTATCCGATTGGTTTCCAACAGAAAGAGGGATCCGACAAGGGTGCCCCCTAAGCCCCCTACTTTTTGTAATTGCAGTAGAAATGCTTGCCATTAAAGATAAGAAATAATAAAGACATACACGGGATTGAAATTCAAAACGGAAGGCAAACAGCTAATTCTAAAATTAAACAGTATGCAGATGACACAACACTGACAATGAGAAATGAAAAAGACATAGAGTTAGCGATTTTAATTGTAGAAAAATTTGAAGAGCACTCTGGATTAAGTTTAAACAAATCTAAATGTCAAGGGATTTGGCTGGGAAGAAGACAAAACGAAATTGGAAAAGTCCAAGAAATCCCCATGTTAAAAGGAAAAATCAAAATTTTAGGTATTTATTTTTCTGCAGACACTCAGGCATCCCTAATCCAAGAGAACTGGACAGGTAAATTAGATGCAATGAGGAGAACTATAAAATCTTGGGAAAACCGAAACCCATCACTGTATGGTAAAATTATTTTAAGCAAAACTCTTCTTCTCTCTCAATTCTCCTACGTTTTACAATCCCTTGCTCTTCCCCAAACGGCGCTAGCCCAGATCAATACTATTATTTACAGATTTATATGGAAAAGGAAGACAAACAACAAGAAAGCCTTTGAAAAAATAAAAAGGAACGTTCTAGGCTTAGATATAAAAGATGGTGGCCTCAAAATGATCAACATAGAGCATCAGCAAAACATGTTCCTGGTTAAATGGGCTGTACGGCTTCTAAAAGAAGACTCAAATAACCATTACTGGACACTTCAGGCCAGAGAACTACTGGCACCATTTACTAACATACACTGTGCATTAAACGCTAATGTAATGCCATCCAAAATGCAGGGTATCGATGCAATCCACTCAGAATTTTGGAAACAGGTGTTGAGAACAGTGACAATGTTTAACAAAGACAGACCAGTAACAAACATACACACAGAGCCCATCTGGAACAATACGAACATTAAATACAAAGGTGCTCCCCTGTACTACAAGAAATGGGCCAAAGCGGGTGTACATTATATGCAGGACCTCCTGCTAAACGGAAATATCATGAATTATGCTCAGATAACAGAAAGAGTAGGTTATCACCCTGGCCTCTTATTTGAACACAACGCTTTGATTAATGCTATACCACAAAAATGGAAAGACGAATTAGGCGCAAACCCACAACACCAACCCATTGACAACGTCATCACCACAACAGAAGGCCCCTTAAACACTCTCAACAATTCCACAATTAGATATATGTTCGTGAAACAACAAAATCATGACATATGCGCATCACAATTTTGGCACAGAAAACTTAACGTTGACATTACAAAATATTTCAATACGGCACACCTGTGCACAAAAGAATCACGACTGAGGTTGCTACACTTCAAGTTTATCCATAACATCTACCCCACAAACATCCTGCTACATAAAATGGGAATAACAAACTCTAACAGATGTTCATGGTGTCCCACAGAAGTTGACTTCATCGAACACGCATTCTTTCAATGCCCTAAAATACTGCCCTTTTGGAAAATGATACAGCAACTCATTTTGTCTACATATAATTATCACCTTACGATTAACGAAGAAATAGCACTCTTTGGTCTGGCTAATCCTAAGAACCAGAAACATGGTGTTATTAATGAAATTAATCATGTACTCCTGATAGCTAAAGTTTCCATTTCTAAATTCAAGTACGGAAACCTCAAGCATCTAGAATCTATTTTTAATACAGAAATGAAACTGAGAATAAAACGATGAATGACTGCCTTCTTTCTCTCTCTATGCTCTTCTTTATCTCCACTACTCCCCTTTACAAACCGCTGACACCCCCACCTCCACCACCTTGCGTCCACTGGTCACTCACGACATCAACCCAGAAGTTTAATAATAGATTGTTTTCATATTTTCCTTTTAGGTTAGTGTATATAATGAGTGCGTATGTTTAAAGCATTTATGTATTAATAAGTTGATGAATAGCTTTTTTAGAATACTTTGGCAGAAGGAAACGACGCACGCTTGCTTCGTATCCCGAAAGGAACATGAACATGGGGAAAAAAAGAGAAAAAGAAAAAGCAACAAAAAGCAGTGGGTTAAAATAATGGATGTTGTTTTGGAAGACATTTATTTGTGAAAATAAAAGATTAAAATGTCCACAACAAAAAGCCGATGGGGAAATGATGGAAAACTGGAAATCTTGTTTAAAAAAAGAAAAGTGAAAGAGTGTGTGATTGGTGTGAAAGTGTGCATGTAGAAATACATTTAGCAATGACCAAGAAGAAAAGCGGGGCAGCCCCAATGAGGAAAAGAAGGCCACTAGGCCTAGGCCACACCAGAGAGCCACACGACTCAGCCTCAACTCCCACACGAAGCGAGGAGCGACGCACACGGCTACAAAGATGATGAACGCGGGGTACCTGCACGCGAGCCAGTGAATACCAGCAGAGAGTGATGCCAGTCGGTGTACTGCAGCACAGTAAAAAAAAAAGCAACTGAACGGACCATGAGGAAGAAAAAGGTCTACAGAAGGGAAACCATGAAACCACAAACAGCAGCGAAGGACGAATTACCGCCGGCTGACTTCCAAGAAGAGAGAGAGAGAGAGAGAGAGAGAGAGAGAGAGAGAGAGAGAGAGAGAGAGAGAGAGAGAGAGAGAGAGAGAGAGAGAGATATGCATGTTCAGTCAATGTACAGGAGAGGAACTGAGTGAAAAGGAAAAAACAAGATTCCAACAACTGAGTTTCCCACACTAAAGGAAACACACAGTTCTGATCCCTGGCTTAAAAAGAGAAGAAAAAAAAAAGAAAGAAACCCCCCCCAAAAAAAACCCCATGAGGGATTTGTGGGCCAATGCTATGTGTTTTATATGTGCTGTTTTCCATTTGAAGGGGTGGGTGGGTGAATTCTAGTGATCTGTCTCATTTATTTTTTTCGCTTTACACCTGAGTGGTTTTACGGGTTCTCTCTGTATTTGTAAGTTATATTTTTTGCACGTCCGCGATCTCGCGATCTCTCTCTCTCTCTCTCTCTCTCTCTCTCTCTCTCTCTCTCTCTCTCTCTCTCTCTCTCTCTCTCTCTCTCTCTCTCTCTCTCTCTCTCTCTCTCTCACATACACACTCTATCAGGCTCCTTTTTTATTTTTATTGTTCTCTTCTTTACGGTGTCTCTATCAGCCTCTATGCCTCAATCTTTTTTTCTTGTCCCACCACCTCTTGCTCTCTCCCTTTCAAAGTATGATTGCATTTCTATTTCTATTTTGTACATAATGTATTTGCTAGTCATGATTTATATATGATTTGTTTTTGATATTTGTTCATTGTGCTGTGGTTCCGTACGCCAATTTTCATTATTGATCTTTAAATGTTATTGATTCAGTATGTTTTTTTCTTTTCATGACGACAGGATGCAAAAAAAGTTTCTAGCTTACTCTTTTATCGTCATTAAAGATAATTTTGACTTGACTTGAAAGATAATTTTGACTTGACTTGACACACACGCGCGCGCGCGCGCGCACGCACACACACACACACACACACACACACACACACACACTGTCTGAAACACTTTTATAGGAATGACGAACAACAGAACACACACACACACACACACACACAAACACACACATACACACACAGGATGTAAAAAAGCTTTATCAAGCTTACTCTTTTATCGTCAATAAAGATCATTTTGACTTGACTTGACTTGACTTGACACACACACACACACACACACACACACACACACACACACACACACACACACACACACACACACACACGAGGCACATATGCAAATAAATGCTTTCAACCCATTACACACATACACACAAACATACTGTTTATACCCTACATGTTACTGTTTTTAATCATGTACGCAGCATGCCATGATAGACAAGCAACATCGAGGAATACTTGAAGCTATGACAATTTGAAAACAATGTCTTATTCATTTCAAAACGTGTTTCTACGTATTACAGTAGGCACAAAGAGAGAGAGAGAGAGAGAGAGAGAGAGAGAGAGAGAGAGAGAGAGAGAGAGAGAGAGAGAGAGAGAGAGAGAGAGAGAGAGAGAGAGAGAGATAACGATAACGATAACGATATTTATTTGGTAAGGCCAAGGCCCCATTCAAAGGGGTGATTCACAATACATATATTAAACTTACAACAATCGTGAGTAATGCATAACACAATATAAATATTCTTGCTAACTGAGCTAACTTACCATAATGCTTCTTCTCTTAAATGCCAAATATAAATACATAGCAAGATTGCACATAACAACTTCATTTGTTGAAGTCAAAAGTAGCACTAATCTAAAAAGAGCTGGGTTTCTACAATATTTTGCAGGAATATATTTTTGTCTTAAATCATTAAATACTTGACAACATAACACAAAATGAAACTCATCTTCTTTATCTAATCTACACAGAGGACATAACATATTTAGCATAGCATTGAATTTGTATCTCTGTCTGTGTATAGCTATATCTGAAACACCAAATCTTAACTTTGTAACTGTAGATCTGACAAATCTATTGATATTGCTAGACATTAAATATGGTTCTACCAAACAATTTGTTTTTAACAGCCTAAATAACGAAAACCTGTCACTATTTTGAATATGGTAATCCCAATCTTGCCATCTGCAGTCAACCACACGTTGTTTAAAACAAGACAAAAAGCTACGAACACATCCAACACCTTGATCCATCCATACATATGCAAAGCCATAAATACTCAAACATTTTCGAACATCAGAAGCCCAAGTTGTTTTCCCTCTAGCATCTAATTCATACAATGTTTTATACGCTTTCAGAGGTAATCTGTGCTCATTCATGCGACCTAATCTAAGCCAATATCTAATACATTTTACTAAAGAATTCAAATAAATAGGAAATCTGCCAAGTTCGCCATACACAAGGTCATTGGGTGTACGTCTATCAACATTTAAGAACTTTTTCATTGCAAATAAATGCACCTTTTCAATTTCACGCCCATAGACAAACCCCCAAATTTCAGCTCCATATTGGACTATTGGTTGAACTTGTGCATCAAATAACTTAAAGAACAATTTAACAGAATTTTTATCAAATTTATACAGTACTTTTAATATGTTCCAAACAGCTCTTTTTCCTTTACAAACAAGTTCCTGACAAGCAAAAGTAAAACTAAGTTTTGTTGAAAACTGCAAACCCAAATATTTATAAGCGTTAATAACAGAAATTTCAGACTTTCCATAAAACCACCTTTCCCGCCTGGCTAGATACCCACCTTTTCGAAATACTATGATATTTGTCTTGCTCATGTTTACTTTTAATTCTAATCTGTTTACAGCCTTATATAAGGTATTTAACTGTGTTTGTAAGCCAATTATCGTTTCTGATAATAGCACAATGTCATCAGCAAATAACAAAATAAATATTTCTATTAAATCAAAACTTATACCATGTTTACCATTTTGAATAATTTCCAAGGCCAATTCATTGATAAATAAAGAAAAAAGTACTGGGCTACAAACGTCCCCATGTTTAACCCCCCTTGTGCAGTTAATATAATAACTAAATTTGGCCCCACATCGTATTTTAGCTTTAACGTCTTCATACATACTCTTCATACAACTTACCTTTAATACCATTTTTAAACAGAACAGGCCATAATAATTTTCTAGATATCGAATCAAAAGCCTTTTCGAAATCAACGAATGCGGCATATAATTTACGGTTTGAAACAAATTGTTTTTGAACTGCTGCCATTAAAGTGAAAAGATGATCAACTGTACTGTAGTCTTTCTTAAAGCCAGCTTGATACTCCCCTGTAATATTCTTTAATTCTATCCATTCTGACAATCGTTTGTTAATTATTGAACCATACAATTTACTAGCAATATTACACAGTGAAATCCGAGAGAGAGAGAGAGAGAGAGAGAGAGAGAGAGAGAGAGAGAGAGAGAGAGAGAGAGAGAGAGAGAGAGAGAGAGAGAGAGAGAGAGAGAGATTGATTGATTGATTGATTGAATTTTATTTATAGAGGGTAATAGAGTAAGCAATAACATGCTTTTTTACATCCAGCCCTCTGGACAGAATACATATATAAAAGTAGAAAATGAAAAACGAAAATAAACACATACAAAGTAATATAAAGCATGCAAAAAACATCCCTATATTGTAACACATCAATAACAAAATCAAACCTATTATTATTAACTATGCTCATTATTAACATTCAAAATGTGTGAAGTAAGCGCATACACACGGGAAAATAAAACCCAATCCTCATCTTTAAACATTCAAAAATAGAGAAGTGCACAAACATAAAAAAATACCTCAATCATACTTCATCATTAAAATGTACTTATTTGAAAAGAAACCCATGCACATAATAAGTCAAACATAATATTACTTTACCTACTCATCTTAGCATGCACAATTTAAAATGTAAATACATGTACCCATGGCAACATGAAACCTATTCCTACATTACATTATTCATTTGAAGCATAAACAAATTAAAAAGTAAACACACACTCGTAACAAAAGCAGACCAAGTCATATTGTTTGCAAGCGAATACACATATTAAAAAGTAAATACTACTCATAACGAAATCAAGCCTAAACCTACTTTCTAGTCCTCGTCTTTTACATGCACATAAGTAAAACTCAACTCATCACAAAATGAAGACTAATCCTATTTTACATACTCATAACATGTAACCTACACATTTTAAATTTAAAGCCGATAGACATAATAAAATCAAGCCTAAGCCCATTTTACATACTAATCTTAAAAATACATCAAACGTAAATGTAAGCACATATGCATGACAGAATAAAACCAAATCCTATTCTACATACTCATCTTTAACATACACACATTTTAGAATAAACACTTGTACATAACAAGATGAAACCCAATCCTATAATAATAATAGTAGCAATAATAATAATAATAATAATAATAATAAATAATAATAATAATAATAATAATTCATATAGCGCGAAACATCCATATAGTAGTATGCCCGTTGCGCGTTACAAAAGCAACAATGAAAGATGGAAAACATTAATTAAAATCAACAAGAAAGTCATACCACCAACATTCGAATGCAAAGAAATAAAGTAACAAAATAACGTGATTTTCACTCACAAAGACATCCACCCTCGTTCACCAGCACTGTCACTCTCTGATAACACATCACACTCACAAAAACTAATAAAAATGTAAACAAGTAACAGGAAGGAATGCACCAATTAATACGTGCGTACACACGGCCCATACTCTCTCTCTCTCCCCCCCCCCCCTCTCCCCCTCCCCCCCTCCCCCCTCCCTCTCTCCCTCTCCCTCCCTCCCCCTCTCCCTCTCCTCCCTCTCTCTCTCCCTCCCCCTCTCCCCCTCTCTCTAACCTCTCCCCCCTCTCCCTCCTCTCTCTCCCCCTCTCTCCCCCTCTCTCTCTCTCCCTCTCTCTCCCTCCCTCTCTCTCTGCCCCCCCTCTCTCTCTCTTTCCCTCTCTCTCTCTCATCATACAGGATCCCCAATACAATAATATCAAAGAAACACTTTTCGTTACATAAATATAAACATTCTGGCTGTCACAATAAACAAAATATAACAATATAAGCCTAAAGAAGAAAAAAATAAATTTGTATACTCAATAATTATTTTATGACACTAAACACACACACACGCGCGCGTGCGCACACACACACACGCGCGCGCGCGCGCGTGCATGCGCGCGCGCATGCGTGCACACACACTAGAGAGAGAGAGAGAGAGAGAGAGAGAGAGAGAGAGAGAGAGAGAGAGAGAGAGACAGAGACAGAGACAGAGACAGAGACAGAGACAAAAATAGATAGACTGAGTGAGAGAGAGAAGCATATCTAACACACTCATCTTTAACAATCATAACATTATAAACACAGTAAACACTGATACATGACAAAGTCGAGCCTAGTTACTTGTAGGCCTACTTCGCATATTCAACTAAAAAATAAACTTAAAAGTAAACACACACACGTTATAAAATCATAGTAAATACATATCCATGACATCATCGAACTTAATCTTACTTTATATAAGTATTTATTTTTAGCATGCACTAATTTGTAAATTAGCATATACACTCGACAAAATCAAACCTAATCCTACCTTATACACTCAAGTTTCAAATATACATTCAACTAACAGACAAATTTAAAAGTAAGCAAACTAAATAATACGTTTCATCTTCATTTTTAACAACTATAAAAAACGACACAAATATTTTTATATATAACATGAGAAAATCAAGCCTAAGCCAACATTACATACTTGTCTGTAAAATGCAAAAAATAGAATAAAACACATACACATTATTAAATCAAACTTAATTGTATATAACATAGCCAATTTTAACATACCTTTATACATGACAGATCAAATCAAGGTAATGTTAGATGCGCAAAATATTCATGAGTGAAAAAGTAAACACATGTATGCATCATGATAAATAACAGTGCATACGTTCAGTATTTATTTATGTTAGTCCATTGGAGTCAGCAGCAGTGGCTTAATGATATTTGTTAAAGAGGATACTGTTGGGTAAAAAATATAAAATAAGTCATTTTTTGCGAATGTTATGTACCTGATGAAATTGAGAGAGAGAGAGAGAGAGAGAGAGAGAGAGAGAGAGAGAGAGAGAGAGAGAGAGAGAGAGAGAGAGAGAGAGAGAGAGAGAGAGAGAGAGAGAGAGAGTTTTCATTCTTCATTGTCAGTGGAGTTTGTTCATTAGGTAGTTCTTCATTAGTTTGTTGAAGGATGCTGGGCGTTTGGTCGCTTTTAAGTTGGCTGGCAGATTATTCCAGTAAGATCCACCACTGTATATTAAACTGGTTTTAAATAAGTCTAATCTTGGGGTTGGAATTAGTAGTTTGTTTGACTGCCTGTAACTGTTTATCAAGAAGCGGTCGATTAAAGATTGAGGAGCATTTCCGGTCATGATTGTGTGCATCATCCTTGCTTTGTTATGCTCCAACTGTAATTTAAAAGGTAATACACCTAATGTTTTGTAATCATTGTTCGTAAGAGAAGTTGATTTGAGCAGCACCAATTTAACAGCTCGTTTATGCAGTCTAACGAGAGGTTTTATAACATTTGCACTTGCTGAGTTCCACAAAGTAGAGGAATAGCTGATAAGTGAATTTATATGTGCATAATAGAACTGCTTCATGAGATTGAGATTGAGGAAATGTTTTATTTTTGATAGTTGAAATATTCTTTGCGATACCTTCTTACTTAATATGTCTATGTGTTCTGGCCAAGATAATTTGTTATCAATCGTTATACATAAGGCCTTGTGTGAACTGGATTCCTCGATTGTTTGTCCCGAGATGTGAATTGGGAATGAAGTAGATGAAATATTTTGGCGTTTCTGTCTGGTTGTCAAACACATATACTTAGTTTTGTTTGGATTCAGACACATGTGATTTAGATCAGACCATCTGGCCAGTTGATTTACATTTTCTTGGATGTTAGATGACAAAACATGTAATGAAGGATGAGCGGATTCGACTGAACTATCGTCCGCAAAGAGATTGCAATTGTCTTTAACAAGTAAAGGTAAATCATTAATATATAATAAAAACAACAATGGGCCCCAAACTGAACCTTGTGGAACACCATAGTTGTTTGGGAGAGAAGAAGACAGATGAAGACCAGTGCATATTTGTTGTTGTCTGTTTGATAAAAATGACTCAAGCAGTTGGCACACTTGATCACCTATATTGTAAACACGTAGTTTATTCATAAGTAGTGAGTGATTGATTACATCAAATGCTTTTGCGAAGTCAGCAAAGACAATTCCAGTATACTGATTGTTATTAATATTTCCTAGCCATGTATCAACCATGTTAACTAGAGCTGTGTGGCATGAGTGTTGTTTCCTAAACCATGATTGACTTGGATGTAGGAGATCGTACTTTTCTAAGTGATGAGATAGGTGTTTTTGGATGTGTTTTTCTAAGGGTTTTGACAAAACTGACAGTATGGATATAGGTCTATTATTAGAAGGTTCGTTCTCATCACCAGATTTGTGAAGTGGGATGATCTTAGCGTTTTTAGTTGAGCTGGAAAGTAATTTTCACTAATACATAAATTATATATATATAGGTTAGACTGTCGGTGATGACAGGAGCAGCAAGTTTAAGGATTATCCCATCCAATCCATCGGCATCCTTAGTTGTAGATTGTTTTAAATGCGTGAGAGCAGCATATATATTGTTAGTAACGGAATGGAGACTGTAGACTGGATATTCTTGGATAAACAGAAGTCTTTCAAGGTCTTTAGATCATTTTGCTTCCAAGTATCATTTTGGATAAGACATTCCGCAATTGATACAAAATGCTGATTTAATAAGTTCGGAGAGGGAGTAGTTGATTGAGGTGATTTTTGGACATAATTCTTGTTTGTCAAGGAATTAATTGCACTCCACACCTTTTTAGGATTTTTGTCTAATAGTAACTCCCTAAAATATTTCTGTTTAGCTGAACGCTTCATTGAATTTACAAGGTTACGTTGGGCATTAGCCCTAGGGTCTTTGGTTGCTTTGTAAAAAATCTCTAAGATAGGAAGCCTGACCGATATCATCTGTTATCCATGGTGGTTTAGGTTTATTTTTAACACGTTTTATTCTGATAGGGGCGTGTTTATTATAAACATAGAGGGAGAGGGAGAGAGAGAGAGAGAGAGAGAGAGAGAGAGAGAGAGAGAGAGAGAGAGAGAGAGAGAGAGAGAGAGAGAGAGAGAGACGCACGTGCCGTGCACACGTAGGCCCTACACACACCCAACACAAGCGCATAATTATGCAAACAAACGCCTTCAACCCATTACACACATACACACAAACATGCCCACATAAATACACAAACGAAACAAATATACACAAACACACACACACACACACACACACACACACACACACACACACACACACACACACACACACACACACACACACACACACACACACACACACACACACACACACACACACACACACACACACTGATGTAGGTAAAATGTGTACACGGGGGGAGGAGGGGGGTGTATTTGGGGCCAGGGAGATATATTCTGGCCTGGGCCAGTTTAAACCCCGGGGTATATTGAGGTCTAGGTCAGCTTAGAGAAAGAGAGAGAGTGAGTGAGTGAGTGAGACAAACTTACGTGTGCTCATACACGAAGACACCTGCAATTGAATACACATATGAGCTGAGTATGCTCGTACAAATGAATCACATTGCGCGCATGCGC
>JAGGCT020004178.1:49874-54874 GCA_017654935.2 Phymorhynchus buccinoides
AAGAAACGGCAGAGTTATAAAGCCCCGTTTCCCGTTGGCGCTGCTCTGAGAGTGACGCGCTCTCCCGATTTTCTTCAAATTTGCTGCCAGGCTTTGCTCCGGTGTCAGCAAGCCTGACAGCAAATTTGACGCGATTTGGTTGAAAACCGGCGGAGTTATAAGGCCCGTTTTGTATCATGCTGCTGTTATGCGCCTAAGTAATGGATTCGCTTCTGGTTTGGCACACGGATAGTCCCCGGCCCCGGTCATCTTCCTGCCAAATTCGAAGGCAATCGGCCCAGAAACGCCGGAGATACGGGCGCCGAGAGGCCGGCGGATGCGCGTTTCGCGCATTTGCGAAACCGCGCAAATGACACGGCCGCCTCGGTTGCCATTGCCATCGCCCCGTGAGGGCTCACAGCAAATTTGAAGCGATTCGGTCGAAAAACGGCGGAGTTATAAGGCCCGTTTCGTGTTTCAGACAGACAGACACACACACACACACACACACACACACACACACACACACACACACACATACACACACACGGGACACTTGCCAAATTACTATATGATGATTAGTAAAAAAAACTAGTTTGTGACAGCATGGAAAAAAAGACTTCTAGTGATAGATTTTTATGTGTTAGATTATGCATTGATGGAATATACCACACTATAGTTAACTGCTATGCCCCGAATACAGTAATAGAAAAAGTTAGGTTTTTAGAACAACTAGAATTAGAAATTCAAACAAATGATAGCGACCACATTTGGATTAGTGGTGATTTTAATATTGCTATGAGTGAACTTGACTATGTAGCTGGATATCCTCACTCTGATAGAGAGAGGCTGGCGATCAAAGAAATGTGTACTAATCTAAATTTATATGACTCTTGGAGATCGCTACATCCAGATAAAGTAGACTACACTTGGTCAAGACCCATTCACAGCGAGAAGACTAGATTATATTTTGTGCGATCCATTAGCGTTGACCAAAATTCAAGAAGCAAGTATAGACTCTTGCCCATTCTCAGACCACAGATTAGTCAAACTGAATATTAAACTGAATGATTTTCAGAGAGGACCGGGTTATTGGAAGTTCAACTCAACACTGTTACATGATAACCAATTTGTAGAGAAAATGAATAATGCAATAGACGATCATTTAAATGAGTACGAACAGGACAATGGAAATGAAAACCCCGAGATGGTATGGGAAATACTAAAAATCAGGATCAAATCTCTTTGCATGCAATTCGCCAGATCCAAATCCGAAACTAAAAAAGCAATATTAAAAGAGAAACGTGCAGATCTAACCAAAAAAGAAAGGCAACTATGCAGAGATCCCAAGAATGTAGAGCTCCAAAACCAGGTATACCAACTAAGAAAGGAAATAGAATTACAAGAGATCCAACAAGCACGAGGAGCTCAAATCAGATCGAGAGAAAAATGGATTAATGAAGGAGAAAAAACCACAAAGTACTTCCTAAACCTAGAAAAAAGACGAAATGCCGCTAATACAATTTCAACATTAAAACTAAATAATGAAAGTACAGACAATCCGGGACACATCCTGGGTGAAATTAAATCTTTTTATCAGCAACTTTATAGAAAAAACATCCATCAAGGAAATGGGACCATAAAGGAACATTTATTAGAAAATGAGCCAGTCCCTACTCTTAGTGAAATGGATAAGGATGAATGTGAAATTAATATATCGTAGATGAACTAACACAAGCCATTAAAGATTTAAATAGAGACTCTGCCCCTGGTATAGATGGGTTAACTCCAGAATTTTACCTTCATTTCTGGGACAAGCTAAAAACACCCTTCTATAAATGCATTTGTGCATCTATCCAAAATGGTCAACTACCCAAATCCCTGAGGAGAGGAGTTATTACCTTATTGTATAAAGGCAATGGAACAGACAAACATAACTTATCCAATTTTCGGCCTATTACTCTAACAAACACAGATTATAAAATGTACACAAAAGCTCTAGCCACTAGACTTCAAAGCGTTATTACACAAATAATTAATAACGACCAAGTTGGCTTCATAAAGGGTAGGAACATAGCCACACACTTAAGACTCATAGATGATCTTACAACATATTTTAATCAGACCAATAAAACAGGTGCTGTTATAGCTCTAGATTTCACAAAAGCCTTTGATACACTATCAAAAACATGTATTTTCCAAGCACTGGATATTTTTAACTTCGGACCCAATTTTATCCACTTTGTTAAAACAGCAATGAAAGATACTGAGAGTTGTATTCACAATGGAGGATGGTTATCCGATTGGTTTCCAACAGAAAGAGGGATCCGACAAGGGTGCCCCCTAAGCCCCCTACTTTTTGTAATTGCAGTAGAAATGCTTGCCATTAAGATAAGAAATAATAAAGACATACACGGGATTGAAATTCAAAACGGAAGGCAAACAGCTAATTCTAAAATCAAACAGTATGCAGATGACACAACACTGACAATGAGAAATGAAAAAGACATAGAGTTAGCGATTTTAATTGTAGAAAAATTTGAAGAGCACTCTGGATTAAGTTTGAACAAATCTAAATGTCAAGGGATTTGGCTGGGAAGAAGACAAAACGAAATTGGAAAAGTCCAAGAAATCTCCATGTTAAAAGGACAAATCAAAATTTTAGGTATTTATTTTTCTGCAGACACTCAGGCATCCCTAATCCAAGAGAACTGGACAGGTAAATTAGATGCAATGAGGAGAACTATAACATCTTGGGAAAACCGAAACCCATCACTGTATGGTAAAATTAATTTTAAGCAAAACTCTTCTTCTCTCTCAATTCACCTACGTTTTACAATCCCTTGCTCTTCCCCAAACGGCGCTAGCCCAGATCAATACTATTATTTACAGATTTCTATGGAAAAGGAAGACAAACAACAAGAAAGCCTTTGAAAAAATAAAAAGGAACGTTCTAGGCTTAGATATAAAAGATGGTGGCCTCAAAATGATCAACATAGAGCATCAGCAAAACATGTTCCTGGTTAAATGGGCTGTACGGCTTCTAAACGAAGACTCAAATAACCCTTACTGGACACTTCAGGCCAGAGAACTACTGGCACCATTTACTAACATACACTGTGCATTAAACGCTAATGTAATGCCATCCAAAATGCAGGGTATCGATGCAATCCACTCAGAATTTTGGAAACAGGTGTTGAGAACAGTGACACTGTTTAACACAGACAGACCAGTAACAAACATACACACAGAGCCCATCTGGAACAATACGAACATTAAATACAAAGGTGCTCCCCTGTACTACAAGAAATGGGCCAAAGCGGGTGTACATTATATGCAGGACCTCCTGCTAAACGGAAATATCATGAATTATGCTCAGATAACAGAAAGAGTAGGTTATCACCCTGGCCTCTTATTTGAACACAACGCTTTGATTAATGCTATACCACAAAAATGGAAAGACGAATTAGGCGCAAACCCACAACACCAACCCATTGACAACGTCATCACCACAACAGAAGGCCCCATAAACACTCTCAACAATTCCACAATTAGATATATGTTCGTCAAACAACAAAATCATGACATATGCGCGTCACAATTTTGGCACAGAAAACTTAACGTCGACATTACAAAGTATTTCAATACGGCACACTTGTACACAAAAGAATCAAGACTGAGGTTGCTACACTTCAAGTTTATCCATAACATCTACCCCACAAACATCCTGCTACATAAAATGGGAATAGTAAACTCTAACAGATGTTCATGGTGTCCCACAGAGGTTGACTTCATCGAACACGCATTCTTTCAATGCCCTAAAATACTGCCCTTTTGGAAAATAATACAGCAACTCATTTTGTCTACATATAATTATCACCTTACGATTAACGAAGAAATAGCACTCTTTGGTCTGGCTAATCCTAAGAACCAGAAACATGGTTTTATTAATGAAATTAATCATGTACTCCTGATAGCTAAAGTTTCCATTTCTAACTTCAAATACGGAAACCTCAAGCATCTAGAATCTATTTTTAATACAGAAATGAAACAGAATAAAACGATGAATGACTGCCTTCTTTCTCTCTCTATGCTCTTCTTTATCTCCACTACTCCCCTTTACAAACCGCTGACACCCCCACCTCCACCACCTTGCGTCCACTGGTCACTCACGACATCAACCCAGAATTTTAATAATAGATTGTGTTCATATTTTCCTTTTAGGTTAGTGTATATAATGAGTGCGTATGTTTAAAGCATTTATGTATTAATAAGCTGATGAATAGCTTTTTTAGAATACTTTGGCAGAAGGAAACGACGCACGCTTGCTTCGTATCACGAAAGGAACATGAACATGGGGAAAAAAGAGAAAAAGAAAAAGCAGTGGGTTAAAATAATGGATGTTGTTTTGGGATACATTTATTTGTGAAAATAAAAGATTAAAATGACCACAACAAAAAGCCGATGGGGAAATGATGGAAAATTGGAAATCTTGTTTAAAAAAAGAAAAGTGAAAGAGTGTGTGATTGGTGTGAAAGTGTGCATGTAGAAATACATTTAGCAATGACCAAGAAGAAAAGCGGGCAGCCCCAATGAGGAAAAGAAGGCCACTAGGCCTAGGCCACACCAGAGAGCCACACCACTCAGCCTCAACTCCCACACGAAGCGAGGAGCGACGCACACGGCTACAAAGATGATGAACGCGGGGTACCTGCACGCGAGCCAGTGAATACTAGCAGATAGTGATGCCAGTCGGTGTACTGCAGCACCGTAAAAAAGCAACTGAACGGACCATGAGAAAGAAAAAGGTCTACAGAAGGGAAACCATGAAACCACAAATAGCAGCGAAAGACGAATTACCGCCGGATGACTTCCAAGAGAGAGAGAGAGAGAGAGAGAGAGAGAGAGAGAGAGAGAGAGAGAGAATGCATGTTCAGTCAATGTACAGGAGAGGAACTGAGTGAAAAGAAAAAAACAAGATTCCAACAACTGAGTTTCCCACACTAAAGGAAACGCACAGT
>JAGGCT020004178.1:64874-86994 GCA_017654935.2 Phymorhynchus buccinoides
GTAATCGTTTGAAAAAAGTTTTAGATCAGGTCATTCATCCGGACCAAACATGTGCAGTTCCGGGTCGCTCTATTTTAGACAGCTGTCATTTAGTGCGCGACATATTTGATTTTTGTAATAAAAGAAATATACCTAGCATTTTTCTTAGTTTAGATCAGCAGAAGGCTTTTGACAGAGTTTCTCATGAATATTTGTTTGAAGTGTTAAAAGCCTTTGGTTTGGGAGAAGGCTTTGTGCAATGGATTAAAACACTGTATTGTAATATTTCTAGTAGTGTCATTGTTAACCAATTTATTTCTGATCCCTTTGAGGTGACCAGATCTGTTCGCCAGGGTTGCAGTCTATCTCCACTATTATATGTTCTTTGCTTGGAGCCCATTCTGATTAAAATTAGACAAGATCAACAGATAAAAGGAATCCAGGTACTAGTGAAGATAAAAAAGTAACAGCTTTTGCTGATGATGGCAATTTTTTCTTAGGTAATGATTCTTCTGTTCAGAAAGTTTTAAAGTGGTTTGATTATTTCCGAAGGGCTTCTGGTGCTAAGTTGAATCGGGGTAAAACTAAAGGTTTTTTTTTTATGGGAAAATGGAGGAACAGATCTGACCACCCTTTTGGAATATCATGGGTGGACAAAATTAAATTTTTGGCATTTTGTTTGGCAATGTTTCTGATGATGAATAGTGGTTGCCTGTCTTTAATAAGATAAAAAAAAGACACTTGATTTGCATAGCGGGAGGGTGATGTCTATGTATGGGAGGGCTGTTGTTGTGAATTCTATGATTCTCTCAAAATTGTGGTACATGGCTTC
The DNA here is from genome assembly GCA_017654935.2 of Phymorhynchus buccinoides. Classification (NCBI taxonomy): domain Eukaryota; kingdom Metazoa; phylum Mollusca; class Gastropoda; order Neogastropoda; family Raphitomidae; genus Phymorhynchus; species Phymorhynchus buccinoides. Next base: position 65,686 of record JAGGCT020004178.1, read on the forward strand.
AGTGCTACCTATTCCTAAGAAATATGTTAAATTAATAGAAAAATAATTTTTGTCCTTTTTCTGGAGTAGCAAAAATGAATTTATTAGTCGCAGTACTATGTGCCTACCAAAAGGAAAAGGTGGTATTGGTGCAATTACTATCCAATTGAAAATTTCTTGTATTCACTTAGCTCAGATCTGTAAAATCATTTTTGACGATAAAACACTGAGTTGGGTAATTTTTGGACACATATTTTTAGGCTTAAAATTGATTACATTTAAAGATTATGTTTTTTCCAATAGCATTCCTCGTTGTTCTGAAGATATACCTGCCTTCTATCAGGCTTTGATCAACACGCTTATCCTAATTTTGAAAGTTAATCTACTTTAGAAGTAGTCAGGAATGCTAAATGTAAAACCTTTTATCAAAAGCTTTTGGAACTAACAAAAGAGAGACCAAAAGTAATAGGGAATTTTCCACAGATAAACTTTGTTCAATCTGTCAAGAATATTTGTAGCAAGTACCTAGATCCACTGACTCTGAATGTCACTTTTAAACTTGCTCATGATGTTCTTCCTGTGGCTTATCATTTATATGTTTATAACATGCCTGTCAATAAATGGTGTTCTTTCTGTAAAAATGAGATTGAAACTGTGCATCACTTGTCTTATTATTGTACTCACATTCAAATGACGAAAAGACATATTGCGCTCTGGTTTCGATTACTAGGAAACTGTGGGATCAATATAGAATTCGGTTTTTCTGTTTTTGGCCCTGCTTTAAGCGGAGGTCTTTTGAGAAAATCTGCATTATTGTTTCTTTTGTCAGAATTCCGTTTTTCAATTTCGTTTTGCAGAAACAAAGTCCGCTTCGACAAAAAGCAAGTAACACCCAAGGACATTACTACTCTTTTTTTTAACTCGTGTAAAATCTAGATTGTGGGTCGACTACCACAGGTTTTCCACATATCAATTTGAAACAATGTGGGGGGGATGATATTCTTTGCAAGATAACTGATGATGGTTTGGTTTATGACTTTAGTGTTGATGGCTGAGGCCTTTGAGTATTTACCATTATGAATGATTCTGATTTGTGCTTCCTGTTGGATAGGAAAACATAAACTGATAAAGTGTAAAAGGAGAGTTGTCACTGTGTAGCACAGGGGAGACAACTGGGTCCCAGATATGTTTATCTGGTGTCCTGGCTTGTCTCCCTTTGTTCGTTGTGTTATCAAACGTTTCAGCACAGTGTGTGTGTATCAAGTGTTGTTGTTGTTTATTATTACTCTACTATTATTCTTATTCTCCATGTTTATTTTGATCCTGTTCATGCTTATTTTGCTTTTGTTTTATTTGACTGAAGTAATGGTGGGGCGTGGGAATGCTTTGAGTTTGTGTGTGATGTGTGACTGCCAAATGTATATTATGTAACATGTATTATTGAATAAAGATTATATTTTAAAAACAAGGGCGTCGCCGAGCGGCAGACATGTCCGTCACCAGCAATGCCACGCACTTGCGACACCCCGTAGAGTGTCACATCCTGACACAAAATTGGAAGGGATTCTGTCTTCCAGTTCACGAGATACAGCTTGAAGAAGAAACATATAGCGCAAAGAGGGACATTTCGGTTTTTAAGGTCAAGGTCAGCATGGCGATAATTTATGCTCGGATGTTTTCTTCTCTAGGGTATACAGTACCACACACAATCTGAAGCGCTTCTGTCAAGTACAAATGTGGAAAATATGTCTTAAAACCCAATGTGTAGACCCCTACCACTTTCAAGGCCTACTGATCGCCCAGACCGTGACCTTGACCTTGATCGGTATGCCACCATCAGAACGGGCATAAGCCAAAGTACCTTCATGCCAAATTTGAAGACTCTAACACTAACGGTGTGGGAGTTATGGCCCCTGAAAGATGTTCGGTTTTCAAGGTCGTACGCCAAGGTCAAGGTCACGACGGCAAAATGGTTTGCGCGGATGTATTCCGCTCATGGTGACACACCAGCACACACAATTTGACGTGATTCTGTCAACCCGTTCGAAAGATATCCTTGGGACAGACAGAATGAGAAAAAATGAACCTCCGATTTTCAGGCTCCAGCGATCTTTTTGACCTTGACCTTGACCTTGATCGGTATGCCATCATCAGAACGGGCATACGCCAAACCACCTTCATACCAAGTTTCAACATCCTATGTTGATCGGTGCCCGAGATATGGCTAAAAATAGATGTTCGGTTTTCAAGGTCGTACATCAAGGTCAAGGTCACGACGGCAAAATGGTTTGCGCCGATGTCTTCCTATTAAGGAGGCACACCTTCACACAAAATTTGATGCGATTCGGTCAAGCGGTTCGGGAGATATCCTTGGGACAGACAGAAAAAGAAAAAAAAAAAAAAAATACAAACCAGCCCATCGCAATGTCCGTTCACCTTCGGTTCACCTTCGGTGACGGACAATGAAAAAAAGTATCTGTTCTTATCAGCTTAATATCTGATACGCTCCCTATCGGGGGCTTCGATATTAAACTGATTTTTGAACCTCGGCGAAGTGTCAGGGGCTTGCTCCACCTTTGCCACGGGTTGGCCTGGTATCGCAGTACCTCCAGGATCGGCCCACTCTCCCCAAGGGGAGAAAATCCAATGAAAATGTCAATGAAACTTTCTTTCCTCCGTTTATGTTTGTGGCACAAGCCACAAAGCTATAACTCACTTTGTCGGTCTGTCGGTAGGTCCAAAATTGTCCCACTTAAAATCGAGGCTGCACTTCAAATTGAGGCTGCTCTTTAAAATGATGTTTCGTTTTCAATTGTCGCACGCCACAAACGATTGCGAATCCGCGCTTGTTTTACTTTGGGACCGATAACAAAGAAATGATGGGGACTTTTTATAGGCCGCAAGTCCTAGGCTGAGAAAGCCTGTCCCTAATACCTAATCTAACCTAACCTAAAGTTCGGATATGTATGACAACATGCGAGTTAAAAAGAAGAAGAGAGAAAGTCACTAAACAAAGAAATATAATTCTTAAAGGTGGACCCTGACGGATGAGTTTTTGCAAGAAACACGTCGAGATCACCAGAAAGACAGCCTTTTCAAGGATCGGAACACCACTCACTTTGCTCTGGTTTCCTAGAAATTAAACCGTCAAAACGGCGATTCCTCCTTGGCGGAGATGCCGGAGAGAGTAGCCATTTTGGATGGGGTGGGTGGAGGTCACTCATTGTGGTTGAAGCGTTTTTTTTTTTTTTTTGTATTGCGAAAATGTCGTGCAAACGATTTGGCGGCCATTAGAAAAAGAGAAATAATTTGACCCCTTCTCTTTGGGTGAAATAATTTGACTTCCAGCACCTCCGCCAAGGAGGAATCGCCGATTTGACGGTTTGATTTCTAGGAAACCAGAAGCAAAGTGAGTGTTGCGATCTCTGTAAAGGGTGTTTTCCTGGTGATCTGGACGTGTTTCTTACAAAAACTCATCCGTCAGGGAGAACATCCACATGAAAGGTCAAGGGCGCAGCGTGCTTATCGGCTAAAGCGGCTTCAGCAGGCCTACCTAGGGTGACACACTGAGTTATGTTTATATTGATAGCTCAGTGGGGTGACAGCCAGAGGCTACAAATTCGTTCGGATGCCAATGATCATGTCCCAGTGACTCGTCACAAAAGAGACAAATGCAACGAAGAAATGTAACTAATAAAGCTAGCAAAACAATCTGTCGCCGGGAAGGGGATGGGTGTGGAGAGTAGACTGTGGAGGGGGTTCGGCAGACGGTGTACACCACAGATTGGGGTGCACCGGCCCACCCTTTTGTTCACCTGGGCCAAAATGACCATCAACCAAACGCGGGTCATACAGAACCTCCCTCCATATTTACGATCCTAGTTTCAGAACGGGTGGATTCCAGCGTAACTGATGATGAGTCCTTAAGCACCAACGACAACACGTGGTGATGGTGGTGGTACAAAACAAAGTGTGTATGTGTGTGTGTGTGTGGGGGGGGGGGGGGGTGTCAATGTTCCTTTTCGCCAACTTTACAAGGCAACGGTATGGTTGAACTGACCTCACAGTCTTTTTCTTCTGTGGCTGTCAGCACTCTGATCATCATAGCCAATATCAGACAGGACCCTTTCGTTATCAACCGTTATTAGACAGGACCCTTTCGTGTTAACAGACAGGGTGTGGCTAACTGTTACCAAACAGGGTCTTAACAAACATGCCTTTTTCATGGCTAACTTATTTTTCGGCCGACCACACCTGACCTTCAACTGTTATAGTGCTAAGGATTGTTTTAACATGCATAGCACACACAAAGAAACACAAAGCATTTGTCCATGCTATCAACATCATTATCAACACATTTACCCTTTCAGGGCTGCCAGTATGGTAATCAGTAGTTTAAAGACCAACTGACTGTATTTTTCTGGGTCGGTGTGGCCCACATATAGAATTTCCTCATATACGACCGATGCTGCTCTTTAAAGTGGTGTCTCGTTTTCGTGCATGAGGAAATTTGTGTGGGCTCCACACTAGGTCAAAATGAGATTTCTTACCAGCGAGAGAGAGAAACATGTGAAACCCATGATTTTCACTCACGGACCTGGTGGGTCTTTAAACCAGCTGAATAGGCGGGTGAGTCGCGCGCGTGTGTGTGTGTGTGTGCGCGCGCGCGCTTGCTTGCATTTATGTGTGGGTGTGTGGACACATGCTTGTGCGTCTTCTTGGATTAGTAAGTATGAAATATCATGTAAAGTGTTTCATTGCATAACGTACTTTCATTTGGTAACTACTTGTTAACAACTCATGAATCTTCGGGATATATAAATATAGATTGCTACTTCTTGTTATAATGGAAACAAAACATGTCTTCACTGTGCTTTTTATAATAGTAGTAACTCAAAAACAAAACAAGAAAGAATCAGTAGTAATAATCATATCATACAAACATCAAGAATAGTTCCAAATCAAATTTCGGGTGACAAATATTGTTTAATTGGGAAAATGAATCTTGCCATTATTTAATGTTGCTTTTGAGCTACCAGTAAATACATTGAGATGGGCGTGTATGTAAGTGTACACAGTAAACACTAAACAGTATGCTGAATGTGTTTGAAAAATTCAGAGTTTACAAAATATTCATCATGTCAATGCTCCTTAAAGACCCACCAGATCACGTGTCAAAATCACGGGTTTCCATGTGTTTTCCCTCTTATATAAACTGGTAAGAAATCTTGTTTTGACCAGGTTTGACTCACATACAAATGCCCCCAAATTGAAAGCGAAACATCATTTTAAAGAGCAGCAAAAAAAATCCAAGGGACTTAATCGTGGTGGGCCAGTGTGTCCTTAAACACTAGTAGGATATTCAACAATACAACAGTGAGAGAAACATGGCAAAAGCAGAGATATTATTGTCACGATTTGAATATATTCTCTGACTTAATTTGCCTACATAAGATGCTATTTTGCGATATAAAGCACGTTTTAAAGATCCACCAGACCACGAGTTAAAATCACGGGTTTCACGTGTTTTCAATCTTATATAAGCTGGTAAGATATCTTGTTTTGACCAGGTTTGACTCCCATACAAATGCCCCAAATTGAAAGCGAAACATCATTTTAAAGAGCAGCATCAGTTTGAAGTTGGGGACATTGTGTATGTGGGTCACAGCTACCCAGAAAGAAAACAAGGGACTTAATCGTGGTGGGTCAGTGTGTCCTTAAACAATAGTGGGGATTTCAACAATACAACGAGAGAAACATGGCAAAAGCAGAGATATTGTCACGATTTGAGTATATTCTCTGACTTAATTTGCCCACATAAGATGCTATTTTGCGATATAAAGCACGTTTTGAAGATCCACCAGATCACGAGTCAAAATCACGGGTTTCATGTGTTTTCCCTCTTATAGCTGGTAAGAAATCTTGTTTTGACCAGGTTTGACTCCCATACAAATGCCCCCAAATTGAAAGCGAAACATCATTGTAAAGAGCAGCATCAGTTTGAAGTTGAGGACATTTGTATGTGGGTCACAGCTACCCTGACAAAACCCACACAAGTGGGGTATACAGCAATACAACAGTGAGAGAAGCATGGCAAAAGTAGAGATATTATTGTCACGATTTGAGTGTATTCTCTAACTTAATTTGTCTACATAAGACAAATATATATGCGATATAAAGCACGTTTTAAACATTGAAGAAAATCAAGTAGATTCACCCTCTACTGATCCCGAGTATATGAATGTCTGTAAAAGTTATGTTCCCTGTTCACGGGGTTATCAGAAATTCCATTTGCAAAATGTTGTTACATTTTCATAGTACTTCAATGCATTAAAAAATGAACGGGAAAAAAGCATGTACTGACTGATATCTTCTTTCAAGGTTAAAGGTGAACCTTGACGGATGAGTTCTTGCAATAAACACGTCGACATCACCAGAAAGATAGCCTTTTCAAGGATCAGCCCTTAATTTTATGAAGTTCTACTAAAGTTTAAGTGGAAAACTAAATGTTGTTACTTTCTAAATTGAGTAACGTTGTTTCTTACTAAACGCTCAGTTTCCCACTTAAGCTTTAGTAGAACTTCATACAATTAAGCACAGAACACTCACTTTGCTCTGGTTTCCTAGAAATCAATCAGTCAAATTGGCGATTCCTCCTTGGCGGAGATGCCAGAGAGAGAAGCCATTTTGGATGGGGTGGGTGGAGGTCAATCCCATTGTGGTTGAAGCTTTTTTCTATTTTGTAGTGCAGTAAAACAATGTTAAGCTAATTCCTTTGTTGTGATCGAAACTCCTTCAGATAAACTGTATAACATAAAAAATAAAAAATAAAAAAGGCTTGTATTGGGAACATTCCGTGCAAACAATTTGGTCTAAACTCAGGCGGCCATTACAAAAGAGACAGAACACGCGTTCTCTTTCAGTGAAATAATTTGACTTCCAGCACCTCCGCCAAGGAGGAATCGCCGATTTGACGGTTTGATTTCTTGAAACCAGAGCAAAGTGAGTATTGCGATCTCTGTAAAGGGTGTTTTCATGGTGATCTCGACGTGTTTCTTGCAAAATCCCATCCGTCAGGGTCCACCTTTAACGTCCGGTGTGTGTAAGGAACTTCCAATCTCATCTTTTTCATATTAGAATGTACTATTTTCTGACAAACCATTTTCCAGAAACGCGAAAGACTGCTATTACAAAGGAAAGGAAGAGAAAAAAAACCACTCTCGTAGAATATTGCATCTGTGGTTCAGTAATCTCCGGAGAAAGTTGTACAGCATAAAACGGTGAACTATTCGCCGTGGAAATGTCAATCAAGACCTGTAGACATTTAGCGTGCTTCCAAACAATATTAGCTTCGGAGAAAAATGAACCAGGACGATAATATTATTATTATTATTATTCTGCGTTCCCAGACCATATGGCCATAATGAGCAAGGTACGTATGTGTCCGGTTTTCAGTTGTCACTGGTCTCCCTGCTGCGTACAGCCGACACATTCCGATTTCGGACGAGCTCAAAGGAGAAACATTATTTAGAAGATTTTTTTTTTTAAAGGCAGGAGAATGAGCCAATAAGTCAGAAAGATAGTAGATGATAGAAAGCAAAGGGAAAAAAAGGCAAGAGTCAAAGAGAGTGGCAGATTAGAGGAAGTTACAAGCACAGAACTTCCATAAGGTGGAGGAACTATTTACACAAGACCCCCCGCTATCCCCAAGGAGGGGGGGGGGGGGTAATATTCTACGGGGATTGGTTTTGTTTTTTCCCCGTGACATCAACGATCATACAAACAGACTCTCTCTCTCTCTCTCTCTCTCTCTCTCTCTCTCTCTCTCTCTCTCTCTCTCTCTCTCTCTCTCTCTCTCTCTCTCTCTCTCTCTCTCTCTCTCTCTCTCTCCAGTGTCTGTCTCATTCCATTTAATTCCTTCTGTCTGCTTCTTTTATCTTTCTCTATGTCTCTGTCTTTTTCTCTGTCTTTTTCTGACTCTGTCCTACAAGTAAAAACAAACCAAAAAGAAAAACAGCAGCAACTGAATGAAGGTTAGAATGTTCAGTTTATTTCCTGGAAGCGCAACATCACATTTTTAAAGTCATTAAATATATCTCTTTCGTATGTATAAGCACACACAGACATACATACACACACACACACACACACACACACACACACACACACACATTATTAAACATACAGGCGCTAATGTACACGCGCGCACATATAATGCACATTAACACACACACACACACACACACACACACAGTGACACGTGCACATAGTTAAGAGAGAGAGAGAGAGACAGACAGACAGACAGACAGACAAAGAGAGAGACAAACAGACACACAGAGAGACAGACAGAGAGAGAGAGAGAGAGAGAGAGAGAGAGAGAGAGAGAGAGAGAGAGAGAGAGAGAGAGAGAGAGAGAGAGAGACAGAGAGAGAGAGAGAGAGAGAGAGAGAGAGAGAGAGAGAGAGAGAGAGAGAGAGAGAGAGAGAGAGAGAGAGAGAGAGAGAGAGAGAGAGATTTGTGCACCGGCAACACGCACACGCACACGCACACATACATACACATATAAACACATACAAACACATAACGCAAATGAGAACACGCTCACGAAAACACATGTACGCACCCGTACGCACATTCACAGACACAATCACATAATATGCTCGAAGAGAGAAACACGAAAACATATAACTACACAAAATTGGCTGAGAGAGACATCAAGGCACGGAGACTAGAGATATAAAAACCGCCATTCCTGGGTCATACGAAACATTACCTTCTTAAAAGACCCAGTGACGCACCACATTAAGTCCCTTGTTTTTTTTTTCTGGGTTGCTGTGACCCACATACAAATTTCCCCATATTCAAATTGAGGCTGCTCTTTGAACTGCTTTGAATTTGGGGCCATTTTATGTGTCAAAATCACAGGTTTCACGGGTTTTCCCTCTTATAACTGTTAATTAATCTTGTTTTGACCAGGTCTCACTACCATACAAATGCCCCCAAATTCAAAGCAATACATCATTTTAAGAGCAGCCTCAATTTGAACATTGGGACATTTCTATATGGGTCACAGCTACCCAGAAAAAAACAAGGGACTTAATCGTGTCAAAATCACGGGTTTCGCATGTTTTCCCTCTAATAACTGGAAAAAATGTTATTTTGACCATTGTTTGACTCCCATATAAATGGCCTCAAATTCAAACCGACGCATCAGTTTAAAGAACAGCCTCAATTCGAATATGGGGAAATCTGTATGTGGGTCACAGCAACCTGAAGGGTGGAAGAAACAGCAAAGCGTCCAGAGTTCGATGAGAGAAAGCAAAGACAGAAGATACAGCAGAGCGTCCAAAGTTTGATGAGAAAATAAAGACAGAAGATACAGCAGAGAAGAACGGTGAAGACTGCTGATGCCCACCCGAGGGCAAACCGACAGCAGTCGAGACGAGGATCAGCAGCGGGAATCGCCCTCAGCTCTCAAGCCAGAGCTAGACGCAAGCGGGCACAGGGTCAGGAACCAGGCGGACGCAGGCGGACAGCTTGCCGCACGCTCGGCGAAGGAAGCCAAAACAAAGGCGCCCACGGCAACAAGGGCACCAGCGGCAACCAGGGCACCAGCGGCAACCAGGGCACCAGCGGCAACAACAGCAACAAGGACTGTGGGATAAAATAAAACAAATCAAAACCTTGTTTTGAACACCTAGGATAATAACAATGTTGTATTTCCTAAAACAAAACAGTCTCCACACAAGTTTCCTCAGTGGTGTAAACCCACACACCCTTTTTAAACTTGGTTCTCTCCAAGAACCCCAAAATACTGACAAACAATATATTTTTTCAATCCTTTACATTCATAGCTCTGTCTATGGGTATAATTTCATTCAAAGTGTAACTAAAACGTTTTACAGTCTTTTGGAAGAACAAGGCTTCTATATTATTAGTAAATTCCAGTCATTCAAATACAAGCCTTGATAGTTAGATTCTCTTGAAAACATTACATTAAATTCCGTCCAAAACCTATTATACATTTTCATCTCTTCCAGAAGGTGGGTGAACAATAGGCATGAAATGAATTTCCCAAAAATAACATTCGCAATGTACGACAAAAATGTCAAAAACATTAAAGCACTAATACCACTTCCTCTCAAAATGAAAACAAGAATGGGAATCAACGCTTGGTAAAGCACGTAACTGCATTTCTAAAAGCGCCAATGGAATAACAAACTTACACCGTATCATAGCTAGGATAATGTCCGATAGAACACATAGGCCACGAGGCGCACTGTTTCTGAAACCGCAAACGCACCTCAACAAATGCGTAAGTTAAGCTCCTTATCCACGATGCCAATTATCTAAAGCTATGATTCTAAATTAAACATGAACTGAACAATTTCGCACAGAAATCACCCAACAAGCATTAGAACGCCTCCTAAATATGCAATAACCGAACCGCATCCATATGCCATACAGTAAACAACTCTTAGACAAGGGAAGCAACCAGCGAAAATATTCTGGTCCTCTGGGAGGAACACACTAAAACTGGATTATCTCCCTTAACAATTGCGTGCGCGCGCGCGCATTTGGCTCTACAAATCTTGCCAGTTGAAATACACGTTCCGCACCGAAAAACGAGCTGTCTGGCTTAAGCTCAGAAGCAAATAAACTTATTGATTAAAAAATGAGTGCCGAACTTTGGGCAACGAATTCTACGACCGGAAAAACCTATGCAATGGACTAGCAATGACCCATGGGGCCAGCCACGGTCTACATAATATAATTCTAAAAGCAAGAAAATCATAAAAAATGAAACCGAAAAGGAGACACACAAATATACATGTTAGAAAACCTACAACTAGCTAGTCTACAATATTACGCGCGAGGAGTTGTACGACTTTACACGAGATTAATACTAATTTATGCAGCTAGGGGAAGACGGGGTAAAAAGCGCATGGGCGGGTAAGAAGCCCACCCCAATTATCTCATGAAATGAAGCAAATTTCAGTCTCATTTTGCCCATGAGACGAGCGTTAATGTCTAGCATTCGTCTCATGGGCAAATTTGACTGAAATTTTCTTTATTTCATGAGATAATTGGGGTGGGCTTCTTACCCGCCCATGCGCTTTTTACCCCGTCTTCCCCTACTGACCAAATTCCTCGTGGTAAAAACAACTAATGGTGTTGGAACCCTCTCCGTCGCGGTTCTGGTCTCAGGCCAAGGCAAGCGCGGACGGGAAAAGGTAGTGACAGGGAAAAACCAGCCACAGCCTTCTCGTGGACTCCCTCAGAATGCCGGTCGAGGTGTTGGGGAGAAAGGAGGGTCGATGAAGAACAAAACAGAAGGGATGAGGGTGACGATGAAGAAATGGATGAATTCAGCCGAAGTTCAACAACTTCGCCAACTCTCACGCCTAGGTTCCGTGAAGAGTTGAAAAACGTAGTCTTGGATCCAACAGGGACGAGGCCCTCAACCACACCCCAGCGCATAATGGCCGTAGGTGGACACGATGAAAACGATGAAAAGATGAAGGGGTGATGACAAACTGAAGACAAAATGAAGAATGACCACTTGGCCGGTCAATTTCTGAGCTGATTGAGAGCTGAGTTCGAGATCTCGCGAGAGGTCAGAGCTACATTTGGATTGCACGCATTACATGGGTAAGTTGTCTCCCTTGATAGACGGTTAAAAATGAAAGACACGGAGTCCTTTGCGACCGAGTGGTAGACTGTTGTGTTTTCCTTTCTGTCTGTTCGGATGAAAATGTCACAAACTTGTGACACTGGTCCTTCTCAACAAGCCAGATGATAAACCCACTTGTCTGTCCAGAGCCTGGAAAACAACCAGTACCCCAGATCTTGCCATGGCCACAGATGACATCCACAAACTCTGCCTGCGCTCTGTAGAGGACCAGCTGGGAGGCAGCGACCACCTACTGGTCCTGTTGAAAATAATAGATACTGGATCCCGCCCAACTCCATGCAACAAGCCAAGCTGGAACTACAAAAAGGCACACTGGAAGTAATTTAGTTCCAGAACTGACCAACTGTGTGGTGACCTGGAAACACACTGTCAGGGTAACCTTAACCACACAGTAAAGCTCTTTACAGAGGCAGGTCTGACGTCAGCCCAAGAGACAATACCCAGAGGCAGACGCAAGGACTACAAACCGTACTGGTCCAATGGCCTCCAGAAACTACACGAAGAGCTGTCAGAATCAAGAAAGGAAGTGGCGAGAAACCCTAACCAGGAAAACCTTGAGAACTACAACAGAACAAGGGCTGATTTTGATGATCTGACAACAAATGAAATTAAAATCTCCTGGCGTGAAAAGACACACTCTCTCAACTTGGAGAAGGATACCAAGAGACTTTGGAATCTGGTGAAGATGCTCAATGACGACAGTTATTCGAGTTCAGGATCAACAGTCCTCGCAGAGGATAGCACCTGCTACTCAGGAAAGAAGGCAGCCAACCTACTGGCCAACCACTTGGAAGAAGCCAGCTCCCTGCAAATCCCTAGAGAAAGGGCAGCTGAAGTAAGAAGCCAAACCAAGGCTGAACTGAGATGCCACCAACCAACACCTGAAATGACCTCGGAATTCTCCATCCATGAGCTCAACAGTTCAATCAGGAAACTGAAAATGAGGAAGGCTCCTGGAAAGGACGGAATAACAAATGAGATGATCAGGAATCTTGGTCCGGTTGCAAAATCAAAACTGTAAGTCTCCTGAGCTGCCTAGGGAAAAGCATGGAGTGAATGGTCAACAAGAGGCTCCAATACCATCTTGAAAAGAATGGTCTTATCAACAACGTCCAGTCAGGTTTCAGAACAAATCGAAGCACTGAAGACCAGATTGCCTACCTCACTCAAGAAATTGAGAATGGATTTCAGAGAAAAATGAAAACAGTAGCAGTCTTTGTCGACCTAACAAAAGCTTTTGACAAAGTATGGAAAGATGCGCTGCTACTTAAACTGGCAAAGAAGAGAGTCTCCAGCAGAATGTTTCGATGGATTGAGAGCTTCCTCCTCCAAAGAACAGCAATAGTCTCTCTGGAGGGCCACACAAGCAGCCTGGTGAAGATCAGAGAGGGAGTTCCACAAGATGGTGTGATATCCCCAACCCTGTTCGTCGTTTTCATCGACGACATTGTGGACCAACTTACCACCCACACCTCTCGCTCTCTGCATGCAGATGACCTCGCAATGTGGACAGCAGCAGAGCACACCAGCACGGCTGCTTACAGGATGCAGGAAAGCATGAACACGATCAACAGCTGGTCCAAGGAGTGAATGGTGTCCATCAACAGGACAAAAACAGAAGCAACCTGTTTCTCCCTCTCCACAAAGCCGGAACGCTTCAAATTACTGATTGAGGGAGACGAAATTCCCCACCAGGATACCCCCATGTACCTTGGAGTCAAACTAGACAAAAAGCTCACTTGGGGCCCCTACATCAGTGACATTGAAGCCAAGTCAGTCAAGAAAATGGCTGTGATGAAGAAACTGGCAGGCACCAAATGGGGAGCAGACAAGAAGATTCTGACCCAGGTATACACGGGTTCAGTCCGACCGCATCTGGAATACGCCTCCACCTCCTGGATGACAGCTGCCAAAACCAACACAGGCAGACTCACCAAAGCGCAGAATGCTGGCCGCCGACTAATCACAGGATGATTAAAAACAACACCGAGTGCAGCTCTTGAAACGACTACAGGCCTTCATTCCTTGGAAGAAAGAAGAGACGAGAAACTGCTAAGGCGGGGTGAGAAGTTAAAGAGACTTCCATCCCACCCTCTTCGCCACAGACTCCAAGAAATGACCACAAACCGCCTGAAGAGACAGAGCATGAACCACGTCCTGAACGGTCTTCGGCGTCTGCATCCTGATGTCGCCTCCACAGATCAACCAGCTGAGCTACTGCGGGACTTTGAAGACTGGAGGACAGAAGAAGTGCCCATTGTGATGGGGATTCCTGGGGTGGGAAGAAAAGAAGACCACTCAGAAGCGGAGCTAGCTCACACTGGATGTCCTTGACAGGGAGTACCCAGAAGACACCTGGACCCAAGTGTTCACCGATGGCTCGTCTGAGGAGGCGGTGAGAAATGGAGGAGGAGGTGTCTTCATCAAGTACCCAGAAAAAAGAAGACTCTCCACCTCCATCCCTACAGGAAAGCTGTCCACTAACTTCCGAGCACAGGCCTGCGCTATGCTCGAGGCAGCCAGACTCCTGAACCAACAGGAAGTTCTTTCACCCAACACAGTGTTCCTGACAGACTGCCAGTCTCTGTTACAGAGCTTAAAGAGCAGAGAAAACTTCTGAAGGACATCAGAGAAGAACTCGGTTGTTTAAAGACAAAAACGTGCCTGGTACTGCAGTGGTTACCGTCCCACTGTGACATTGCTGGCAATGAGCAGGCAGACAGACTGTCAAAGCAAGGCAGCCATCTGGAACAGCCAGACCATCCTTTGTCATACAAGGAGGTTAAAACAATCCTGCACAACAGGTTTCATAAATCGTGGAGGAATTGACTAGGCATCAAAAATGACACCGATGATCTCCAAGGTCTCAGTCGTCAACAACAGGTGTTACTGTTCAGATTGAGAACGGGACACTGTCGACTCCTGTCACACCTTCACAGGATCAACCTGACACACACCAGTGAGTGCCCCTGTGGCACTGGAATCCAATCCCCAGAGCACATCCTCCAAGAGTGCCCCACTTACCACGACATCAGATGTCAAACCTGGCCGGAAGGGATGGAGCTCCAACAGAAGCTGTGAGGTGCTGAAAAAGACGACAGACTTCGCCCTCAAGACCGGATTGGAAATTTGAGCATGACCTGGGATCGCAGAAGAAGAAGAATTGTTTTTTAAGACCTACTTCTCCGAGACATTGCCCTGCTTTGTAAGTATTAACATTACCTCCCTTATACAACTCCCTCCCATTTAAGACCTCATTTTGGGATGCCTTTTGAAGGCCTTATAAGGGAGGTTCCACTGTACGTGGCTTTTGATCTGTCTTTCCGTTCTCTGTCAAACTACTCACTTCAATCATACATTCAATAAATCAATGAATCAATTAATCACATCAATCAATCACTCTATCAATCAATCAATCAGTTGGTTGTCTTTTCTTTTCTTTTCGAGGGGGTGGGGGTGGGGGCATAAACTGGGAAATGTGTTAGTCAACGATTTGTGCTGAACGTTTGTGTACACATTAGACGTCGAGACATAAAACATTAGAACAGCTATATTATATTATTAGCACTGCGATTGTCCCTGCCTCGCGAGTCGCACATCAAAGACACAATTTTCTGATAATTTCAAAGATACATTCTTAATTATCTTCTTCACTTGGTCATACTTCAGAGATGTGTTTTAGTTCGACATAAACTTGACTTGACAAGTTTGCGCACACGGGTGCGCGCGCACGTACACACACACACGCGTGCGCACACGTCACTTTATAATGTGTGTATACTATTAAATTTTCCTCTTATTTACTTTGGCCTAAGCTAGTTCTCTTTCTGTCATGAAATGGATATCAGGTTTTGTCTATCAAGTTTCTCTCGCTACCGTGTCAATCTTGATAACCGTGTTCATCGCCAACAGTCAAAGTAGAGACAATCCTTTTTTTCTCAGTTTTCAAGTTTCTACACGGAATCTGTTTCTTCTTGTCTTTAGTCTAAGGCGTTTGGTAATTTCTTGAATTGCGGATTGTGTCCTGCATCACGCCATATCAAGCTCAGTTCTCATTGGCTTAGGTGTTTGCTCCAATCAAATTTTAGTCTCTGAACTTAATGTCGTACTTAAGGTTGAGTTCTTCCAAATTCTGTCCCCAGGAGCCCCTCAGAAGTAAATTTTGGGCTACTCCTCCCAAACATCAAAGGATCCCTGTCTCTTTCTCCAATAGCTCCCTGAGTGGTTCTGAGGATACGGAAGTCCAATCCCTCCACTCAGAGGTTTCGCCTATGGCGACCCTCACCCCTGACGGTGGGGATGATAGCGTGTTCCTTGCTACGGCGGGGGATGCGCCTGACTTCACCACCGTCAGGAGGAGGAAAAGATCTAGACACCAGAGAGGGTCAAATGACCCCCCGGGAAATGTTTCCCCCACCCATTCCAAAGTTTCCCCTCAAGGAAAGAAAACTCGTGATGATTTCGTTTCGATGGAGGAATCCTCCACCCACCCTCCCTCTCCGTCTGGTAGAGCTATCAGAACTCAAAGTGAAGGAGCCCCGGTTCCAGTCACCATAGAAATTCCCCCCGGTTCACAAACCCATGAACGTGATCTGGAGGTAATTAAAGTAGTAAACTCCGTGTGGGGAGACCCCCCAGAGGAAGAACCCCACAAGGAACCTCCAGTTAAAAACAAAAAGGAGAAAAACCAGCTCCAAGACAGAAAAGTAGACCAGAAAAACTTGCCCCCCCCCCCTGTTTTCCTCAGGTTCCCCATCGTTTTGGAGGACCTGGGGACAGGGCCAGCCACTTTAAGATCGCTGGGGCCAAACTCAAGCTTCCAACTGTGGAAAAACACAGTAGGCACCATACTCAGCCAGCGACCACTATCTACTAATCGCTGGCTGATAGGTTGTAAATCAAAAGCCCAGCAAACTCAGCTCTTGAAGCAGAAATCACTAGCAGGAATCGCAATTAAATGCCACATTCCTACCGCCACCACCGAAGGTGTAGTAAAGGGAATAGCGGTTGCTGAAGATGTCAGCAGCATGCTCCCTCACATCCCAAATGCGAAGCAGGCCACCCGTCTAAAGAACAGAGACGGGTGTGACTCACGGGCCGTCAAAATAACCTTCAACTTGCCGACTCTTCCGGCCACAATCAAAATTCATGCTGAAGAATTTATAGTCCACACCTATGTGGCTCCAGTCCGTAGGTGTCGGAAGTGTGCCCGCCTTGGGCATTCACAAGATCAATGTAGATCAAAAAAAGAAACTTGTGTGCGTTGTGCCCAGGGTGGGTATGATGTCAAATCGTGCAAGGCAGTTCAGATGAAATGCATTAATTGCGGAGGTAACCATTCAGGGGCATATTTAGGATGTCCCGAATACCAAACTCGCCTTAGAGCTAACAAGATCAGAGGAGGAGTTTTCATTCCATATGCTGAAGCCCTACGTAGGGCCAAAACTCAAATTCATGCTGAAAAAAACTGAAAGAGAAAGTCACAGACCGCCCCCTTCCCCCTCCCCTCAGCTAGATTATCTTTGGAGGACGGAAGACAGGTCCCAAAATCCTCCCCCAAGGAGTTTTGCAGGGGTCCTCCAAGGCCATAGTCGGAAAACTAACCAAACTTTCAACCCAAACAGCCAACCAATTCAAATTCAGGAGTCAGTCCAAGACACAAATTCAAACCAAAATGTCTCTCCAAAATCCAACCTAGTACAACCCTCAAGACCAGTGGTATGTTACCAAACAAGACAAAACAGACTAAGTAGCAATAGGATTAGAAGGCTGAAGCACCAGGCCAACCTCATTAAGTCCTCCCTTTCTAAGAACGTTTCTGAAGGAAGAATTCAGGAGATAGTGGCTGAGGAAGTAAAGAAACAAACCCAATCCATGATTACAACAGTCACCAGCTACATGGACAAACTTATGGCCTCCTTTTCACAGAACCAACAAAACCAGTCTTCTGAATCAAACCCTACTGTTGTCAAACATACCTCAAATTTAAATTTAGAACAATATGCTAAAGCTTCCTCAACCAAACCAGCCAGAGAACAGATTGTAACACAGATTTTGATTGCTCTGGCTAAAGCAAAGACCACAAATCAACCCACCCAGCTTCTAGAGGGGCTAGCCACCCTCTTCCCCACAGTAGTTGGCTCAACCCCATCTCCCCTGTCCAAGGACACAAACCTCCTCAATCTGGCAAACTTAGTATGCGACAATAATCTCCCATCTGCCAAGCCTAGAAATAGACCGATACAGTCCAGCAAATCCAAGCATACCCCCCAAGATGGCTACGTTCACCAAAGAAACCTCCCAAAAACCGCCGCCAGAACAAACTTTTCCTCAGCCTGTTTCTTTTAACTTATTACAATGGAACTGTCGTTCAATAAACAGTAATAAAGATTATTTAATTATTTTTTTAGCCACAAACCCAATTCAGTTTCAGGTAATATGTTTGCAGTCTTTAAATGTCGATTACACAGGCCTCCCTCGTTTGGAAGGCTTCTGCTTCCCCCCATCCTTCCATAAATCTGGAGGCGTAATCAAGACGGCTACATATGTAAGAACGAATATACACCACCTGAAAATTTATTTCCCATTACCAGAGATCTCATCAACAAGCTACTCGAATGCTATCCAGGTCACAATTCATAACAAAACCACTAATATTTTGAACGTCTATTTTCCTCAAACGTATACCAAAGTTCCCACTACTGACTGGATGTGTACCCTTAATTCCTCTGAACAATGGGTTATTATGGGCGATTTCAACGCCCATCACCCCCTCTGGGAGGCCGGGTGCACGTCCATCAGTACTGGGGCTTCCCAACTTTTCTCGGAAATAAATGACTCCAATTTAATTTTATTAAATGATGGAACCCCAACCAGATACCCAGATAGATCTGATCAAAGACTAACAGCCATAGATCTTACACTGGTTAGCCCACAACTAGAAAACAACCACTATTGGACCCCTCTGGTGGACCCTCTTGGATCTGACCATAAACCTATTGTTCTGACATTAAATTCAGCCTCAGATCCCCCTGAAAAAGACTCCACCCCAAGAGTTTTGTTTGACAAAGCGAATTGGCCTCTATTCCAATCCCTCCTCATAAATACAAAAATTAATTACATAGAAGATAATAATATTGAAGTGTATTATAATAACATACGTAATAAAATCTTACAAGCTGGTGGCGCAGCCATTCCGACCACAAAAGAGCAGGGGAATGGGTTCTGTCCCACTAGGAACAACCCCTGGTGGAATGAAGAATGTGCTGAAGCCGTTAAGACCAAACACTCCACCAGTAATACATTTAATAAATTTCCTACCCAAGAAAATTTTGATTCCAAAAAATAAGTGGAAAAATATAGTAAAACAATTGTGGCTAAGGCCAAATTAGAATATTTTTATAAGATTAAAATGACCGATTACAGGGACTTGGGAAAGGCCTGGAAAAGATTAAAGAAGTTGCAAAGAGGAGGTTCCCCTACACAGATCCGTTTAAAAGTTAACAATAAACTAACATCTTCAAATAAAGATACAGCAGATGTCCTAGCAGATACTTTTGCTAAAGCCAGTCAGTCTACATCCCTTCCCTTTCCTAAACAGGAACGTAGACAACAAATCCCAAAACTAGACAAGTCTACAAACAATTCAAATGTGATCAATGCTCCCCTCAAGTATGCCGAGCTCGCTAGGTCCCTACGTTTAATAAAGAAAGTAAACAAAGCTACCGGAAGGGATCCCATCTCCTACCGCCTAATAAAACAACTTCCCCCATCATTTCTAAATATCCTCCATCATTTTTACTCCAGGTGTTGGGCTGAGGGGGTGGTCCCTCAGGCGTGGAAAGAAGCGCAAGTTATTGGGGTCCTGAAACCTGGGAAACCAAGACAGGATCCCAAGAGCTTTCAACCTATCTCCCTCACCCCTCACCTGGGTAAGGTGTATGAGAGAATCGGAAAACAGCGATTGGAATACTTTTTACAAAAAAATAATATTCTCCCTACTTTCCAGGCAGGCTTCAGAAAACATTGAAGCTGCATGGAACATGTTTGTAAGCTAACCTCCCATGTCAGTAAAAGCGTTCTGTCGGAGAAAAAGGGTTCTTGCAACCTTCTTCGACATAAAGGGAGCCTATGACTCTGTCTGGCATGGGAGGTTGCTCCAAACAATTAGCGACCTTGGCATAGAGGGAAATATGTTTTATTTAATTCGTTCCTTCCTTCATAATCGCAACATGACTGTCAAAGTAGGCCAGGCACTCTCCAGAACCCATAGCGTAGACATGGGAGTGCCTCAGGGCAGCATAATTGCGCCAACATTGTTTAACATCATGCTGCATGATATGAAGTCTATTCCTTTTAAAGGAACACGTATTTCCATGTACGCTGATGATATAGCTATTTGGACTCTTACCTCCAGACGAAATAATTCCATTACTGAAAAATGTTTCAAGCAACATCAGAAGTACACTACAGTCATAGCCAGTTATCTTAGGGAGAATGGCTTTACCCTTTCCCTAAATAAATGTGAATTTATGGGATTTTCAAACACTACTTCAAATAAATTTTATTCTCAGATAGATATTCTTGGGATGAAGGTTCAATCCAGTCCTCAGGTAAAGTTTTTGGGAGTGGTACTGTCCTCAAATTTAACATGGTCAGCGCATCTCTCACACACCATCAAGAAAGCATCTAGGGCCCTTAACTTCTTAAAAGTTATTTCTAAGGAAGCTTGGGGCTAAGGATGCAAAAATGTTAACGTATTTGACCCAAACTTTGGTTAGAAGCCGCCTTACTTACGGGATGGAAGCTTTTTACACAATGTTTAAATCCCAATTTAAACGGCTGCAAGCCGTAGAAACTAAAGCTTTAAAAACGGCCTTGGTTATGCCACGGTATGCCATCAACTATTTAGTGCATAGAGATGTCGATTGGCTTCCTCTAGATCACTATATGAAGCTTCATTGTGCCTCCAGCTTAACAAGACTTTTTTCCTCCAAACAGGGATCTACTGAAGAGATTTTTGACGACTATTTAGAGTCATCTAATATTATTTTGACGAGAGTAAAACGCAAGCAACCTCGTCTATTTGTTAAGACTGTTGACCCAGTCTCATTTACTAAGAACCTTTTTGATAAGGCCGGTATAAGACTGGAGGAAGTCACTCCAAGAACACAGTATGATTTTCCGCAGTGGGAACGGGAAGAGGCGATCTATGATACCTCTTTGCACCAAACATTCTCCAAACAAAACGATTTCAATTTGCTTACCATAGCAGCAAAAGAAAAAATAGCTGGCCTTCAAAATTACCTACTGGTGTATACAGATGGCTCTAAAATAAACGATCAAACAGGAAGCGCTTTTTCAATTCCATCCCTACATATTTTTAAATGTTTCAAATTAAATGACAAAATCTCCATTTTTAGCGCAGAACTTTGGGCCATTCTGGAAGTTGTCACTTATATAAATACTTTTCCTAATCCACCGATCAATATGGTTGTCCTGACAGATTCCCTATCCTCTGTGACAGCTCTGCAGGGCAACACCAAACTTAGATTGGAAATAATATATGAAATAAGACATGTTATTCATCAGCTAAAACATAAAGGAGTAAATATCGCGGTGACATGGATCCCGTC
>JAGGCT020000417.1:0-67500 GCA_017654935.2 Phymorhynchus buccinoides
AGAGCGCTACCTCCATCAACACCGATGATGGATCCGATGACGAAGGAGGTAAAGGAAAGGGTGTTTATCGCTAAAAGAAGAAGCTTAGCCTTTGGACATTCTTTTTGGTTCATGCTTAACTCATGTTTGAGATGAAGGTGGGAATGTTTTCGTTAAAGAAAACAATGGCACCTTTGGAGATTCTTTTTGTTTCGTACTTTTATTATCTCGTGTTTTCATTTTTGTGTGCCTCATGGTATTCTGGTAATTGTTTTTGTTTCCCACTTATTTCGTGTTTTCATTTATGTGGCTTTGTGGTTTGGGATAAGCGCTGCAGCTAATGCACGGTTGATGATTCTGTGTTTGCAGGATGATTGCACGCTATTGATACTACTTGTGACATATTTGGTAGTGTTGATTATGAAGTACTGTATCTTGTTAAGTTGTGTGTGTGCGTGCGTGTGTGCATGCATGTTCAAAATAATTGCACAGATTGTTGTTATGATTTAGTTACATTTCTTTTTGTTTTCTTTTCATTTATGTATATTCAGATGACTGGCTGAACAAAGCGTCTTAAATCATTTAATTGTCTCCTTGTAAACATTGAAATTGCCAGATAATGTAAGAAGAAAAATAGCCTTGGAATTTTAAGGTCCAGCCACACGTCAGCCACAACCGCATGACTGTACGATACAATTCGATCACATGATCTCGAAGCCTGAATCACATTTGTTCTTCGAGATCACATGATCGAATCGTATCGTACAGTCGTGCAATTTTAGCTGACGTGTGGCTGGCCCTTTAGGCCACAATGTGAATGCATTGTTTGCAAAAATGTAAGAGTAGAGAGCTGATGTTTCCAGGTAATGTAAGAAATATGACTTTGAAATCTCCACAATAACGTGAATTCATTGTTTGAGAAATGTAAGAGATGGGAGCTGATACTTCCAGATAATGTAAGGAGACATTTGACTTTGAAATCTCCACCATAACGTGAATTGATTGTTTGAGAAATGTAAGACATGGGAGCTGGTACTTCCAGATAATGTAAGGAGACATTTGACTTTGAAATCTCCACCATAACGTGAATTGATTGTTTGAGAAATGCAAGACATGGGAGCTGATACTTCCAGATAATGTAAGGAGACATTTGACTTAGAAATGTGGGCCCTAACGGAGAATGCATTGTTTACAGACACGCAGGAGGAGGGGGCTGAAGGGGGTGTGGACCCCAACTCCAGCCTGAAGAGCACCAGCCTGATGATGGACCTGCTCATGGAGGAGGCCATGGAAGAGGAGTTCTCCGACCTCATGGATCTGCCCCAGCCGCCTCCCCCGGACCCCAAGTTCCCGCAGATCCCGTCCGTGTTTGTCATGGGGCCCAAGAAAAAGTCTACGGGAACCTCCAGTCAGCAGAATGGGGAGATGCCTTTCCCTATCATGCCTCCCATGCTGCAGGCAAAAAAGTAGGTGGCCATGTGTGTGTGAGTGTGTGTGTGTACTTGCCCTAAAGGTATTTCCAATGGCAGCTTAATTGTATGGGGTGGCTTTCTTTGTAACAAACAAGTGTTCTGCTGCACCTGTTTTCTGTTGCCTATTCGCATACCCTGACCTGCCAACCATTTCTCTTTGAGCGATATTTTTTCCACACAGACTGACTTTATTTCCGCCCTTCTCTTTGATTCTATAAAAATCCTGCTATTAAAATTAAAAAAACCATAGCAACAAAACAAGACTTGCCGATCGCTCAGCTTACAAAGAAGCACATATCGCTCAGCTTACAAAGAAGCACATCTGCTGTGTGCATGATCAATTTTTCAATTTAAAGAACTGTTTCTGGTTGCCAACTTTAAGTATTTGCAGTCTAAATGTCGAAGCACGGTTATGAGCTGCCCTGAGTGAGAAAAATAAAAGAAATTCATTTGAAATTTCGTTTTATTCGGATGTCAAGTTTCGTAGTGCATCATTAGTATATAATGTGTCCACTGGGTTTGCCACAAAGGTCCTTGGAGATGCAACACCAGTAATAATTGCTTAAACACATCAAGATTTTCAACTTCAAAACTTCGTCTAATAATGTCTGTGAGGTTTGATGCCTGAGGCAGTATTTCACTAGTCGACCTTCCCAAATTCTGCTTTTCTGCTACAAATATTCCTCTGGTCTGCTAAGGCCAATAAGGGTTGGCAGGTCTGCACAGTGTTTACCCTCATATCTCTTCCACTCCCCTGTTTTTTGTTTGCCTTTGATTGTTACCGCACATAATTTGGCTGCATATCTTTTAGCACATAATTATGTCCAGCATATTCATGCCTTTTGCCTGTTTGTTAGGGTGCATGAGAAAACCATACATAAGTCACTCTTTCTTTTCAGCAAACGTAGAGAATATTCAACAACCCCCCCAAACACCAAATTTCTATCTAGGGTATATTTGTCTCTGTATGTACTGTTTATAGCAATATCCAAAAACGTGAAATAAAGAAAAAACAAATTAATTATTTCCTTGTTTATATAACCATTTAAAAAAACAAATCAATCGAAACAAAGAGCAAAAATCTACTCTTCTCTGTAAGATGTTTGCAAATGACATGTTTGGACGTCACACTTAGAATGACTGTAAAGTCAAAACCAGCAAAGGTATTTAGAACCTGTTTTCTGGAGATTTATCTGCAATCTTTTGAATGCGAAATTTCAGTTTATGCAAAAATCGCAATATGTCTGGCTTTTTCATGCACCATCACATATTACCGTATTTTACGGACTACAAGGCGCACCTGATTATAAGGCGCACCCCCCAAATGTTACACAAAATTCAGATTTTGTTATTATTGTTTCTTACTATATCATCAGTCACATTACAAGGTGCATGGGTCTCGGTCTAAGACAAAAAATATTTTAGCCTTATAGTGCGTAAGATACGGTACTTATTTGGTGATGTTTTGTGGTTTTGTTTTTGAATGCCTTTTTATTTATTTATTTATTTATTTATTTGTTCTTTCTTTGCTTCATTCATTGTATTCATTTATGATTTCAAGTATTTGTTATTTCATTTATGTTCTGTTTCTGTAGGCATGCTTTCAATTGGCTTGGTTTTGTGTTTTCTCTAAATGTTTTCCTGCTCCAGCTTGTTGTTATTGCAGTGCTTCTTTTCTTTGTCAATCTTATGCATAAGTCTTTCATCTGTTTAAGTTCCTCATTGTATGGTTTTACTTATTGTCCTCTTCATCATCAGCATTGTCATTGTCATTGTCACCATCGTACATGTTCTTTTTTTCCTTGTACATTTCCTTTATTTCATTCGTCTCATCACCTTGTGACTTCTATAAGGAAGTGAGTGTGTGGACAATCTACAATGCACTGGTGATGACTGTTAAGTTTTTTTGGCTAAAGACATGTCTATATCAGTGTATGTGTGTGTTTTATATTAAGATTCCAGTGCATATTTGCTAAAATTGTGTTTAAGAAAGAGATGACTTCTGTACCATTGAAAATTACACATATACACACACCCAATGGCAGAAAACCATCTTTGTCATCACTACTGCACCTTGCACATCAGTAGTCTGGCTTCCTTGTAGAGGTTATGAAATGAAGGAGATAAGGGAATGTACATGCTTATTCTTTAGAGCTTCTCTGTGAAAGGCTGCTTATGGCATTCTTTGCTTTCTAATCAAAAGTAATCTGCCTCTGCGTATAGTCTATTACTCTTTCCACATACTCTGCCATTGCCAGATCTCAGCGTCACATGCCAGGTGAATGTTTTGAGGCGGCCAAGGCGCACATTGTATTGTTCATTTGGTTGTCTTTAATTCATGCTTGTGGAGATCCTCTCTAACCTTTGGCTTTGTTTCATGGTATTCAAGGGGCCGTGCAGTTCATCACCCATTACCAAGTTTGTCATCTCTCGAGAAGCTCGATCTCATGGCTCTAAGTAGCTTGCTACCTACGGAGCATATGTCCCCAAGTGGCATGGCATTGCCATCTACGGAGACTATGTACCCAAATGGCATGCTATTGCCACCTACGGAGCATATGTACCCATGTGACATGCCATTGCCACCTATGGAGCATATGTACCCAAATGGCATGCCATTGCCACCCATGGGGTCTATGTTCCCAAGTGTCATGCCATTGCCACCAATGGGGCATATGTCTCCAAGTGGCATGCCATTGCCACCTATGGAGCATATGTACCCAAGTGGCATGCCATTGCCACCCATGGGGTCTATGTTCCCAAGTGTCATGCCATTGCTACCTATGGGGCATATGTTTCCATTGCCACCTATGGGGCATATGTCTCCAAGTGGCATGCCATTGCCACCCATGGGGTCTATGTTCCCAAGTGTCATGCCATTGACACCAATGGGGCATATGTCTCCAAGTGGCATGCCATTGCCACCTATGGGGCATATGTCTCCAAGTGGCATGCCATTGCCACCTATGGGGCATATGTTTCCAAGTGTCATGCCATTGCCACCAATGGGGCATATGTCTCCAAGTGGCATGCCATTGTCACCTATGGGGCATATGTCTCCAAGTGACATGCCGTTGCCACCTATGGAGTCTATGTTCCTAAGTGGCATGCTACCCTTGGTGAATGATTTCATGCCCTCACCTAGCATGCTATCCCCTGCTGCTGATTATAACATACCCCTGTCAACTGCTGAGAAGGCGTGGATTAAAGTGTAAGTTGATATGTGTGTGTGTGTACATGAGTGTGTGTGTGTGTGTGTGTGTGTGTGTGTGTGTACATGAGCTTGTGTATATAATGTGTCTGCATATGTGTGTGTGTGTGTGTTAAAAATAATTCCTGACATATTTTTGCTTTCTTAAAGGTAAGGTTGTTGTATTTGTTTTGTTTTGTTATGGTGTGCATGCTTATTTTGTTTGCAGTTTGCATATTTAATGTAAGACCAATGATTATGTTTTCACACAAATTATTTAGACCATTTAGTTTTATTTTGAAATTGCTGCCCAGATTGGGTTGTTATGTTTACAGACCTGCCAACATTTTCACTTTGAGCGGAATTTCTTCCGCTCAGACTACATTTCTTCCGCCCTCCATTCATGTCCATAAAATTCTAACTTTAAAAAAAATTCACCGTCTTGTATACACAGCAGCACAGCTACTGTGCGTATAGCCGACTTTCCAGTTTCTGTTTACGTACTTCCGTCAAGATGGCGATTGACACATCAATGTGTGCAAGACTGGGTTGAAAAGAAAGAGAATAGACCAATAATATTTTTGCCAAGATTACATGGAAACGTATCTGTGCATTCAGAGATCAAGAAAGTGTGCATCATGCTAGATGTATGATGTGCTCACTACACTTAAAAGTCTCCTATGGAGGGTGTCAAGACATCAAATGCCACATTACTTCTCATCGTCTTATGGAAACTGCAAACTCCCAGACTTCCAGACTGACACTTCCAGACAAGACTAGTTTTAAACAAGGCAAGTTCACAAGGATGAAAATTGCTTGCTTCAAATTATGTTAACGCGTGAAAAGTAAGATGCCGCGTCAAAATTCCTCTTAGCTCCCAAAAATTCCTCTTTCCTGCTACAAATATTCCTCTTTGGTCTGTTAGGGGGTTGGCAGGTCTGTCAGTTTATGACTATGACGATGAATGTACGTTACCTTATAGGACTTTAAGTGTTCAGCAAAACCTAAACTCAGAATGTGAGGGAATTTGGCTATGTTATATGTATATCACAACCTTTCTTCTTGCTTAGTGCTGAAGCAAACGCACACACCATTGTGGGGTCCATGCAAGAACTGCCTAACTGCCTTATTCATTCCTTTTGTGGTTGGCTATTCTTACAGACAGTCCGCGACATGCACACAGGCATATGCATACATGTATGTACATGTATGTACACATACACACATACAGAAAATGCACACACGCACAGAAAGAGAGAGAGAACTTCCTCATTTTCCTAGTTGACATTTTTCTCGCCGTTTGCAGTTTTTAAACATGCACAAATGTTTGTATTGACCTTGCACATGCTTGAAAGATGTTGGCTTCACCTGTGTAACATCCAGGCATGGTAGACCTCCGCGAATCGCGGAAAATCCGCAAAACAGTTTGAAACAAAATTATAAAAAAATGCATTGAAATGGCATGAAAAAGTTAAAATTTCACTTTCATTTATTGAATTTTATTGAATTTTCTTCGGCCCCCTGGACCCCCGGCCATTTTCCTTGAAAACCACTTTGCCCCCACTACCATGCCTGAACATCAGTGTCAAAGCCTGTGTTGCTACCCTCACCTATGTTCTCATATGTTATCAAAATCACCATGACCAAAATTTTGTGTCATAGTTGTCAGTCTGTAGCATCATTTTATTGTCGATTTAATATGTTTCGTGGCTTGAGGGAGGGGGGAGAGGAGAGAAAGGGAAAGGTTCAAAGAGTTCTAAACTCAATTAATGTACTGCAAAAGTGAAAATCTAGACTGAGGACATGTCTGCTGGTTGGCGACACCTAGTTGTAAATAGAATTCATAAATTAAAAAATTGAAAAATAATAAAGAAGAGGAAGATCAAACAACGTGTCCAGTATAAACGGGTGATTGATCAGGAAGGGCATGGAAGGACAGTTGAGGATGGAATAGTGTAAAAAAAAGGTTATATTTATAAGCAACCATGAATCTTACACCATACACAAAAGTATGCAACAAATGAGGGTGAATTGATGTTATTTTATTCACACGAGGTACAACAAAACAACTAGAAATTGTGTGCAGATTTGCCTTACTCAGCCGTACAACATGCAAAAAACAAAAACATGATTGCTTATTTGTATCCTTTGCCGTACAAGGCAGAATTATGTGAAGGTTTCAACATTATTTTTGCTTTCTTTTGTTTTTGAAGCATGGCATCAGAGAAGAAGACGACAGATCGTCTAAAGCGAAGATTCGCTCCTGTCCTTCGACATCCTCTTCGACCTTCCACCCGGCCTCAGGATGAAATCCAAGTGGAACGACATGCTGAGCACCAAATCGGGGGCCAACAGTCACGGGCTGTCTGTGGCTCAGGATAACCGCCTGGAGTATGGTCTGCAGTGGCTGCCGGAGCTGAGAATGAGGGTCAGTGATATTGATTTGGATTGCTTAAATTGCTTCTTGCTTGATTAGTTCAAGTATTATATATCATGTGCATACATGAGAAGAAGAGGAGAGAGAGAGAGAGAGAGAGAGAGAGAGAGAGAGAGAGAGAAAATGAAAATGTTTGTGTGCATGTGTGAACATTGGGCCTTTACTGTGGTTTGTTTACATTGCCACTTATTTTGCCTGTCACTTTTTTAAGCTAAGCCTATCTATGCTGATTTTGCGTTTAGTTGTCTGATATTTATTCTTAGTCTTCAGGAGATGAATTGTGTGGTGTTTATCATGCTCGTCTTGTTTCCCTGAATAAATATGTTGAGATGTATGTGTTTGTGCGTGTGTGTGTGTGTGTGTGTGTGATAACTATGTCAGATTCTGTTTATCGTTTGCTGGTTATTCAAGCTTATGGATGCTGAGGCCTTGTTCCTGAGCAAGTTTATAGGGTTTTGGAAAATTGGTTTAGGGGCCACTGCTTCTGGGAAACATGTGAGTGTGTATGTAACACTCATGCCTGATAACCTTTACCGCTTCCAAGTACAGTATTTTACATGTACTTGGTAACTTTTTAATGCAGAAATTATCACTCATAATGTGTCGTATGCCTTTTGTTCACTTCATATGATGAATATGTCCTGTGAGCATGGGTGCAACTTTTCCTGGTATACAAGGATTTCCTGTTTTTGAATTTTACCAGAAAAGGAAGTTCCTTTTTTTTTTTTTTGTCAGACAAGATCTTTGTGTGTCTACTGTATTTTTCAAACTTTTTAAAATAAGCATTTGTATAAATTGTGGAGAAAAAAACAGACTAAGATACCTTCATAAATCATTTTTTGCTTCAGCTGCAGGGGGACATTACTCCTGGACCCCGGCCTTTCATTTTTTTCCATTTTGTGTTGTTGCACCCCTGTGTCAGTGTTATGTTTTATGTGCACGCCGAGCTATTAATTACTTACTTTTAAAGACAATAAAGAATTGTGAATTCAAGGAGAACTGTGTTTGGTTTCAGGTGATGTTGTCTGTGCACGTGGACAGTGTGTTTAGTGCCTTCACCAGCTCCCTGCCCACTCCTCCCCTGCTGCCTCACATGATGAACGAGCCAGTGACAGTGTCAGCCCCCACTGATGACGAGCTGTCCCAGGCTTCTCTGGCTGCCATGCTGGTCAGTCACTACAGGAAGCTCTAATTTGTGTCATTATTTCTTATATTAGTACACAAATAAGGTGTGGTTGAAGCTCTAATTTGTGTCACTATTTCTTATATTAGTACACTAATAAGGTGTGGTTGGATGGACATAAGAAATGGGTGGAGGGATGAGTGGATGGATGGATTATAAAAAGAGGGGATGTTTCCTGTCGGTACTATTGTTATGGCACGGCAAAGTTCTTTCAACTTTTGATTTATTGGTATGTTCAGTTTGGCAAGTATGATTATGATGACCTTTGTGTCAAAGTATCTGTCAGTATTAATTTGCAAAGCCATCATGAAAAGCCAAGATGATGATGAAGAAAAAAATAAAAGGTAGATCTGACCTGAGGAAGTAGACATTGGGTCAACTTAACAAGACCTGAAAGATAAATATTTTTCACTTGATGTAAACAACTGTGATATTTTTAACCCTAGACGTGTCAGGTTTTTACTTGCTTAGTTTCTGATTGACAAATGATTTTTAACAAAAAGTATTTTAACCAAAAAACTTTGATCTTGTTTTACCTTATGTTTTTATTCCTTTTTAATATGTGGTGAGATTTAACGTGGTGTGATGCAACGTGGTGAAAGCCCTGAAATGGCCTTTGCTGTCGACGGGGCTATAATTTTAATCTTAATCTTAATCTTAGACCTGGTAGTCACCATTTTCAAAAGCTAAACAGAGCTGACTTAGATTAGTCTTTGTCCACCCTTCAGCTTCATCTGCTGTGTGATTTTACAGACGCAGTCTTCCTCGGCCATGCTGACCACATGCTTCGACCACCTGTTCAGCCAGCTGTCCAAGGGGAGGGTCAGCCTGGACTCGGTGCTACAGCTGTGGCTGACCATCAACCAGAGCTCCACTTCTTCGGGTGGCCCGGACGACCACACCCCGCAGGCCTTCAATCCCGCCCGCGTGCCGGTCGTCCCTCTGGGGCCCTCGGCGGTTGTGCATCTCATGGAGGCGGTCACCCAAACTCCCCTGGTGTCCGTGCGCTCCTGGACATTCGTGCTGCACACCCTGTGTCTGCTGACCAACCAGCGGCTGGACGACAGCTCCCAAGTCAGGGAGGACGACGGGGGGTCTGGCTGGATGGACACTTTGAGCAGCGGCAGCGGGGGTGGTATGATGGCGTCGGTTGTGCTGACCGATCCCAACCTGGTGCCCCTCATCCTGAAGTTCCTGTCAGGGTCCGTGTCCAACTCCCCCTCCAACAGTGGAGTTCAGTTTTATCAGGTCAGTAGTGCCACAGGGGTCTGCTTTGAAGGGCTGGTGTTGTGGCAGAGAAAGCATTCAGATTGGTGTACGATCGATTAGGGGAAAACAGAATAGGAAAAAAGGGGGGATGGGGTGTTGGGGTGAAGGAAAAGGTGGAAGACATGATAACAAACTTAAGTACATTTTCAGATTCTAAAATATATGATCTGACAATGCAGGGAGTGGCTTTAGTTTGTACTCAGAGTCAACGGTGTGAGACTGAGAGCAAGGCCACTGTCAGGCCCAGAAAATGGGACAGCAAAACAAAACAAAAACAAAAACAACAACCAAAAACAAAAAGAACTTCAGTACATGGATAATTTTTGTTTTCATTTAGTTGCAAATTAGGATTAAGATTTTGTTGTTGTTGAGGGGGGGATGTAAGATTATAACTTGATTTGAACCACCTGTGTTGAATCTGTATGAGAAATTGGTGTGTTAGTCATGCATTACACTGTTAGCCACAAAGAATGTGAAACTCCCCTTTTTGCTCACAGTGGTATGCAATGTGTTTGGTACTGTTCAGGTGGGTCCCAGTGCCACAAGAGCCTTTGATGATTTCCTCCAGCGTCTTCTGTGCAAGTCGGTGGATGTGAACAGGCGACATAATCTGAAGGAACTGCTGCTGAAGATTGTTTACCAGCTTACTGCTGACAGGTAGGTTCCACTGAGATTTGCAAGTTTCCACATATTTTCTTCTATGTTACACCACTGTGATGTGTTTTGGTGTGAGACAACTGGTGCGAAGTGAACTGTATTCATGAATATGCATAGCTGTACGCTTGCGTGATATGTATTAATTGGATGAAACGCAATCTCCAGAGTTGTTCTTTGCGTCTATTGAGAGTTTCTTTAGAGTTATTGTTTTTTTGAATTTTTTAAATTTATTTTAAATTTATTGTTTTTAGAGCGAAAGGATGTAAAAATAGGCATGTGATGGCATATCACCAGATCCCATAGGAAAGGGCTATTTTTAAACTTCAAAGAATTTGACAGCTTGACATAATTGTTTTCTATTATTAAGTAACAGTAGCATTGCATCTTTTTCCTCCAGGGGTTCAATATCTTCATGTTTCGGGCCTCTGGATGCCCAGTGCAAGTTTGTGGAGGCGGTGTCTGCAGTGTCCTTTGAGACAGTGGACCTGAGCAATGCCATCTCTGTGGTGGCGGCCATCTCCACCCTGGTCCACCAGCACATCCTGTGCCAGGACCCCGTCGTCTGCTCAGCCTCCCACGACCTCTCTGTCAGCGCCCGGTCCTGTTTCAGTGGCCTCTTCGCATCCCTCCTCCGCGGAGGGGAGTCCCGCGGGTCAGGGGGCGAAGCCAGCAGGGACCAGCTCATGTGCTCCCTGCTTCGTCTAGTCAACAAGCTGATTCAGGTCCCCCTTCCCGGCACCGTGGCCCCTCGATGCGCTCCAGCCGCCGGGTTAAACGACGGGGGCTGCGTGAGCCTGGACCAGGTGGAACTTCAGGAGGGGATGTCTGACGCGGCCAAGCTGAACTGGGCCTTTTCCTCCTCCATGGCCTCTGTGCCCATGTCCCCGATGTCTGACGACGAGAAGCGCCAGAGGAGCAACAGCACGGGGGCCAACGCGGGCCCCAGCACCAGCGCGCCTGACATGGCCAGCAGCACCCCAGAACCCGGCTCTGAGGCCAGAGAGGGCGGGGAGCGCTACATCGCGGACATCATCCTGGGCAACCCCTTGGTGATGCAGAGCCTGGTGCAGGCCCTCAGCTTCTGCAGCAGCAACAAGATGGCGCTGATCCTGGCCTCCGCCCCCTCCACCACCACCAGCTCCTCCTCCAGCTCCTCCTCCGCCAGCAACTCCAACAACAACCTCAACATGGCCGACCCCCTGTCTGTCGGGGACGGCATCTACCAGATCCTCTGCACCCTGCTGATGCGGGCCAGCAATCCCAACACGGTCATCGAGAGCCTGTTCCAGTATCTGTCCGGGAACTACCCCCAGGTGGACTCCAGCGGCCTGTGCCGCCTGTCAGAGCCTCTGCTCAAGTTCCTGCTCAGGGTGCTGGACTCCCCTGCTGCCATACGACACTTTGTCCACCTAGGTCAGTATGAATTGGGTTCAACTTGTCTGGGTTTTTTTTTTTACCAACCCTTGTTTCTTTTTTTTAATGTACTTCATTGGCATTGGATGAAAGATTTCTTTCTTGTTGGCTGTGTTTGTTGTTAACTGCAGATATTTCCTTTTGTTAAAAGTTTACATAATTCATTTGATGAGGAGCTGAAGTAATTACAAACTTCACTCTATTATACAGCAGACAGGTTTAATTATTATAAAGTGATGTTTATTGTCATTATGTTGAGTTCATATGAATAAATATGTGGTATAGTCTTCTTTTGTTTCTCTTATTTTATATTTTTATAAAGATTTTAAATGTTATATTTTATGTTTAAGAAAGCAGGGAGTGGGGAAAGAAGACATTTGACTGTTTGTTTCCATTTTCTTGCTTTATTTAGGGTTTATTGTGAATTGTTGAAAGACGCTGAGCAGTGAAAGAGCCTTGTTTGCCCCAAAATAATGTGGTGTTGGTTG
Organism: Phymorhynchus buccinoides; assembly: GCA_017654935.2. Taxonomy (NCBI): domain Eukaryota; kingdom Metazoa; phylum Mollusca; class Gastropoda; order Neogastropoda; family Raphitomidae; genus Phymorhynchus; species Phymorhynchus buccinoides. Next base: position 12,089 of record JAGGCT020000417.1, read on the forward strand.
GGTGGTGTTTGTACTACTACCAGGCGGTGTGAAGGTGGTGTGCGACAGCCTGGTGGGGTCCAGCCGACAGTTCATCTCGGTGGGGCCCAGCATGATCTCCACCATCATGCAGAGCATGACCAGCGTGGCTGCTGCTGCCGCCGAGGAGAAGGCCAAGGCTGCCGATGCAGACAACGTCGAGGGCTTGTTCAACTTCGCTCCCATGGGTAAGCAAACGCTGGGTCGCAATGTTCTCTCGCTTGTCGTCAAAGGAATCTACTTTATCTAGGGTATATCTAGTATCAGCAAGATAAAGGTCACTCTACGAATTATGACCAATTTGTATTTTCTTGTAATGCTTCTCTTTTATTTTATGGAATCATAATTAGCTTCTCTGTGCAATCAACAAAGTTTGGCATTGATTTGTGGGTTATCGTTACTGTTGTGCATAAACCTTGTTCCTATCAGCTTTTTGTGCAACGTTTTTATGGAGTTTTTGTTTCTTTTGAGTTGTGCATAAGGTGCAACATTATATTCACAGCACAGTTGTAAAAGTTTGAGAAATAGCATCTTCCTGAAAGTAAAGCTAGATATTTTCTTATGAATGTTTGGTATTTATCAGCTGTAAAAAGCTGTTGAAATTGTGATGATCATTGCTGTTGACTGCATGAAAATGATGTGGCGATGATTGTGTGGGGTGTGCTGTGCAGGCACCATCATGTCGACCAGCCCCACAGCCAGCCCAGCAGACACGTTGATCCAGACGTCGGGCCCTCACCGCCGGGCCAGGACGGCGGCCTGGAACTACCACTTCTACCCGGACGAACCGTGGGTGGAGCTGGTCATCACTCTGCCCTTCGCCATCCTGCTCAGGCAGGTCCAGATCAGGCCCCACAACGGAGCGCTCACCAGTACGTTTTGACCATGTCTACTCTCTGTTTTGACTTTCTTTCTTTGTCACTTAGGCCTGATACACAGTACACACGGCTCCCAGGGACCCTCATTTGGGGGTCTATGAAGCACTAAAATTCTAAAGAACCCTTTAAAAGAATGCGCAGGGGGTCACAGGGATGCACTAGAAAAATTGTTTTTAGCATTTGCAATGCCACTGGGACCCTCTATCCCGCCTCTAGGACCCTCTATGCTGTAAGTGAAGGAGTCCCTGGGACCCCTTGTTTTTCGGGAAGATTGGGAGCCCTGAGTACATCCTGATTTTCCGTGCGGAAATAATCAATAAGTAAAAGAAAAGGGGAAAAAATATACGGATTAGCGGAAATGCTTTTTTTTTCTTTCTTTCTGTTATTTATTTACTGATTGCGCATGAGTTTCTGTGCGGATCATCCGTGTACATGTGTACATGGCCTTGCTGTGAGGTTTTGTTTGTTCAGTGAGATCTGTGATTTCTTAGTTATATTATAATATTACGGTTTTGCTTGTAAACTGAAATCTTCCATGATTTTCCCTAATTCGGTTATGTCTTTTGAAATGGCTGTAATAAAATTTTCTGTATTTTTATTTTTTGAGAAATCAATTTTTTTGTTTTCAATGGTTTTTTTATTGTGCTTTTTTTTATTTTATATCTTGGGCTTCAAATAATTACATTAGTCAGCTTCTGCTGTGCATTTAATGTTTGTAGTTCACAGTCATTTTTTAAAATTTTTAGGTTTCCTTTTTTTGTCTTAAAGAAATCCCTTATTGTATTTTATTTTATTGAAGTTTGGTATGCATTCTTTGCTCAAGATTTTGACAGCACTTTATATCTTCATGGGTGCATCTGCTTCCGTTTGGGGACGGAATCCGTTTTTTCTATATTGCCAAGCTCCGTTTTTCAAAAGAATTCGCAAAAAAAACACACACAAAAACCCACCTGTGTTGAATACCGAGATCGATGATCTGAGCGAGTTAAAGCGAAAGTATAAAGTTCTATGCATTGGAATGCCCCCCTTCTCCTTTAATTTATGAATTATCGTCCCAACTTCATTTTTTTCCATTTCGGCCAGATGCAGCCATGTATCTTATTCTTAAACCTGTTAACTTAAAAGTTTATTTTATTTTCTATTAATGAATGAACGAATAGCTGCTTTTGGATCACTAGCATCCACAGAAATGTGTTTCTTCCTCAATATGTATCATTCCTTCTTGTCCAGTATTGCCAACTTTCAAAGGGAAGTAACCATGTTTTCAAGGTCGCTAGAAGTCATGCATTTAATGCCAAAAGAAACAACCAAACGGATTTAGTGGTAGTGGTGACTACATATAATGCACTTCAATACAGCATATTCACATATAGCTGTCATAGTGATGATTGTGTTTGATCTGAAATCAGCCCGCAGAAATATTGGCTGTAAGTAATTCATCACTACGATCACTTACGTTCATGGTTTTACTCGCCCTCTGAAGAGCATGCTCTTCCCACAGCGTGCCCATCGTTCGTCTCCCTGGAGATCAGCCACGACGGTCAGAGCGTGGTGCCCACCTCCCCCCCTCTGGTCACCTGCAGTCTGGCGCTCATCAAGCTGCAGCTGGTGCGGCCCGAAGTGGTGACCGCGGTCACCCTGCGCATGCACCGCCCCCGCGACTCCATGACCATCGGGCTGCAGCAGGTGTGTCTGCGAGGCCAGCGCGCCTTTGGCGAGGCCACCGACAACCCTTCCAGCTACCTGCCTTCCGAGGACACCATGACGCGATGCAGGTAAGGGGGCGTTTGGAAGTGTTCAGGTTATAATTTGTTTTCGCTTCAGATTTGTTGCGGCTTATACTATTGGTTGTTGTGTTGTGTTGTGTTTCTCTTCTCAAACTTGTTACAGCCTCAGAGAAATAACATTTCCAAAGTGTAGCCTGCTGTACTCGATACACGGGCGATTGTGATAGTTGGGGATTTAATTTTTTGTTTTGTTTTAAAGATATCTCTGAAATGCACTCATAAATATTTATAAAGTAATTATAGAAGGCTAATGTTGGAATTTGGAGTAGTTTATGTGCAAATCATTACATTTAAATCATATTTAGTTGAATGGACGTACGCTACTGTAGCATCGACAATGAATGCAAATTTAGATAAAAAAAAAGGTTATGTAAATATACTGTTACATGGCAATTTGTTGAAATTGTGGCCCACAGGGAGGTGGAGCATGAGGTGAAAACCCTCGTCTGTGAGGCTAACCATTGTACGAGTGTAGTGACGATCATTTCAGCATGGGTTGGCTGCTCTGCTGGCCCACAAGGAGGTGAAAACTGTCAGTCTAACCATTGTACGAGTGTGGTGACGATCATTTCAGCATGGGTTGACTGCTCTGCTGGCCCACAAGGAGGTGGAGCAGGAGGTGAAAACCCTCGTCTGTGAGGCTAACCATTGTACGAGTGTAGTGACGATCATTTCAGCATGGGTTGGCTGCTCTGCTGGCCCACAAGGAGGTGAAAACTGTCAGTCTAACCATTGTACGAGTGTGGTGACGATCATTTCAGCATGGGTTGACTGCTCTGCTGGCCCACAAGGAGGTGGAGCAGGAGGTGAAAACCCTCGTCTGTGAGGCTAACTAACCATTGTACGAGTGTGGTGACGATCATTTCAGCATGGGTTGACTGCTCTGCTGGCCCACAAGGAGGTGGAGCAGGAGGTGAAAACCCTCGTCTGTGAGGCTAACTAACCATTGTACGAGTGTAGTGATGATTTCAGCATGGGTTGGCTGCTCTGCTGGCCTACAAGGAGGTGGAGCAGGAGGTGAAAACTGAGGTTAACCATTGTACGAGTGTAGTGATGATGATTTCAGCATGGGTTGGCTGCGCCTGCTGCACCACTGCCTGCTGGCCCACAAGGAGGTGGAGCAGGAGGTGGCCGTGGCCGCGGGACCCACCCCCAACCTCATCAACACGGCAACCTCCCTGCTGGTGTCCCCGGCCACCTCGCTGTACGCCGCCAAGATCGAGTCCGTGCTGCTGTGCCTGGGCCTGAGCTCCGTGGACCTGGGCCTGGCCTTCATCAACAACATCCTCAGGAACCCCCTCAAGTGCGGCAACAGAGGTAAAACTGCCCAGAGCTTTTGTGTGTGTTTCTTTCTGTCTAGAAATACCTTGAAATGTTGTGAGCCTCGTTCTGTGAGGTATAACAAAATGTCCCTTGAGAATTCAGTTAAAAATGCTTGACATTGCTCTTTTGGGCCCAATTTTGCAGGAGTGTCTGTTTGATTACATTATCTGCTTCCTTATTTCTATATTTGCATGTTTTTGCCTTAAAAAACAAAATAACCCCCCCCACACACACAAAAATGCATTGTAAGCTTACAATTGATGAGTTTTTGGGTATATTAATGGTGACTTTATCAGTTGGAGGGGATCTTAGCGTGACTTGATGATATCAACATTTTTTCCAATAAGAGTAGGTTATTCAAGGGTGCAGTAGACAACCGCCATCATCGATGAAATCCCTAATGAAATCAATCCCAGAGTTAAATAATATCTGCTTTGCTTCACAGAAATAAATTTAGATAATAGCCAGAATATTCAGTAAAACACGAAAATGACCTTGTTGGTGGGGTTGAAATGGAAGAATACTTTTTGATGTGATTTTGCTCTGTTTCAGGCGGGGGCCATGTGTACCTGGGCCGGGTGAACGGGGTGTCCAGCCCGTACACGGTGGAGATCCTGTACCAACTGGGCATAACCCAGGATGCCGGCACCATGAGACGCGTGCACGCCTTGCTGCGCTGGCTGGACGACAGCGCCCAGGCACACCTCCAGTGGGCCGCCCCCGGCGCCGACCATCGCATGGGTGGGTCTGACCCTTCCTCGGAGCTGTCCACCAGCCCGGCCTCGGAGCATGTGCACTGCGTGTCCGCCGTCCTCTGGTACAGTCACGAGCACTCTGTGGACTACAACCTGGCCTCGCTTCTCACCCCAGACCTCATCAAGTAAGTGGTGCCTGTGGAGGTGTTGATTAGTTAGTTAACAACAGTGTTGGCTGTCTGTCTGGTGTATCTTTTCCTGTAGAACTGAAAATATTGGTTTAAAGCAATAGTTTTGATGTTTCTTTGCATGTTCAGCAAGACGATTATCAGACCTGTAACTGGTTTATTCCTGGATCAGGGGCATAAATCTCCATTGATTTCCTCCAATACTTTTCATTGCTTCTGGCTTCAACTGTACAACAGTTCATTTTGGTGTTTATCTAAAACACAACTACTAATTACTAACCTCGGGACCATCTGGCGTCTACAACACCTTTGCAGTTACATGGCTTTTTCTTGAGGAATATGCTGTGTAACTTTTTTTAAAAAGACACTTATCTTGGACATACATACTCAGAATTGTTTATTGAAGTATTCTTATTGTGTTGGGAAACTTCCAGATGCACAGTAGAATGATGTATTGCCTTTGTTTTTTTCAGGAACTTATACGAGTGGTCCAGAAGCCTGTCAGGGAGCTCGCTGCTGAAGAAAGCGGTGAACCATGTGCTGTGTGCGGCCTGTCACTTGCATCCCCCATACTTCCGTCAGCTGCTGCAGTGGACTGGATTCCTGGGCCCTGACCTTTCCCAGGTGGCCACCGATGATATCAAGGACACTGCACAGCAACAGGTACCGCCCTGGGATCACACTGCGTGTGCGTGTGCGTGTGTGCGTGTGCGTGCGCGTGCGCGTGCGCGTGCGCGTGCGTGTGCGTGCGCGCGCGCGCGCGCGCGCGCGCGTGTGTGTGTGTGTGTGTGTGTGTGTGTGTGTGTGCGTGTGCGTGTGTGTGTGATTCTTTTCATTGGTTTGCTTGGATTTTTTTCTTTTCACTTACGTGCATGTAGGTTACAAGTCTGTTTGTATGTACTGAAGAGTTTGATCCTAATTCAGTAACAGATTATCCTTTAATAGAAAATCTGTTTGTCACAGGTGGCAGAAGGTTCAGGTTTTCTAACGGACGATTCGAAAGAAGCCAGCCGTCAGCCCGTTCGACCTGACGAACAGCCAGGGACAATGACTGACGACTCCAAGAAAGCCACACGCTTCAGCCACTCCCAGCAGGTGAGACACTAGGAGTTAATCACAGCAACTCTACATTTTGATGGAATCAATACTCCAGGATTATGTTTTAGCTCTTGATGTTTTTCTCTGTACCTTTTAGTAATTTCAATGACACCCAAAACTGCTTTGGTATATTTGATTTTCAGAAATGTCAGATATGAGAGCTGAATTGTTGTCATGGCTGATGGTCTATTCTTTTGTAAATAGTTTTGGTGATTGAAATGTCATTTATTTCAAGTTTTGAATATAATGGGTTCTTTTTCTGCGTTCCCAGGTCAATGTATATATATAATGGGTTAAATATGTATGTGTCCAGTTTTTAGTTTTCACTGGCTCCTCACTGCATTCAGCTGACACATTCTGATTGCGGAAAAAATAGAATGGGGTTAAGATTATGTTTACCAGTTATTAAGATGATTCAGATTGGACATCTCTTTCCATTGCAGGTGGGCAGCATGGCTCTGGACAGTGGTCTGTTGTGATGATTGGACATCTCTTTCTATTGCAGGCTTTGGGCAGCATGGCTCTAGATAGTGGTCTGTTGTTATGATGATTGAACGTCTTTCCATTGCAGGCTTTGGGCAGCATGGCTTTAGACAGCGGTCTGTTGTTATGATGATAGAACATCTCTTTCCATTGCAGGTTTTGGGCAGCATGGCTCTATGTAGTGGTCTGTTGTGATGATTGGACATCTCCTTCTATTGCGGGCTTTGGGCAGCATGGCTCTGGACAGCGGTCTGTTGTTGTGATGATTGGACATCTCTTTCCATTGCAGGCTTTGGGCAGCATGGCTCCGGACAGTGATCTGTTGTGATGATTGGACATCTCTTTCCATTGCAGGCTTTGGGCAGCATGGCTCCGGACAGTGATCTGTTGTGATGATTGGACATCTCTTTCCATTGCAGGCTTTGGGCAGCATGGCTCTGGACAGCGGTCAGCTGGAGAGCATCGCGGTGGTGTGTCGCTCCCCGGCCTCTGTGGCCCAGCTCCTGGAGTCGGGTCTGCCAACAGTGCTGGCCCAGGGGCTGGCTGAGTACTGCAGCCGCCAGATCACCCTCATCGTGGAGCGAAACCTGGTCAGCGACGCCGAAAGACTGCAGCAACAACAACAGCAGCAGCAGCAGCAGCAGCCACCCACTCCTGACAACGGGCCCCGGAGAGGAGAGTGGCCTGATGTTGGTAAGTGGGATAACTTAGTTGTCGGGTTGGTGAATTGATTGCACTGAACGGCTAAGATTGTGGGATAAGTAATGGCAATGACAGGATCTGTTTGATTGTTGCGTTTGTTTTTAAGTGTAGAGAAGTGTAAATGGTCCAGTTGCTATAGAGAAAAAAATACTAGAGAGTATAGTGCAGCTTGTCTTCAGAAAAGAAACCTTTGTATTCTGTAACTTGATAGTATTCTTCTTCTTCATTGATTGATCAGTTTCCTGTCAATTATGAGCGCAGAAGCGTCACATAGCCATTATGCGCCTAACTAACTTAGGCCCAGCATGTCTGTCTTCGGCTGGAGAAAATCTTTGTAAGAATATTTTGAAAAAAGGCAGGAGAAGTTAAGGCTGAAAGATAGTAGATGACAGTAAGCAAAGGGAAAAGGCAGAGTCAAACAAAGATAGAGGAAGTTACAAGTACAGAACTCTCAGAAGGGGGAACTATTTGTACAAAAGACCTCCCGGTATCCCCACGGGGACACTTGACAGTATTAGACCTAACTCAATCTTCAGAGTTATTTTCTTGTGCATTTTCCTTGAGTTTCTGTAGAGTTGCTGTTCTTACGAGAATGCAAAGAGATGTAATTTTAGGCGTGTGCACATAATCACGATACTGTCCATTCCTGATTGGGGACAGCCTAGATATTAGTCTTCATCAGCTGTTCCATGTCAAACCATATGCTTTGTTTTGCCAGATCATACAGCTAAACAGTAAGTAATCTACTGTTTAAGAGGAAAACTTATGCATGTCGGCAGCTTGATTATTTCAATTTTCATAATAAATAGACAAAAGCAAATTACCAACTACTATCAGAAACTTTGTAGAATTTTGGGGTTCGACTTAACAGACATGAGAGGGAATGCTGTACAAAAGTGTCTAAAAATCAGTTAAAACTGATCCTTTTTTTTTCAGAATCGGACACCAACGGTCTGACAGCGGATCTGGTGGCCTCGATCCTGTCGTTCTTTGGGGAGCTGTGCTGTGAGCCCTGCATCAAGGACTGGCTGGGGAGTGCTGAGGGCAATGTCTTCTGGCCCGCCCTGCTCACCATGCTGTGCAACACCTCCTCACAGAGGCCGCTCATGGCCACCACCGGTGCCACGGCCTCCTTCCACACTAAAGTGAGTGAGGAGGGGAGGGAGAGATAGAGAGAAGAGAGAGAGTGTGGGTGTGGGTACTGTAACACACAAGTTTCAGAGTCTATTCGTATGAATGACTTGTGCTTTTTGCTTCTTTTTCACCACCATTTTCTTTTTGTATAATAATTAGTTTTGTTGTTATTTCAATGTGATAATATTATTTGTTCCTGTATTTGATAATACATGGAAGTACATTCAGTCAAAACCAACACCTAGTCTAGTACACATATTTTTTTACTTTTAGGTGATGAATGCTGAAGAGCGCTACCTGATCGAGTCGAAGGCCATCCAGTTCTTCACGCAGGTGATAGCCTGCCATTCGATCAACCAGCTGTTCTTTGCAAAGGTCCTGTGCGACGTCATCAGAGAGCAGGGAGCTTCAAGAACAGGTGGGGAAACACATTAGGCATTTTGTAGAGGCTAGAATCCTCACTAGTTCTCATGGGAAAGTTTTTCATTGACCAATGTCAAAGCGTCTTTTGCTACTTCCTGCAGAGAAAAATAAAATAAAAGCCTATACCCATTGTCTTTTCTCTCCTTAAAAAATCTACAAACATTAAAAAACAACATTAAATGATTCATGGAAGTGTTTTCTTTATTCGTAGTTCTTGCACATGGAAGTGTTTTAGACATAGTTCTTGCGCATTTGGCTGTTTATAGAAAATAAAACCATACACCCTTTTATAAAGAGAACTAGTCATGCTCTTTCTGCATCAGTGAAGAAAAAGGTGATTGGAAGGCAATGAAAAACCTGTATACTTTCTATGTGTACACAGGTCTTCTGCTGGGCACCGTACCCCTGTCGGGCTTCACCCGGCGCATGCTGCTGCAAGTTCTGCTGGAGGACGAGAAGGTGATGGTGGCCCTGCAGACTTCCCCGGAGTTCTACTGCCGCCTCAACATCAGCAGCCTCACGCGCTGCGGGGAGAAAGGCTCCGGCTGCCGCATCCATCACCCGTGCTTCGGTGCCGGGCGAGGGAGCTGTTCTGTCGCCGTCAACGTAAACAGCCCCTGCTCTGAGGTCCTCACCAAGTTTGGAGGTGAGTGGTTTTGGGGGTGTTAGTGGTGGAAAAGTTACGTGGATAAATTGTGCATGCATTTGTAGGGTCTGGGTTTGAAAGTGTTTTGTTCCTTGGGGTGTCTGTCTTTGGTATCATTAGATTATTCTTTTTATTCATCTTCTAAGAAAATATGATTGTTAAGTTTGAGGCCTGCTGCTCTTGTCTTCCGTATTATTATGATGTTGGTTTTTTTGCAATGAAAATTATGTATAAAAAATTGAGTCAAATCAAACTCTTCGCGTTTCTGACAAATGTGTTTTTTGTTAATTTTGTGCAGCAAAAGTTGAAGTTTCAAGTGTGGAAACTTGTTTGAATTGAGTCAATCAGCTACAGGGGTTTTGTTGATTGTGTGTAGATCCTACGGCAGCAGCCCTGGTGGCCAACAGTCTGTTTGAGAATCGCGAGGACCGCAAACGCGCTGAAGAACTGGCCAAACAGAGCGGTGATGTAGGCTTGGAGGTTATGGAGTACATCAATGCCGCAGGTGGGGTTTGTTATGCGTATCTTCGAAAGAGTGTGTGGGAGTGGGAGAGAGGAGATAAATGAAAGAAAGATTATGTAATAGAGGTTAAAATGTGGGCTATGGATAGTTCACTCCAGTAACGTCACTCTTGTATTTAATTCCTGTCTGTACACTTGGCTCGACATCTAGACACATAAGAATCACCAACAAATTTGGATGCAATGGTTGGAAAGCACTGAACCTATTGGCCACTGCAAAGAACACCTTTTGCGAGAGTGAATGCCCTTGGTGGGTGGGGGGAAGATGGTTGAGTACTGACCAAACAAGGGAATAGCTCTCGCCAATAATCCTATTTGAGGCCACTTAATGGCTGCCTTTTGCAAGAGTGAATGCCCTTTTGGATACTGATCAACAAGGGCTTAACTCTTGCCATCAAGGGTGTTAATAACCCTAGTTGCAGTGACCCATAGCCATGTGCCCCAAATCCCAGTCTTTGGAAGACGGTTAATACAAGATGGACTGTGTGATGGCCGACTAGATTCAATTACATTAGTGCGTTGTTGATCATGAAGTACATATGTGAAGTGATTCAGCTGTCATATGCTGCAGTTTTAGTTTTGTTTCTCACATTTCAATGTCAAAAAAATATTCAGTTGTGGTCACAAAGGAATTAAAATATGAAACACTGCTGGATAGTCTTTTAGTAAGAGGTAAATAGAGCTGTCAGGAGGAAAAGACTGAGGGCGTTTTAATGACAATCTTTTGGTTGTGTGCTTATTTTGCTGCTGATGTTTTTCAGGTGTTCTAGCGAAGGAGAAGAGAGAGAAGAGCCCTTCCCCATCGTACACGGGGCTTCCCCCTCGACCTCCCACTCGCAGGGGTCACCGACCCTCGGACACAGGGCTGTCCAGTCTCAGGTTCCCCCACTGCACCCTGCATCTGAAACACACCCTCATGAAAAGTAAGCAGACAACTTACTGGTTTGGAGAGAAAAACTAAAGCCCTTCCTTGCGTCCTTCCCATTCCCTTTTTTAAAAAGAGGGGAAGATATGAGACTGGAGATTTCTAACGGAATCTTTCTGAACGAACATTGTACACCTTGTATACTCTTTTTTACACAAACTAGTCTCCAAGTAGGTACACACATTACTATCGATCAACTACCACAAAAAAAAGCTTACACGAATGAATTGCACATCTGAAACTTATCTGTCACCATGCATGGGAAAAGACTTGCATTATGCTACAGTTGGAAAGGCATAACTCAGCACACAGCCTAGTAAAATCTGCTTAACTCTTCTAGCACCAGCGGCGAATACATTCATCAGGCTATGTTCATTTATGAATAGTTTGTGAGATATTGTGTGATGCCTTGTGCAGACAAAGCGCTGCCTGGAGAGCTGACATTCTCCCAGCTGATCCAGATCCTGCTGCAGAGAGGCCTTCCCTCGGGCACCACCTGCCTGCCCTTCAACATCACCCTCAACGTGCACACCTCCGCCCCTTCCGCTATGCCCGCCGGCCTGGCTGCTGCTCAGCAAGGTCTGTAATGGTGCAGAAAGTACGCTGTGTTTGTGTGCATGATGGAAGGGAAATAGGATCTAGGGCTGATAGTGGAAATGCAAACATGAAGTCCATTGAGAATTTATTATATCTTTATTAAGTTTATAGAAAACAAAACAACACACGCACAGTCACATTTGCATGCAGGCACGCATGCACTCATTGGATAGGCAGGCAGAGTGAACAGAAAAGGGCTATGAGATGTAATTTTGTGCTTAACACTTTTTTTTGACATCTCAGTATTTTGATCAATTGAAAGATTTTGTCATTTGTTTTGTTTTGTTTTCTGTTGAAATTGAACGATACTAAACAATGTGAAAATGTATTTGTTTACTCCATGTCATAGCATGTACCTCTACCTCTACCATATAGTGTACATAGTTTTCAGTTGACAGTATTGTGGTATATCCTGTATCAAACCCTTTTCAACAGCATTTCTCCTTCAGCTTCAAAGGGGCATTGCTCCCTTGCCTCATCCCCAAACAAGGATGCTGCCCCTTTATACGCATGCATGTGTGTGTGTCACTGTGTGTATGTGGGGTCTGTGTCTGTCTGTGTGTGTCTCACCGTTTGTGTGTGTCTTTCATTTAACGTCTATATCACTGTCTGTGTGTGCTGCTATGTGCTGCTGTGTCATTCTTGAATGCTATTTTTGTGGTCTGCATATTGTTGAACACTTGGTTGTAAAGCGCTTTGGGCTCATTTGAGGTAAAGCGCTATATAAATGTAATGTAATATTATTATTATTATATCAGCAGGTCCTAAACCTGTACCTTCTAGGTTTTCCAGTATTTTATAGAAGCACTAATCAGTTAAAGACCCACCACGTCACATGTCAAACTCATGGTTTTCACGTGTTTTCCCTCTTATGGCTGGTAAGAAATCTTAAGAAATCTTCCTAGCATAAGAGGGAATGTGACACGTGACGTGGGGGGTCTTGAACAGTACTTTGGTATATCCTGCCTTCACTATTCCAGGTGCCCTTGGTGGGATTGACGAGTGGGGCGACCACCCCGAAGACATTCCGGACGAGGTCCTGGTGGCGTGCCCCGCCTTCCCATCGGCGCTGCAGGTGTTTGCCAGCGTGGGGGGCCTGGCTCTGCTGGCCGAGCACCTGCCCCTGCTGTACCCGGACATCACGCGCCAGGGCACCGCCGCCGACGTCTCCACTTCAGACAACAACAACGTGGCCGACCTGGGCCAGGACTGGGTCACTGTCGAGTCCTCCGACGAGCTCACCTACGATGTGAGTTGCTTTCTGGAGTTGTTGTCCCTGACTTTCTTTGTGTTCCATTTGAGCTTTTGTTAATGATGGTTTTTATTTAAAGCCGTTTTCTTGCTTTTTATTTTGTTTTGGTTGAGTTCAGAGACGAAACACTCCCCAAAACATTACCTGCTCAGTTTCTCACCCCACCAAACACTTTTCAGTTTAGTCTCCATTTCTGAAAGAAGAAGCTAAGTTTACAGCAACTCCCTTTAGTAAGGAAACCTGATTTTTGGCGAAGTCTCGATAATGTGTGCGTGTGATCTGTCACTCTGTGTGTGCGTGTGTATGTGTGTGTGTGTGTGTGATTTTTTGTTAAATACTTGAAAGACGGCAAAAATTTGAACTGCCAATTCTCAGCATTATGTGATCTGCCATAACTAGTTTCAGAGTTTTGTAAGTTAGTTGCCTTCGTTTTGTAACTTAATCAGTTAATGAAATGGTAATTGTGAGGAACAAAATAACAATCAAACCATCAAAAAAGAAATAAAACCAAGGACACAAATGGTTGTTCGGCTATTAACTTTCATTATCATTCTCTCACCCTCAGCCTTACATGAAAGGTATGAAGGGAAAAAAAAGAAAAAAGACACACATACACACGCAAAAAAAGGTTGTTGGGCTATTGACTTGCATTATTCTCTCTCTCTCTCCCCCACCCAGCCTTACATGGAGCCGGTGTCCCCTGCCCCCACGTCGTCCCACGCAGCGCGGCACATAACCAACGCCATGCCCACCATCCCGCCCCACTCCCTGATCGCCTTCGGCCTGTTCCTGCGCCTGCCGGGCTACGCCGAGGTGCTGCTCAAGGAGAGGAAGAAGGCCCAGTGCCTCCTCAGGCTGGTCCTGGGGGTCACCGACGACGGAGACGGAGGTCAGTGCGGGAGGAGTAGGTCTGGCATGGGTTTTGATGGAAGAAACTACAGGGTGTTCCGAAAGTCACGCATCAAAGGGGAAATCTTAAATATTTTGTTCTACTATTTCTGACCCCAAACCATGTGGCTCACATTCTGGGGGTCATGGTCAACAAACTGCAGCTATGTTATGGGCAAAATCCTTTATAGAAGCCACTTTGAAACACTTCAGATATTCAATGATTTGTGGACATTACTACATTGCTTTCTTTTAGTTCCCTTTGATACATGACTTTTGGGACACCCTGTAGATAGTACTACTGACAACGTGCAAATGTCAGAAAAATCCCCTGTACCCAGGTTCAAACTCTGGTTTATTTTGCACGAGGCGAACGCGTTACCTCTGTGCCACTCCACACCTGAAGCTGGTTGTCCTGCTGAGTATCTAACACTTTGTTGACCTTGACCTTAACCGTTGCTTGCTTTTGATTTGATGTTCTACAGAAAGATCAAGCTCTGTTTGTATCTATGCATACATGATAAATGTAATTATCTTATGCGCTTAATTAGGATTGGCCCTAATTTCATCACGTCTGTCTACCATCTTTTCAAAGGAAGTTCCCTGCCTCACCTGGTCTATGTTTCACCATGTCTTGAGTTAGAGTCTAGGGTCAAGTTAAAGTTAGACTTGGAATGACAAGGGTCAAGTAGAGGGCGAGAGTTCCTTCCTTCCATAGATCAACCACAGTCACCGTGGACTATTCTATTGGGTTAAGGCTAGGGTTAGCACAGACGATAACCCTTTTCAATGACCAGGAATGTCTAGTTGGCGTCTTATTTTGATCTGTGCATTTCTGTATTCGTTTTGCTGCAGGCTACATCCTGACTTCCCCCATCGCCAGCTCCCTACCCACCCTGCCCTTCACAGTGCTCAAGTCGCTGTTTGACGCTTCGCCGCTGACCACGGATGATGGTGTGCTTCTGCGTCGCATGGCGCTGGACATCGGTGTGCTTCACCTCGTGCTGGCCTGCCTGTCAGTGCTGAGCCACCACGGACCCAGGATCCCCGTGTCCGGCTTCCAGCAAGAGGTAGGAGAAGGGTTCTCACTGGTTTTTGTATGCTCATGGGTTTATTTTTCCTCTGAAATTTGGGAACATTTTAGAAGGTGAATGTGTGTGCGTGCGTTTGAGTGTGTGCGCGCACGAATGCTTGCATGGGGTATGTTTGTGTGTATGTGAATAGGTATATGTGTTTTATTTTTGTATGTGTCTTTTCAAAGAGTGAACATGCTTTGACACTTCCAGTTTACTTGTAATGGAAAAACGTTTCGGATATTGGTTTCACTTTTAGCTAAATTTGGTTAAAATTTGGTAAGAGCATTAAGAAGAATAATGGTAAAAACCACGTACACGCACACGCTCGCACGCACGTACACACACATGCATGCACGCACGCGCACACACACACGCATGCACACGCACTCACACACACACACACACGCACACACACACACACAGAAATTGTGCGACTACTCTGAGTTGACAGGGTTGCTTGTGTTCCCAGACGCAGATGATCCTGACGGCCATGCAGACAGCAGCCACCCAGGGGGGCATGGCCCAGAACGAGGAGAAGACCCAGCACTACTGGGCCAAGGGCACCGGCTTCGGCACAGGGTCCACCACCTCCAGCTGGGACGCCGAGCAGGCCCTGCTCAGACAGCGCAGCGAGGAGGAGCACGTCGCTTGCCTCCTGCAGGTAGGCTTAGCATGCTGTGGCGTTTTGTGTGAGCGGGACGCCAAACTGTGACACCACTGGGCAACGATCGTGCAAATCGCAAAAATTTGATAAACTCTTGCTTTAACAGGCATTATAATTTTCATCCTTTCGGCTGATTTCAGGCTTTTTGATGGCCCCAGATGTAATTTTTTACATCAAAAAGAGACCAATTGAATATAGAAATACTTCTCATGAGTGAATAGAAATGAACTAAATCTATCAATTCTACTTTTAATGCTTTTTTAAGGCTTAGATTGCTTAAAAGCTTTAGTTTCAGGGGGCTTCAGCCTTTTTCATACTTTTTTCAGTTTAAATAATGATTTCTCAATCTCATGCCTGTTTAAGTCAGCGACCATCATTGGATTGGTAATTTTAATACTTACAAAGAAGGGCAATGTCTCAGAAAAGTAGGTCTTATAATAGGAGGTCTTATAAGGGAGGTTCCACTGTATTAAAAATTAGTGGTGGTTGATGTCAATCATGTAACAGAGTTGTAGCTGGATAGTTTGATTGTGAAAGGTATTGTGTACGAAATAAGGATAACTTGATTTGGAAAGTCATTGGGAGGTGTTTGTTATTGGTGACCCATTTTTTTTAAAGGATAGTTTGTTGTGACTAGTGTCAGTCGGCTTATGCAGTCTGTCTTAACATACGTTTTAACCTATCCTACCTAATTCTTTGTTGTCAGGTTTGTAAAGGGTTTGTTTATCTATTACTCTTGGATGCTCGCGCAGGATGACAAGGCATTTTCTACATTTTGTGTTCAGGTGTTGGGCAGTTACATCAACCCAGGAGGCTGCATACCCAAAAACTTCTCGGTAGAAGACAAAGACCAGGACAAAGAGGCGGGCGCCTCGTACACCCCTCCTTCGGAGAAGTGGCTTCTGCCAGAGATAGTGTCGGAGCTGCTGAGCCAGTCGTGCCTGATCCCAGCCGTCTCCTCCTACCTGAGGAACGACTCTGTGCTGGACATGGCGCGCCACGTGCCTCTCTACCGGGCCCTGCTGCAGCTGCTCAGAGGTAACGCCTTGTGTAGGGCAGCAGGTTAACAAAGAAAGGAAAGAAAAATAGTCACAAGTGTGCTGTAAGTAGAGAATGAGCGCTTCTGACCACACCACAGGAGATCACTCAGCCGACTTATATTAAGGAAGTACATGTACAATCCCTGTCATATAGAAAGCAAAATTATTTTTTGCTGCACGTGGGTGAGAGTGATTTTGCTGATGCCAAGAAACTGCCTTCAAATGAAATACCACTTGGTGTCAAGGGCTAAGGACCATAACTCCACCTAAGCAGCCCATTGAAGACTGGATTTGTAAATGCCTGTAGACTTGAATAATTTGTGTTCTGTACTTTATAACAATGAAGAACGAGATAAAAGATTAAGGCAAGATACTGGAGATTTATTTTTGGTTCACTGACAACTCGACAGAAGTTTGATATGAAATGCTTTATGTATTGTAGTGGATTCTTATGCCGTCTGTATTTGATATTATTGTTAAAAATGGCTTCTGTTCATAAACTTACAAGTTATAAGATGTTTTAGGGATTTGTTGTAATAAGTGTTATGGAAAATTAATGTCAAGAGAAATGCCTGGAACAAAATTTTAGACAGTCACATGGTACATGGAAATCTGGTATGTTAAAATTGAAAGGACTGACATTTTATTTTGAGATACTGTAGCCAGTATTTTGAGAAGAAAGAAAACAAAACAAAAAACACCTTTTCTGTAAGAAGAAATTTTATTTGGAGATACTGTAGCCAGTATTTTGAGAAGAAAAAACAACACACACCAAAAAACACTTTTATGTAAGAAGGATTAAATTGGGAGAAAATTTTTTGGGGGGATTATTTGAATTTTTTGTGGTACCATTTTAGAGTTATCTGGTTTGGGCTGGGTAGATGACTGACCGGGATATCCGTTGTACAGGCATGGCGGTGTGCCCCCCTCTGGTGCCCCTGATGCTGCCCATGCCCTCCCCCCAGACTCAGCAGCAGCAGAGCACAGAGGTGTCTGGACCCTCGGACACCTCCACATCCGTGGAAAAGCTGCTGTCCAAGATGAAGGGCTGCGTCGACACCTACGCCAGCAGACTCAAGTCAGTCATGATCACTTTTGGTGTTATTTCAGGGATCCAAATTTTCCGCAATTTCGCGGATTTTGGCAAAAAAAATTGTAAATGAAGTTAACCCTTTCAACGCCAGCCATTTTTCAGCCAAAACTTTCCATTGAACTTATCTGGGTAGAGAAAAGATTTTGTCTGCAATATTGAGGATTCCCTTGTGACATGCATAAAATAGGGCCTATCCTTACCTCCCAAATTAAGAACATAAGATCACTGGATACCAGACCCTCATTTGATGCCTTTTTGTGACATGGGTGTTAAATCAGTGAGGTGCCAAGAGGCGACAGTGGCGATGAAAGGGTTAAGGGGGAATTTCTGTTTTCAGGTATAAAAGGGGTGGAACAAAGATCTAGAACATTAGTTGAGCATTGTGATTCATCATGAATAAACTTTGTTGTCCCAAGTCTAAACTGATCGTGTATAAATACTGTCTTGTTCTGACATCTAAATTGACGTTACGTAGCAACAATTAAGCAAGATTAACAAGAAAAGCCTGAACTCTCCATAGATTTAAGTGACCTTTTGCTTTTTACCAAATATTTCAGATATTTTTGCTTTATGTCATCGGGAGCCTTGTTTGAGTTCACATTGGATTTGGGTCATGATAATGGTACTCATTCCCATAATTTTGAGTTCCTGTAAAGCGTTAAACCTCAGAGACCATACTGTAAAATTTCAGTTGTGTGGATATTTACATCCTCAGGCTCAAGTCACTATTATTATTATTATTATTATTATTTATTATTTTGAGTGCACATTTGTCATTAATCTGGGACAAAGCTGTAAGCTCTAAGCAATGGGGGACTTGAGTCAGTGGTAATATTATTTATTATTTTGACTAACGGTTATTTGAGTGCATGTGTAGTGATTTATCTCAGAGATCAACTGTTAAGCTCAAAGCTTAATTGACATTTATGCCAACAGTTTCAAATCGGTGATGATTATCATTGATTGATACTATTTGAGTTCTTATAATATATATATAAGTATTATACTATATAGCGCTAAACTTGGGTTAGACATGAAATAGTTATTATTTAGTCAATTGCTCTCAGGTTTTCTTTTGGAAGGGATTTGCCTAATTGGGTAGAATTTTTGTTAAGAAACTGCACACTATATCTGCATAAATTGTGTGTGTGTGGTGGGTTTTTTTTATAATCGAAGTATGTCCTATTTCTGATTGCTTTGAAGAATCAAACACTTTAAAGAGCATAGATTGCAATATTATTACAATATTGGAAAGTGATGTACAAACAAGCACTCAAGAGCATAGATTGCAGTGACATTGCAGTGTTGGAGAATGATGTACAAACAAGCACTCAAGAGCATAGATTGCAGTGACATTGCAGTGTTGGAGAATGATGTACAAACAAGCACTCAAGGGCATAGATTGCAGTGACATTGCAGTGTTGGAAAATGATGTACAAACAAGCACTCAAGGGCATAGATTGCAGTGACATTGCAATGTTGGAAAATGATGTACAAACAAGCACTCAATGACATAGATTGCAGTGACATTGCAATGTTGGAAAATGATGTACAAACAAGCACTCAATGGCATAGATTGCATTGACATTGCAATGTTGGAAAATGATGTACAAACAAGCACTCAAGGGCATAGATTGCAGCGACATTGCAGTGTTGGAAAGTGATGTACAAACAAGCACTCAAGGGCATAGATTGCAGCGACATTGCAGTGTTGGAAAGTGATGTACAAACAAGCACTCAAGGGCATAGATTGCAGCGACATTGCAGTGTTGGAAAAAGATGTACAAACAAGCACTCAAGAGCATAGATTGCAGCGACATTGCAGTGTTGGAAAAAGATGTACAAACAAGCACTCAAGAGCATAGATTGCAGCGACATTGCAGTGTTGGAAAGTGATGTACAAACAAGCACTCAAGGCCATAGATTGCAGTGACATTGCAGTGTTGGAAAGTGATGTACAAACAAGCACTCAAGGGCATAGATTGCAGTGACATTGCAGTGTTGGAAAGTGATGTACAAACAAGCACTCAAGGCCATAGATTGCAGTGTTGGAGAATGATGTACAAACAAGCACTCAAGGGCATAGATTGCAGTGACATTGCAGTGTTGGAAAGTGATGTACAAACAAGCACTCAATGGCATAGATTGCAGTGGCATTGCAGTGTTGGAAAATGATGTACAAACAAGCACTCGAGGGCATAGATTGCAGTGACATTGCAATGTTGGAAAATGATGTACAAACAAGCACTCAAGGGCATAGATTGCAGTGGCATTGCAATGTTGGAAAATGATGTACAAACAAGCACTCAAGGGCATAGATTGCAGTGGCATTGCAATGTTGGAAAATGATGTACAAACAAGCACTCAAGGGCATAGATTGCAGTGGCATTGCAATGTTGGAGAATGATGTACAAACAAGCACTCAAGGGCATAGATTGCAGTGGCATTGCAATGTTGGAAAATGATGTACAAACAAGCACTCAAGGGCATAGATTGCAGTGACATTGCAGTGTTGGAAAATGATGTACAAACAAGCACTCAAGGGCATAGATTGCAGTGACATTGCAGTGTTGGAAAGTGATGTACAAACAAGCACTCAAGGGCATAGATTGCAGTGGCATTGCAATGTTGGAAAATGATGTACAAACAAGCACTCAAGGGCATAGATTGCAGTGGCATTGCAATGTTGGAAAATGATGTACAAACAAGCACTCAAGGGCATAGATTGCAGTGACATTGCAGTGTTGGAAAATGATGTGCAAACAAGCACTCAAGGGCATAGATTGCAGTGACATTGCAGTGTTGGAAAGTGATGTACAAACAAGCACTCAAGGGCATAGATTGCAGTGACATTGCAGTGATGGAAAGTGATGTACAAACAAGCACTCAAGGGCATAGATTGCAGTGGCATTGCAATGTTGGAGAATGATGTACAAACAAGCACTCAAGGGCATAGATTGCAGTGATATTGCAATGTTGGAAAGTGATGTACAAACAAGCACTCAAGGGCATAGATTGCAGTGGCATTGCAATGTTGGAGAATTATGACTATTTTCGTGTTTTTAGGTGCAACAAAGGCAAAGTGACCATAGCCAGCAAAGTGGAGGAAGAGGAGAGCGAGGGTCTGGCACTGCTCATCCCAGACATCCAGGAAACTGCAGAAATCGTCAGACTGGCCACGCAGCGACTCAAGGATGCTGAAGGTAAGTCAATCACAGCCTTGAGGCCTTATCAGTGTTGATTCTAGAGCGCGGTCTTGTGGGATTCCCGCATTTATTCCCCCTAGGACGCATAAAATCGCGAACAGTGCGGCCCAACTCACGCAAAAAAACAAAAACGAACGCACTTTTACTTAACGAGTGCGTAGTCGCAGCTGCTGTGTCTATAGCCTTCTCGATATTGAGTTGAACTGAGCATTCTTTCTGTCAACGTTTCTGATTGGCCGATGACCCTGGCTTTGTCCAATCACACAAGTTTTCACTCAGGAGCACAACTTTCCAGTCCGCCATTTTTGTTTTGGTGCACACTAGGCCTATCGAGTTCAATGCTACAGTCAGCGATTCTCGTTCTGTTGTAGGGCCTCTAAGGCGCAGTGAGCTAAGAAAACAAAGCAAACTTGTTTTATTTCGTGTTTCGTGGCCTATCAACGAAGGATGTTTGTACAACTAAGAATACACGCAATGGGTCAGGAAGTGAAACGGAACTCGCGATGCCGTGGTCAACCAGATCCGAGATTGGAACTTCTTGAAATTGCCTTGCCCAACTAACTGGAAACTAGGAAAGACGCGAAAAACAGTCTTTCCAAAGGCTTGCTTGTGTTTCAAGGAAGAGTGCGAGGGCGATAACATCGACAATGAGAGTTTTTACGTGATCACTGAATCAGCGAAAGTCACAACTCGAACTCGAAGATTCTCTTGAGGGCGGCAGTTGTAAAGTGATGACTTCGGCCTGAGCACAATGCGCGCGCTCTCTTTCTCTCTCTCTCTCTCCTCTATCTCTCAATCTCTCTCTCTCTCTCTCTCTCTCTCTCTCTCTCTAAGGCTCTCTCTCTCTCTCTCTCTCTCTCTCTCTCTCGTGTTTCTCTCTCTCTCTCTCTCTCTCTCTCTCTCTCTCTCTCTCTCTCTCTCTCTCTCTCTCTCTCTCTCTCTCTCTCTCTCTCTCTCTCTCTCTCTCTCTCTCTCTCTCTCTCTCTCTCTCTCTCTCTCTCTCTCTCTCTCTCTCTCTCTCGAAAAACTCTCTTTCTCTCTCTCTCTCTCTCTCTGTTCTCTCTCTCTCTCTCTCTCGATCTCTCTCTCTCTCTCTCTCTCTCTCTCTCTCTCTCTCTCTCTCTCTCTCTCTCTCTCTCTCTCTCTCTCTCTCTCTCTCTCTCTCTCTCTCTCTCTCTCTCTCTCTCTCTCTCTCTCTCTCTCTCTCTCTCTCTCTCTCTCTCTCTCTCTCTCTCTCTCTCTCTCTCTCTCTCTCTCTCTCTCTCTCTCTCTCTCTCTCTCTCTCTCTCTCTCTCTCTCTCTCTCTCTCTCTCTCTCTCTCTCTCTCTCTCTCTCTCTCTCTCTCTCTCTCTCTCTCTCTCTCGTCGCTGCGTTATTCTTCATTCTGTCTATCCTCGTGCAAAAAGACATGAAGTGCTAAAATGCATTCATACTGCTGGGTTTTGTTTCATTCTCGAAAAGCTCTTGGGTCCCTTCTTTTTATCCCAGAGGTCCGTTGGGGCTCCTTTTTTTCACCTGAGGGAGCCCCAGGGCTCCCTTTTTTGAAATCCTAGATGCAACACTGCTTATAATAAACTGTGCTAGCACAAAAGCTTCATTGCGTTTATCTGATAAAAGCCTTTTCATTTTTTGCTGAGCTGTAAAGTACTTTTCTAAAGCAAAATAAAAAGAATGTTTACTTAGCATTGCTGTTATATTTTGGGCAGTAGTTGATGTTTTAGTTGCTGGGTTATGTTGATTGAAAAAATTCAAAACGTATGAAGTTTTTATTATTTTCTTAGATTTTATTGTCATATATTGATATATGACACGCACACACAAAAGTTGTGTTGTTTTCAGATCACTTGGAGGGACACCACGACAATGCGGTCAATGGAGCCTCAGCCGCACAGACCACGGAGGAAAGATACCTGACCCTCTTGGGCCCTCTCCAGTTTGGTCAGTCCTTGTTATAGCCAGTTATTATCTTAGCCTATCATTTCTGAAATGCAATTAAAGAAAAGACCTCAATGTTGGAGAATGATGACTAATTTCGTGTTTTTTAGGAGCAACACATTGCTCATAAAGAAAATACCACATTTAATTGCACATGGATGGTACAATGTTTAACCCCTTGACTGCCAGAGAAAATTAAAGAAAAAAATCGTTGGGCAAACCATAAAACAGACAACTGATAGAGACAATCTGGAAAATGGCCTGGGGAAGAGCATAAGCCAGCATATCAGGGTTATTCCTCTTCATCTGATGACATCAGGTATGTACGAAATACGTTGATGGAAGTCAAGGGGTTAAAGCATATAAATACAAATTTTTTGGCATAATGAAAACATTTCTACAAAATGCTTGATGACTGTCATATAAAATTACTACTCTTAGTGAAAGTAAAGTTCTTCCTTGTTGGCATTTTCATTGTAGGTACTTGAGTCGCATTTCCATCTCTATTGAATGTTCTGCTTAAACTGATCAGCTAGAGAGGTGCATTACAGCCATTTCGACTGAAGGAACTGGCGTGTGTTCTTCATTGTAATGTGTCTTCACTTTACGTGATTTTAGACCTGATATAATCTGCAATTTCTCTGTTATGAGATAATAAAGATGATTTGGATTTGGATAATCTATGTACAGATACCTATGAGCTGGTGACGGACGAGGGCAAAGGGCTGAGGTTCAACATCCCCCACCACTTTGAGTCGAACGTGAAAGCCTCAGGGGCCTTCAACAACCCTGCCCGCACCCGGCGCCTGGCCCAGGAGGCCGTCACCCTGTCCACCTCCCTGCCCCTGTCCTACAACAGCAGCGTCTTTGTGCGCTGCGACGAGGAACGTCTGGACATCATGAAGGTAACGGGCTTCAAAGCCCACCTGGCTCGGTGAAAAGTTTATGGTCCGTACAGGGTCCGCTTCTTTATGTACTGTTTAAAAAGATTCTCTTGTTGTGGTTGTACATGTAATTGATTTGCTGCATCCTTTTTATTTTATTCTTTTTTTTTTTTTAATTCATGGGGAAACTGTTACTACAGACCTGCCACTTGCTCCGATTTCAGAGGAGCAGCTCAGATATGTTGAGCATTGCTCCTAGCTCCTCTTGCAACCTCCCCAGCTCCTATATTTTAAAATCTGTCTTGTATACATTTTCCACTCAATTTCACAACAAAGAGCATGCATTCAAAGCACCAGCTAATGGACATCTAAGGGTCAGCATGAGACAGTGAGGGGCTACACGAAAATGGATCTCAAATTGACAATGGTCAATATTTCTTACTCTAAAATGGATCTCAAACTGACAAAAACGACTGCATGTTTGAAGAACAAAAGAGAAGGCCGCACATTTCGAAGTGGCAATGGATTTTACTGGGGGGCCAGTGCCAGCCCCTAGATTCTCGCTCCTCTTTTTTATTCTCAGAATGTGGCAGGTCTGTTACTATGTCTAAGATGTTCTTGGGAAGATGGTGTACTTGAAATATTGTAATAGGAAAATAAATCGCATGAAAAAGAAAGATGGAAAAAAAAGGGGGTGGCGCGCCTCTGGCTGCGA
This sequence comes from Phymorhynchus buccinoides, assembly GCA_017654935.2. Classification (NCBI taxonomy): domain Eukaryota; kingdom Metazoa; phylum Mollusca; class Gastropoda; order Neogastropoda; family Raphitomidae; genus Phymorhynchus; species Phymorhynchus buccinoides. The sequence continues at coordinate 36,261 of JAGGCT020000417.1, forward strand.
CGCGCTCTCCAGGTGGGAACAACCCGAATTTCACAGACCCCTCTGTGACTATAAAGTACCAAATACCAGTTTTTTATATAAAAAGTAGACTGCATTCATTTTGCTTGGTGGGTCTTGGTGGCAGGGATGTGAGAGCTATGCGTAAGTGCGTAAATGCGCTTTTCCTATTCGACTACAAAACAAAAAAACGTACAGAGAGAGACGATCATACAGATTGTCAAGTTTGGTAGACTTTTTTAGCACACACAGTGAAAACGAAAGTAGTTTGTAGTGTGAGTACATTCCCTTGACTGAATTTTGTAAGCTTCTCTGTGGTTGGCCAGTGATGTCCAATGGCAATGTGTCATTTTTATGTGTTTGGCTATGATTTTGAAGGAGGATTTGGATGTTTTCAAAGCTATTGAGCGACTGTTTCATCGTCAACAATGAAAATTATTTATCACACCATAGATGTGAGGAAAGAGGAGATCGACAAAGGATGCCAACACAAATTTGACAGGGCTTGGATAGATGAAACTGTATTGTAGAGTAAGATCCGTGCAGGTGAGCCGCAAAACAATTTGATGTCGGAGGCAAAGTTTTGTTGAGTTCTTTGATGATACTATTGGCTACGCTTTTTTGTTTGGGGCCCTCTGACATCCCTGTGGTGGGTTTTTGTGTGCTTTTTCCAGTTCTAAAAGAGTAAATTTTTAATTGTTATGAAAGCAGCATCTCTTTATTTTTATAAGACATTTTCTTCACACTATAGGCAGAAATATGACATTTTGTTGATTTCCTGTGCATGAGTTGCAGTTGATCAATAAGATGTAAAATATGTTAGGTTTACGAGAGAGAGAGAAACCCCTTTTCATTGTTGTGGCATGTTCCCATACTTTGTGTCCTCTGCCATACAGGTGTTGATCACGGGCCCCTCGGACACCCCCTATGCCAACGGAGCGTTTGAGTTTGACGTGTACTTCCCTCAGGACTACCCCAACTCCCCTCCCTACATCAACCTGGAGACCACAGGCAACCACACTGTGCGCTTCAACCCAAACCTCTACAACGATGGAAAGGTGAAGGGCTACTGTTGTTGGCTTTCTTACGGGCTATTGTTTTTGGGTTTTCTTACCTAAAAGAAAAGGCCAAGATTACACCTGCTGATTTTCCTTGCTCCACTGTGCTGTTGTCATTTATTGTCAGCCTTTGGGTATAGACCTACGTTACCCTATTTTTCGGATCATTAGGCGCTGTTTTTCAAGAAAAATCTAAAAAAAATTAAGTAAAAGGCACCCTCGTTTATAAGAAAAAAGAAAGTCGCAAAAGAAAGTCGAAGTTTGAAGCCCGTACACTTCCTGTAAATGCTTACCGACCGCCATTACTGCTGTCATAAACGAGAGTTGGCTCCCTTCTCAATTAATTGAACTTCCGTTTTTGCGACTTCTGGTTGTTGTGTTTGGACTTTTCTTCGCGAAAACTGGTAGAATTATGGCATTTAAAGCTCTACAACAATGCTTTTTACATCCAATGAATGGTTATGGCATCTGTTGGACGGTATATCGGATGATAATAGGGATTTTGAAGCATTTTAACGTGAGTATTCAGCAATTGTTGCCTCTCTTCTCACGATTTTGTTCATTAATAGGGCGCCCTCGTTTATTAGGCGCATAGGTCGGAATTGGAGAAAAAAATATCGCCTTATAGTCCGAAAATTATGGTAGATGAAAATGTTTGGGGAAGATGGTGACATTTTTAATGTTAAAAGCAACGCACGCATACACAACCAAAGAAGAAGGAGGATGATTCACTGCATCAAGAAATTAGACTGTCTGAAAGTTTTTTGGTATTATTATGATGATGATTCAAAATTGACCATACTAATAGTTGATTTTCATTCTTTGAACTCCATTGTATAAAATATCAGTGCACTGATATCTATGAGAAACCTGTATGATTTCATAACATTGACAAGGCCTGTTTGCCATATTTTCGTTCATAAAATCTTACAAAAAGGATTAGGTTACTTTTCACCGTGAAAATGCCAAAACAGCATGATGAAGGTGACGTCATAGGAAAAGCAAGCCTATTTAAATTGATCAAGCATGTTATGCTGTAGGCTTTTGTATTTTAGGTATGGAGTGACCTGGATATTTTCATAGTCGGCACCCCTGTGGTGTTTTTGGTATGGAAAACAATGTGGATATTTTCATTGTCTGCACCCCTGTGGTGTTTTTGGTATGGAAAACTGGATATTTGTTATTGTCTGCACCCCTGACCTGTGGTGTTTTTGGTATAGAAAACTGGATATTTTCATTGCACCCCTGTGGTGTTTTTGGTATGGAAATCAATGTGGATATTTTCATTGTCTGCACCCCTGTGGTGTTTTTGGTATGGAAAACAATGTGGATAATTTCATTGTCTGCACCCCTGTGGTGTTTTTGGTATGGAAAACAATGTGGATAATTTCATTGTCTGCACCCCTGTGGTGTTTTTGGTATGGAAAACAATGTGGATAATTTCATTGTCTGCACCCCTGTGGTGTTTTTGGTATGGAAAACAATGTGGATAATTTCATTGTCTGCACCCCTGTGGTGTTTTTGGTATGGAAAACAATGTGGATAATTTAATTGTCTGCACCCCTGTGGGGTTGGTAGGTTTGCCTGAGTATCCTAAACACGTGGCACGGGCGGCCCGAGGAGAAGTGGAACGCCCAGACCTCCAGCTTCCTCCAGGTGCTGGTCTCCATCCAGTCCCTGATCCTGGTGTCCGAGCCCTACTTCAACGAGCCTGGCTACGAGCGTTCACGCTGCACCCCTTCGGGCACGGCCAGCTCCCGCGAGTATGACGCCAACATCCGGCAGGCCACCGTCAAGTGGGCCATGCTGGAGCAGATCCGCAACACCTCCGCCTGCTTCAAGGAGGTGGGTGCCTCATCCCAAGGCCATATATGGGTGTAATATCACAGGGCTTATATGGGTGTAATATCACAGGGCTTATATGGGTGTAATGTCACACACACGGCTTATATGGGTGTAATATACACATGGCTTATATGGGTGTAATATCACAAGGCCACACAGCTTATATGGGTGTAATATCACAGGGCTTATATGGGTGTAATATCACAGGGCCACATGGCTTATATGGGTGTAATATCACAGGGCCACACGGCTTATATGGGTGTAATATCACAGGGCTTATATGGGTGTAATATCACAGGGCCACACAGCTTATATGGGTGTAATATCACAGGGCTTATATGGGTGTAATATCACAGGGCTTATATGGGTGTAATATCACACGGCTTATATGGGTGTAATATCACAGGGCTTATATGGGTGTAATATCACAAGGGCTTATATGGGTGTAATATCACACAGCTTATATGGGTGTAATATCACAAGGCCACACAGCTTATATGGGTGTAATATCACACAGCTTATATGGGTGTAATATCACAAGGGGCTTATATGGGTGTAATACACAGCTTATATGGGTGTAATATCACAGGGCACACAGGGCTTATATGGGTGTAATATCACAAGGCTTATATGGGTGTAATATCACAAGGCTTATATGGGTGTAATATCACAAGGCTTATATGGGTGTAATATCACAAGGCCACACGGCTTATATGGGTGTAATATCACAAGGCTTATATGGGTGTAATATCACAAGGCTTATATGGGTGTAATATCACAAGGCCACACGGCTTATATGGGTGTAATATCACATGGCTTATTCATTCCCATTTCCAAGTTCATCTTTATAGAATGCGCTGGTTGAAATTGATCAGTAAGACAGCTGCTGCAGCCATTTCGACTATAGGAACTACTAGTGTGTTTTGTTCATTTGAATAGTCTGTTCATGATTTTGACAAGATTTTAGACAGTTTTTGTAAAAAAAAAAACTAGTAAAAGTAGCATGGACAGTGTGATTGCTTATTTTATAATAGGTTATAGAGGCCACTGAAGCTACTAAAACTTTGGTCTGCTCGTTAGTTCTGTCAAGGCTAGACTACTGCAACAGTCTCTTGCCTGGCTCGCCAAAGTACCTTCTGGACAAGCTTCAGAAGGTCCAGAACAGTGCCGCCAGACTTGTTTGCAGGACATCTAGACGTCATTATGTTACTCCACTGTTACAGTCCCTTCACTGGCTATCTGTTCAGAGTCGTATTGACTATAAGCTGGCTTCAATCTGTTTCTCCTCTGTCTCTAGTACTGGACCGCAATATCTGTCAGACATCCTCCACATCTACACCTCTTCCCGTCAACTTCGCTCATCTGCTGATACTCGTCTTTTACGTATTTCATCTGCTAGAACAAAATCGTTTGGTCAGCGAGCGTTTTCCTTTCAGAGACCAACTGTATGGAACAGCCTTCCTGCCAGTGTTAGGCATTCGCCTTCAAGACTGCCACAAAGACTGTCCTATTCAAACGCTCCTAAAGTCCCCCCCCTCCCCCCCCCCCCCCCCCTGCTAGAAGCTAGAAGCCTTAAGGTGGCTATGTGTGTGTGTTGCAGGTGATCCATCACCACTTCTGGGTGAAGAGGCACGAGGTGTTGAAACAGTGCGAGGAGTGGATCACCGAAATGGAGCAGTACAGCTCTGACAAGCGCACAGGTCGCTCCATCAGCCACAGCACTTTGGCTCTGAAGGTAACGTCACCACTGTAGTCTCTGACACTTTATTTCGTTGAAACTAGAATGTGATACATGTACTTCTATGAGGCATGAAAGTTATACGTTTACAAGGCACAAAAGTGATGCTTAACGATTTTGAATTATTAAAAAAACTCACAAATCACTCCAGCCATACACACAAACAAAACATACATAAACAAAAGGAGAAATGAAAGAAGATTACGGGTTTTTACTTCAGGTTTAGACATAGGGAAGTGGTAGATCCGACTTTTTATATATATAGACTTTATGTAGAAAAACTCTACACCGATTGGTTCCACACAACAAAACACTAGAAAAGCAGTCAGAGGCAAAATTGTGGTCTAAGGGAGCGAAGCGAGTTTAGAAGTGACCAAGGTATGGTGTGCACACAGATTTACTTCCCTTGAAGCAAATGCATCAAACTGACAGCTTTCTATTAATTCCGGACATATATGGTCGGAATGAGTTAAACATGGAAGTGATGATTTTACAAGGCATGTAGACAATCTTTTTTCTTTTGCTTAATGCTGTTCTTTTTATTTCTTAAACATTCACCATGTCTTTACGGATACTCGTGCAAGCACATGTTTTATAAATGCAACAAACCGATTTGACTTTTTTTTTATTCATTTGAAAAAAATGGGTTGTGGTAAAGGGAATCTGGCTTTGAAAGGGAAAAAAAAGAAACATATTCAAAATGTCCATATTCTTTAATCATGATGTATGCCAGTCTGTCGTTTCCGACCGACTACCAGAGGGGGCAGCTGCTATTCTAGAGGATGAGCTAGAATTTGTTTGTAATGTAGATGCCTTGGTTTAACCATTAACCCTTTCGCCGCCAGCCATTTTTTAGCCAAAAATTATCCAATAAACTTACGTTGGGTAAAGAAAATATTTTGTCTGAAATATTGGGGATTCCTTTACTACATGTTTAAAAAAAGGCCTATCCTTAACTCCCCAAATCAAGAACACAAATATCATTGGGTAACAGACCCTGAATTCAAGGTTTTTATTGACGTGGGTGTTCAATCATTGTGCAAAGATGGCGGCGAAAGGGTTTAATGTTAAGATAAATGCTCTTTTTAAACCTTGCACCCTGCTCATTGCATTTTTTTTCCCCGCAACAGCGTCACTACAACCAGCTGCGAGAAGAACTGGCCAAGCTGAAGCCTCCCCTGGAGCTGGAATCTGAGTTGGAGGTGGATTGCATCGACCCCAAAGGCAAGCAGTACTCCACAGACAACCCCCAGTCCAGCAGCACCACCCCCGGCTCCTCCAGCATGGCAGGCAAGCCCCCCAATCCCACCGCCAGCTCCATCGGCTTGGGTACCTACATCAGTCCCAATGTCGTGTTTTCTTTCAGCGACCCTCTGGATCAAGACTTGCCCGACGTTTGACAACCGTTTGACTATAGGATGGTGTGTGTGTTTAGGGAGAGTGGGTGCGGGAGTGTGCGAGTATGGGTGCGAAGAACATTACGCGTCTCTCACTTGGTGCACTGCACTGGTTGATCCATCTGTGGGCCTGAAAGGGAGGCACCATGACAATCCCGATGAAAGACAATTCAGTTTGTTTGTCCTAATAAGATGAATGGAACTGTGCTGATTTCATGTATTACTAGTGGTACATCTGTCATCAGAAGTGTGGATGTTAAGAAGGTATTGAATTAAGCTATGGTCAACACATTGTTTGTTTTCACTTTTTCTTTGTCTTGTGAATACTCACTAGTGAGATAAATGTCTGGATGAATGGTCTACATTTGGCTTGCTTATTTCTGCATATGAATAAAATAAGAACAGCCCATTGTAAGTCTGAAGATAACCAATCCTGAGCAGATGGGTATGGTTTTTTTCCCATTTTAAATGTTTTTGTTGTTTAATTTTTTTTTATAATGTTCTTTCTTATTAATACCTCGTAGTTTCCGATATTTGAAATGATAAAGAGCTTGTCTTGCATCATGAACATGTTCATCACAGACAGGCAGCTTTGTAGAACAAGAAATGTTGATGTGGTTTGTTACTGTCCCCCACCTTCATTTGTTTTCTCTCCGTTCTGCTGCACTGATGCCAAGTCTGTGATTTTTTTTTTTGATTTTATGAATTTCTTTTAATTGATCAGTTCTGATGTTGAAGTAGTAGGTATATATTCTCCGAGTGTGAGGCTTGAAATCGAATATGGTCTGTGTGAAAAGTTTTGATAAAATTTGCGAGCGAAGAGGATGGCGAAAAGCAGTGGAATGGCATTGTCATGTTCATGCGATATCAGTCGCTGGACAGCTTGAAAGCAAAGAAAGATGCGAATGTTCTTTAGATTGGATATTTTTTATTCATGTATTTTCTTTTTCATTTGGTATGAGGTTTTGTTCTTTTCTTCTTTTTGCTCATATTTGATTATGTTTTAAATTTTCGTTTTAAAAAGTGTGTTTGAAATCCCCCCCTTCCCAAATCTGCTGGTCATTTAGTGTGTGTGTGGAGTTCTGAGCACAAGTGTATTCTTTGATGTTTATCTTTGTATGTGTGCAAAATTTAATAGGGAGAGTAGGGTTTTTATAGCTGTGTTTGTTTCCCCTTTCTTTTGTCATAAAATGTTGACTTTGAGTGCATGAATGGTAATACTAGAATTGTTCCTTTGAAACTTCAGCCAGAATATCGGGAGAGAAAAAAGTAGCACACAAACACTTTATATAGATTCTAGATTAGAATAATAAAGGGCACACTGCATACATTCTTTCATTGCACACCATTCTTATTTTATTCTCATCTCATTTTTAAAATCATTTTTATAGGCCCACCATAATGAAATAAAGAAACGCCTCTTGTGGTATGGATGATGATAGTGAATGTGGATGTGAACTTTGTTCTGCAATGGTGAATCTGCTTTATTACCTTCTGGTTGAATTGAAGTCTTTTTATTACACATTTTATTAATTGAATGCATGACTTATTTCCATTCGAACTGCTGCTAACAGAGTTGCTGAAATTAAGTTGGACCTCTGTTGTTGGTAGTTCTTATGACGGTAGAATAAGGATTTCGGTTTAGTGATATTATTGTCTTCTGTGGAAGTCTTAAATTGAAGTCACACCGTTGGTATAGAGGAAGAATTTGTCAGATCTTTTTGGTTACTTTTTTTGTTCATTGTAGTAAAAAAAATCCCCAATGTGTGTGTAAATGTAAACTTTTCCGAATCAGAAAGTTTCACTGTGTGGGAATTTCCCTATGATGAATGTTGTAGTCTAGTTTTTATGTATGTGTAACCACTAAGGCACAAGGAAAAGGAGTATTCCCATGTGAACTTCCCACGGAACTAGATCCAAGATGTTGTAGCGCTGGTTTCAGCATGTTCTAAATGCCAACCATTCGTGCATATTGTTTTTGTCTTTCATTGTTTGTTTCTTCTTCTTTCCATTGCTCATTGTATTGCGTGGAATTTTATTCAAATTTCTTTTCATTTTCAGTTGATTTTTTTCCTTTGTATGTGTTGTGTAGTCACTTGGGCGGAAAAGAAAGCGATTTTTTTTAAAATAAAAATTTTGTGTTGGCGTTGAATATGATCAAATTCTTTATTACATTTAAATGTGTGAAGTAGTTGTAGTGAATTTTAAGTGTATGTGTCGTATGTAATGGTATAATAAAAAAAAAATGCAGTGGTCTTTCACAATCTTGATGTGACATGTTTTAAAATATTGCTGTACCATGTTTTGCCGTGTTGATGGGTGGGGGGTATGGTGAAAATGGCAAACCAAAGCAAAGTGCTTGTGTTATTCCCATTCAGTCAGTAACTATACGTTTCTCATACCCTAGGAAGCAAAGCATGTGATATGATGTACATGTCGTACCTATTGGGAATGATGCCTTCGGGGGTTCATAAGATCAACATGTGAATGTAGTCTTCATGGCGGTTTTTTTTCTGTACCAACTTTTGCATGTTTGCCTCAAACTTTTTGTTGTCTGTACAGATTTTTAGTAATGTTGACCTGTACAAAGTGTACATTTCCATAAAGCAGAATAAAGACTATTGCAATGAAATGCTGCTGTCTGGAGTCATTTTGTTTCAACTTGTAAAATGCAATACCCCCAGTGGGGATACCAGGGCGTCTTTTGTATAAATAGTTCTCCCACCTGGAAGTTCTGTGCTTGTAACTTCCTCTAAAATGTCACTCTATTTCACTGTCTTTTCCCTTAGCTTACTATCATCTACTATCTTTCTGCCTTACCGGTCCATTCTCTTGCCTTTTTGTCACGAAACACTTTCAAGATTTCCTCCAGCCGAAGTCGGACTTGCTGGGCCTAACTATTTCTTAGTTAGGCGCATAACGGCAGCATGACGCATCTGCGCTCATAAGTGACAGGAAACTGAGCGATCGAAGAAGAAGAAGAAAATGCAATGCTTTTCCCATGCTGAGTTACTGTCTGATGCACGAGTTTCATCTTGAACCCTATACAACAGATTTTTCTTTCTTTATTTGAGTAAAACATTTCTTTCTTGCCTTTGCCAAGAACTGAAGAAGCCAATGTTGTTGTTTTTCCTGCATTTATTTGTAAATTTAATTAGTTGATTTGCAACTTAGCATTTGAAGTTACGCAGAGTTAAACAATTTTGACAAAATGTAACCAATCTATTTTGTTGAAACTGAATGTTGCAAGCACTGTTGCAAAGCAAAACAACCGCTCTTCCATAAAATGGTTTTATGGTCGAACTATTTCCAAATTAAAAAAATGGTACTTATAGAGAGTAAGAAAATACTAAATGAAAACAAGGGAGAGAAAAAACTAATTCGTAAAGAATGTTTATTGCATTCAATGTTTGATACATGTAACACAACATTCCACCAAGCCTTTCGGGATTATAAAACATTTGATTTAATCTTAACATTGATCATAATCTTCATTTATTTAACCCTCTTGCATTCGCATTCGTTACAGAAAAAACCTAGTGTTCACATTTTTTTCACACATTTTCAGGAAAATCTGTCTTTTGAAGCACACAGAGCGCCATACAGTTACTATCACATCACTGCCAGTGAGAAGCTCCATCATAGTGTGTGTATAACAAGCCAGAACTTTGTGCGTGATAAAAATGCTATCAGACGGGGTCTCAGAGTGGGGGCAAGACAAGGGCGGTTTGAATACACAGAGGCAACTTCCGGCTGGGCGGTTTGGGGCGGAATAAATGCAAGAGGGTTAAAACAAGTACCAACACCCAAAACACACAAGAGCAAAATATAGTATACAAACACAATCTTTTGAAGTTTCACATGGAACTGGATTGTGTTAAAGTAAATCATATCAAAATCTACAAAAAACCAATCTGGTCTTGTCATTGCACACATAAACAAGTATGACTATTTGTTATTTTCTGCCTCAAATCTGTGCCAATTAATTGGCAATACTTCCATTCAAACCTCGCATTCTTATCCCAGTTTATCATAGGTGAGACTCCAGTAGTCCACAGAACTCTTGTAGTCCTTGTTAAATATTGTCTGGAGGCAACCAACAAAGAAGACTGCACTGCATCTGAGTCACTTTTAGCCAAGTCGTTCTGAACATATTTGTCATATAAAATATATACTACCCACATGCAATTCATGACAGTAACTGCCTACTACTAGCAGAGCATGAGTAACTGTGAACCAGACAGACTTGTGCCGAAATCAAAACGTCCATTGCAGAGACCCCAGAAAAAACTGTTTGGTCCTGGACACTCAGAAATCAACGTCGTAGGAAAATTCAAAGCCAATATGGAGTACAAAGGGAAACCGTCAGTTCAAGAGATCTACGTGGTCAAAGACTTAGAGGAGCCACTGTTAGGCAGACAAGCCATTGTCGACCTGAAACTACTGAGTTGGTGGGTGAAGTCAGTGACCCAGAACTGTCCACGTTATTCCAGGGGCTAGGGAAGCTGAACTACTCCAAATACAAGATTCAACTGAAGAAAGACAACAGACCCTTCGCAGTAGCCACCCCACGTCGACTGGCCTTGCCCCTGAAGAAGAAAGTGAAGGACGAATTGGACAAACTGGAAGCCCTGGGCGTGATCCGACCTGTGACACAGCCTACTGAATGGTGTGCACCCATCGTCGTTGTGTCAAAGTCAAACGACAAGATCAGACTTTGTATAGATTACACAAGACTTAATGAAGCGGTGCAGAGAGAAAACTTCCCTCTTCCTTCTACCGATCATCTCCTAGCCCAGCTGGATGGAGCAGTCTTGTTCTCCAAGTTAGATTGTAACAGTGGGTTTGGAAGAGGAATCACAAGACCTCACCACCTTCATCTCTCCCTTTGGCAGGTACTGTTACACCAGGCTTCCATTTGGCATCAGTTCAGGACCTGAGATTTTCCAACGCACCATGACGCAGCTGTTGGGAAACATGCAAAATGTCATATGTGACATGGACGACATCCTGATCTTTGTAAAGACCAAAGAGGAGCGTGAGGAGACTCATGGAGCAGTACTGAGAAAGCTGAAGGATGTAGGATTGACACTGAATTCAGAGAAGTGCCAATTTAGGATGCCTTCCATCAAGTTTCTGGGGCACATCATCACACCTGAGGGCATTGCCATCGATCCTGAGAAAGTGGAAGCGATCACCAAGTTCCCAAGGCCAACAAACATTTCTGAATTGAGGCGTCTGCTAGGCATGGTGAACCATGTTGCCAAGTTTGCAGGGTCAACATTGTCTGACAAAACGAAACCCCTTTGAGATCTACTGAAGAAGGAAAACGACTGGACATGGGGCAGTCCACAGGAGGATGCATTTGTACACATCAAGCAACAACTCTCTTCAGCTCCAGTGCTTGCCCATTATAGCCCCAACAGGAAGACGCGCATTTCTACTGATGCATCATCGTTTGGTTTGGGAGCTGTTCTCCTACAGAAACAAGACTATGAAAGCTACAGACCAGTGTTCTACACGTCAAGAGCACTCACTCCTACAGAGCAACACTATGCACAGGTGGAGAAGGAAGCCCTAGGAGTGACTTGGGGCTGTGAGAAATTCTCTGAGTACATCACTGGACTCAAAGACCTGACCATAGAGACAAACCACAAACCCCTTCTCGCTCTCCTGAAAACAAAACAACATTGACAAACTGACCCCAAGGATCCAGAGATTCTGCATGCGACTGATGAGATTTCAGTACAACATAGAATACACGTGTGGGAAGAATCTCGTGACTGCTGACACTTTATCAAGAGCACCAACGTCATCACCGACGCAAAAAGACCAAGAATTCGAAAATGACGTCAATCTCATGGTCAGCCAAGTCTTCGTCAATGTTCCGGCCACAGAGAAGAGGCTGAACGGCAAGAACTTCAACGTGACGCATTGTGCCAGAAGCTGATGAAGTACTGCAGAGATGGGTGGCCAGAGACATGCCCATCAGATCCCCAACTGAAGCCCTTGTGGCAGTGTATTTTTACCTCTATGAGATTTTTACCTCTAGCCGCGTAGCCAATCAGAATCGTTTGTTTGTCCGCCATTGTGAATCATTACGAAACTAACTGCATGGCTTTGTACATCGATTTCTCTGCAAATATGTAGATTTACACTCTCCTGCTCTATTTCTTGGTTCTTTCCGTTGCTTCAACTTCGTTAGGGATAGGGTTAGGGTTAGGGATAGGGTTAGGGTTAGTAGTAATCACGCGAGATAAGTAACTGTTCTAATGCGCATGCGCATAGGTAAATATTTCATACAACTACTTATTTATCGTGACACCCTACTGGAGTGCTCGTTATGACATCAGCATGGAAGACAACCTCCTGTTACACGGTACAAGAGTGATAATCCTTGAGAAGTTGAGGCCTGAAATGCTGCAGGGAATACACACTGGGCACCAAGGCATAGTCAAGTGTCGTGCCAGAGCAAGAGAAAGCATGTGGTGGCCTGGACTTTCATCCCAAATTGAGGACATGGTAGAGCGCTGCCACATCTGCAGGAAAGAGAGGAAGATGGCACCAGAACCCCTTATTCCGACGCACACCCCTGACTATCCCTGGCAGAAGGTTGCCATGGATATCTTTGACCTGAACAAAGAACAGTACTTGCTTGTGATAGACTACTACTCTCGATACATTGAACTTGCTCACCTGAAGAACACCTCTGCTGCAACTGTTGTCAACCATCTGAAGAGTATATTTTCCCCGTCATGGGATTCCAGAAATCTGCGTTTCTGACAACGGACCTCAGTTCACAAGTGGACACTTCAAGGCATTTGCTGACAGCTATGGCTTTACTCACCTGACCAGCAGCCCATACTATGCACCCTCGAATGGTGAAGCAGAAAGAGGCGTACAAACAGTGAAAGCACTGTTGAAGAAAGCGGATGACCCGTACCTTGCAATGCTGACATACAGAACAACGCCACTACAACAAGGCATGAGCCCTGCTGAGCTCCTCATGGGACGGAGACTCCGCACAACACTCCCAGTTCTGCCTTTATATACCAAGGGCTGAAAGTGACCGCTTCAAGAGAAAGGATGCAGCAGTGAAACTCAAACAAAAACAGAACTTTGACAAAGGGCACCGTGCTAGAGACGCTGCCCCTCTACAATCAGGACAGCCAGTATGGGTGAAGCCAGCAGGAACCCCAGGAACTGTGGTGACACTTCTAGCCAACAGGTCCCACGAGGTCAGCACACCTACAGGTCACCAACGTCGAAATCGCCGATACCTGATACCACGATATCTGCAGCCCCGCAGATCCACTAGCCTTTTTCCCAAGGAACATGCCCTTCTTCCAAGATCCGTCGGTGACGTCCCTGACCCCCAGCCTGATCCCGTTCCAGACGCTGTGGATGTTGCTGATCCTCCTGGACAGATCTGCACCAGCAGTGGTAGAATTGTGAAGAAACCACAGAGACTTGACTTATGAAGAACCTACCTCTGACCCTTGACCTGTGTCACTGTACTCTAAGAAAACTACCACCCAGTGACAGTGTTCTGCCAGGATCATGCATGCTTTGAAAGTTATTTGTTTATTGTTTTGTTTTGTTAAATCAAATAACTGTTCACAATCAAAATGCCCTTGGCACTGAAGGGGTTCAAGCCTGAATTGCAAATGTCCCTACATCAGAAATTGATAAACATACCATAAGAAACAATTGTATCCAATTTCATGCTTATTACATGAAAATACCCAACACTAGAATTTTGTTTTAATTATAACTGCCTGTGATCAAAAGGTTCTTTGCACTGAAGGGTTAAAGGCTAAATAGAAAATGTCCCTCTGTCAGAAATAGATAAACATGCCATAAGAACCTATCATGCCAAATTTCATGCTTGTTTCATGAAAATGCATACCACTAGATTGTTTTCAATTGTATTTTTGTCCCTCCAAAATACCCTTGGCACTGAAAGGGTTAATGGATGAATTGCAAATGTCCCTACGTCAGGAATTGATAAACACCATAAGATACCATCATGCTAAATTTCATGCTTGTTGCTTGAAAATGCACAATTCTGCCATTCTGTCTTCCACTATAATAATAGTGACATTCACTGCTGTGACGTGTTGTTTTGAATAAATATCGTTTTATAAAAATGAAAAAAACTAAATAAGCACCATTTTGATCATTATGTTATGTTTTATTGATATTTTTATGGTAAGGAACAGGCCCCCTAACTTTCCTACTTTCCGCTATTGTTCTCTACGTCATACGGCCTCTTGACGTTTTATTGAAGGCGCTTCTGTGACTTATGTGTCATACTGTATTAATAATTGACGTCATTTTCTTCAACGATTAGAACAGTGGACATCAGTCGCGTTCACTTCGGTGTTCTGAAGTCATGTTAGAAACAAAACTGATAACACGGTAAGCCTAAGATCTGTGAAGAAGCTAGGCCTACGTAGTCCATGAATTCTGCCATTGTTTTGCTTTCACTTTCGGTGCCCAGGGGTGTAATGACTCAATTTTGTCTCGTTTTTTTCACGCTTTCATCTCGTATGCGAGATACTGCCGCAAACCTCCCGCTTGAAAGTAAAAAATCAAGTTGTTTTTGACTCAGGGGACTTGGAGATAAAAAATATATAGCCAAGACGGTTCAGAAAGGCAATTTCTTTCAAAGAAATAATATAAAGCTGTTTAATACAGATAAGCAATTTAAAACGATTTTTCAGCCCAAACAGGGTTTATTTATCCTTTAAACTCGTGGAGGACCAAATTTTCTAAAGATGTAGAATGCGATTGTGGTCTCCCAATATCAGTTCAACACATTATTTTAGAATGTCCATTATTGTCATTGTTATACAAACTATCTGGGATACAAGTTGCACAAATTGGAACTTTAAAAGATGTAGTTTACAGTCATGAAATGATCAAAATTGCTAGTCATATTCAGCTCTGGAATTGCAAGATTACTTTAGTTCATGAGTTAATTAACTTTAATTTTGTTTTCTTTTTCACTTTTTATTTATTTATTTGTTGCTATTAATTTGTTAGGGATTTGTTTGTGTGGTTTGTTTGTTTGTGTGTGTGTGTGTGTGTGTTTTCTCCACATTCACAGACATAAAATCATATGCATAGTTATATTTACTCATACACACGCACTCATATCACATACACACTTTTTTTTTTTCCCTCCCCAGTCTAATATCACCATTGTGTGAACAGACTTTAAATTAAATCAATCAATCAGGCAAGTTGTTTACGTGATCAATATCAATCTGTGAGAGTATCAGTCAGATCAATCCAGTATGCAAAAGGGTTGCTTTGGAACTTTCCAGGCAAGTTGTTTACGTGATCAATATCAATCTGTGAGAGTATCAGTCAGATCAATCCGTTAACCTGGAATCATGAATCAACAGTCCATTCACAAACACAGTTTAGCAGAGGCTACCTCAAGCTGTTTACGTGATCAATATCAATCTGTGAGAGTATCAGTCAGATCAATCCGTTAATCTGGAATAATGAATCAAGTCCATTCACAAACACAGTTTAGCTGAGGCTACCTCCAGTATGCAAAAGGGTTGCTTTCAGTATCAATCTGTTAACCTGGAATAATGAATCAAGTCCATTCACAAAGGCAGTTTAGCTGAGGCTACCTCCAGTATGCAAAAGGGTTGCTTTCAGTATCAATCTGTTAACCTGGAATAATGAATCAAGTCCATTCACAAACACAGTTTAGCTGAGGCTACCTCCAGTATGCAAAAGGGTTGCTTTCAGTATCAATCTGTTAACCTGGAATCATGAATCAAGTCCATTCACAAAGGCAGTTTAGCTGAGGCTACCTCCAGTATGCAAAAGGGTTGCTTTCAGTATCAATCTGTTAACCTGGAATCATGAATCAACAGTCCATTCACAAAGGCAGTTTAGCTGAGGCTACCTCCAGTATGCAAAAGGGTTGCTTTCAGTATCAATCTGTTAACCTGGAATCATGAATCAAGTCCATTCACAAAGGCAGTTTAGCTGAGGCTACCTCCAGTATGCAAAAGGGTTGCTTTCAGTATCAATCTGTTAACCTGGAATCATGAATCAAGTCCATTCACAAAGGCAGTTTAGCTGAGGCTACCTCCAGTATGCAAAAGGGTTGCTTTCAGTATCAATCTGTTAACCTGAAATGAATCAAGTCCATTCACAAAGGCAGTTTAGCTGAGGCTACCTCCAGTATGCAAAAGGGTTGTTTTGGAACTTTCCCAGGCAGACTGGTGAGCAGAGAAACGCCTCCACCGGCACACTGGTACTGCCCAGTGTGTCCCAGGCCTGGACAGTGGCGGACAGCTGAGAGAGTTCACACTTGCGGAGGAAGCGCGCACAGGACTGGAAGCAGTACCGACCACACCAGCACTGACGCGCATTGTTCAGGTAGAACACCAGGTGAGGCAGCAAGTCCTCTTCACTGTAGGCCAGTCTGCAACGTAAGGGAAAAGTTAGTCAAGTTACTGCAAGTCTAAATGCTAAGGCATTTTTTGCAGATTTGAAAAGAATGACTAAAACAAAAGATTTGTTATCTTTATGGATGACAATATAATTCAGAAATACATTATGTCCCCATTGATGACTTGTAAATTTTAAAGCTAGTCTCTTTAAATCCTCTGGTTAAAAAAAAAGAGAGTGAATTGAGAGAAGATCTCTAGGTCCCAAACAAGTCTAAATTTTAACAACTGTGTGAGCATCACATAACACAAATTGCACTCATACACTTTACTACAAAACCTCAGAAACACAAATCACATAGTGGCTGAACCTCTTGGTTAAAAAACAACAGCATAATAATTAATATTACTCTTTCATCCACCAAAGTCTCACCACACCATTATGATAACTTTTCTCTTTTTATTACAAACAATCCTACTGTCATTTATACACTTTGAATGCTCACCACCCCTAAATCGTCACAATTACAAACATTTTCATTGTGTGCTTGAAGGCTCATTGAACACTGCCCAAATCACCCAAATCCTGGCTGGACCAGGGCTCCCAAAGACCCCCATTTGGGGGTCTATCAAGCACTAAAATTTTAAAGGACCCTCTAAAAGATTGTGCAGGGGTTCCCAGGGATGCACTAGAAAAATTTTTAGCATTCGCAATGCCCCCACCTCCAGGACCCTCTATACTGTAAGTGAGGGAGTCCCTGGGACCCCTTGTTTTGCGGGACGATTGGGAGCCCTGTGGACCTTCAAGTGAGGATCCACCCAGCTGCCCTACCCCTGGTTGCGGATGAGCCTGGAGGTGATCTCGGCCAGGGAGGGCAGGCCCAGGCTGGAGGACAGCAGCGTGCTCTGCTGCAGCGGCTGGATGGGGTTCCCAAACAGGTCCAGCCTCTCCAGCCTCAGACGCGTCACGCTGCCCGGCAGCTGGCTGATCTGGTTCCTCTGGGCAGAAACGATGAACAGCCTCGACATGCTGCCTGAAAAAAAATAGGGATTAAAAATGGTTATCCAGATACGGGGTTCCCAAGGATCTCTCAGAAAATAATGACCAAAATGGTTATCCAGATACGGGCTTCCCAAGGATCTCTCACAAAATAAGGATTAAAATGGTTATTCAGATACGGGCTTCCCAAGGATCTCTCACAAAATAAGGATTAAAATGGTTATTCAGATACGGGCTTCCCAAGGATCTCTCAGAAAATAAGGATTAAAATGGTTATCCAGATACGGGCTTCCCAAGGATCTCTCAGAAAATAAGGATTAAAATGGTTATCCAGACACAGGGTTCCCAAGGATCTCTCAGAAAATAAGGATTAAAATGGTTATCCAGACACAGGGTTCCCAAGGATCTCTTAGAAAATAAGGATTAAAATGGTTATCCTGATACAGGGTTCCCAAGGATCTCTTATAAAATAAGGATTAAAATGGTTATCCAGACACAGGGTTCCCAAGGATCTCTCAGAAAATAAGGATTAAAATGGTTATCCAGACACAGGGTTCCCAAGGATCTCTTAGAAAATAAGGATTAAAATGGTTATCCAGACACAGGGTTCCCAAGGATCTCTTAGAAAATAAGGATTAAAATGGTTATCCTGATACAGGGTTCCCAAGGATCTCTTATAAAATAAGGATTAAAATGGTTATCCAGACACAGGGTTCCCAAGGATCTCTTAGAAAATAAGGATTAAAATGGTTATCCAGACACAGGGTTCCCAAGGATCTCTCAGAAAATAAGGATTAAAATGGTTATCCAGACACAGGGTTCCCAAGGATCTCTTAGAAAATAAGGATTAAAATGGTTATCCAGACACAGGGTTCCCAAGGATCTCTTATAAAATAAGGATTAAAATGGTTATCCTGATACAGGGTTCCCAAGGATCTCTTAGAAAATAAGGATTAAAATGGTTATCCAGACACAGGGTTCCCAAGGATCTCTTAGAAAATAAGGATTAAAATGGTTATCCAGACACAGGGTTCCCAAGGATCTCTTAGAAAATAAGGATTAAAATGGTTATCCTGATACAGGGTTCCCAAGGATCTCTTATAAAATAAGGATTAAAATGGTTATCCAGACACAGGGTTCCCAAGGATCTCTTAGAAAATAAGGATTAAAATGGTTATCCAGACACAGGGTTCCCAAGGATCTCTCAGAAAATAAGGATTAAAATGGTTATCCAGACACAGGGTTCCCAAGGATCTCTTAAAGAAAATTTCAAGGACTTTTCCAAGACCATGGTAGTAAATTTTAAGGACTGAAAGTATTGCATGTAATATGGATAATTACAGCAAGAGGTATGCTAATGTTGAACTACCATATTTTTTAGCTTTCAAGACACTGCAGCACATACCACAAGTCCATCAAAAGTCATTTGCTGTCACCAGGGCGGTCAAAAAGTACTAGATTTTTGTTCTCCTAAAAGTATACATTTCATTTGATATTTTTCAAGTATTACAGGCTTAGAGTTTGCTGGCTCACAGTCTGAAGATCTGATTAGCAGATGAAGAAATTTTAGGACTTTTTAATGAGTTTTTGAGTGTGCTGGTATTCCAGCACCTGCCAGTTTTCTGGGACTTTTCCCTTTGGAAACACAAGACGACACAGATGTACAGGAGCATCAACAACATCACAAACAATTTGACAACACTGTTAAAAACACACAACAAAACCCCACCATCTAATGTCAAAAACTCAACGCAAACAATCTTTAATCGACTGACCGATGGTTGGCGGCAGAACGGTCAGTTTGTTATCGTCGACGTGAAGTTGCACCAGCCCCCTGATCTGGCACAGCGGCGGGGGCAGCTCCGTCAAGCCGTTGTTGTTCAGCCTCAGCACCGACAGAGTGTCTTTCACGCCGGAGCGGTACAATGACGGTGGCAGGGCGGTCAGCTGATTGGAGGAGAGGTCAAGCTCCGACAGCTGGCTCCATCGACTCAGGTCGTCAGGGAGCGAGGCCAGGAGGTTGTCCGACATGGTCAGCGAGCGCAGACGTCGCAGATCTAAGATCCTGCGGTCGAAGCGCTTCATGGCGCACCCACTGACCTGATTCCAAAGAATAACAGTATGCAAATATTTTACAATTCAATCATTTACCATATTTTATGGACAATAAAGCACATCTTGTTATTAAGAGCATGTTTATGGCTTCAAAATCTGAATCCACATGGAAGTTTTTAAGATTTCTTTTAGTTACTCCACACATGCAATGTGAAGTAACTTTCTAAACAAATCGCTTGTGTTGTGGTTCTTTTCATATTTTTTTTTACTTTATAAAAACTATGTAAGCCGATATACAAAGAATAACAACCGTAATTCTGTTCCACTTCAAAATGAAAACTATCTAGAACATAATACATGTAGTTGCTCTGCCCTGCCATCCTCCGTACAGTCTTAGCAGTGTCAATTTTGACTCATACATGTCTGTCTCTGAGCTCAAAACTGCCATCCTTCATACACTCTTAGCAGTGTCAATTTTGACTCATACATGTCTGTCTCTGAGCTCAAAACTGCCATCCTTCGTACACTCTTAGCAGTGTCAATTTTGCACAGTGCGTAATTAACCGAAGCAAATCCTCACCTGACGTATTCTTCAGAAAATGTTAAACAATCAAAATAGAGAGAGACCCTCTAAAAGTATCCAGACTATCCCCTAATAATCTAGATACGTCAGGGCTCCCAATGGTCCCGAGAAACAAGGGGTCCCAGGGACTCCTTCACTTACAGTATAGAGAGTCCTAGAGGCAGGATAGAGGGTCCCAGTGGCATTGCAAATACTGAAAAGAATTTTTCTAGTGCATCCGTGGGACCCCCTGCGCATTCTTTTAGAGGGTCCTTGAGAATCTTAGTACTTCATAGACCCCCAAATGGGGGTCCCTGGGAGCCCTGTACGCATATTGCGCGCCGATTCTGACCCCCTGATTACGAAGAAAGAACAAACACTTATAGAGTTGAAAACAAAAGCCAAGTCATACGGTCAGACTGGTGAGGCCGGTGGGAAAGGTGACGGTCAGTGGGTACTCCCTGCGAGAGGTGATGACCATGGAGGTCTGCAGGGCCCGCATGCCGCTGGTGGACGGGGCCTGCACTGACCCCACGCTCCTGGTCACGTCCTCCCCCTTGGCCACCATGCGCACCATGCCCAGCAGGCTCTTCAGCTGGATCGGGTCAGCCTGAAATAAAAACAGATCTATAAATGAAAAGGTAAACACATACAGTGGAATCTCCCTATTAACTCATTCGCATCGCAACGATGAATTATTAAAAAAACTCACAAATCACTCCAGCCATACACACAAACAAAACATACATAAACAAAAGGAGAAATGAAAGAAGATTATAGGTTTTTACTTCAGGTTTATACACAGGGAAGTGGTAGATCAGACTTTTTTTATGTATAGACTTTATATAGAAAAACTCTACACTGATTGGTTTCCCCACAACAAACCACTACAAAAGCAAAGTCAGAGGCAAAATTGTGGTCTAAGGGAGCGAAGCGAGTTTAGAAGAGAACAAGATATGGTGTGCACACAGATTTACTTCTCTTGAAGCAAATGCATCAAATTGAAAGCTATCTATTAATTCCGGACATATATGGCTGGAATGACTTGAATGACCTTGAAGAATCAGCCCCAAAAAGATCTTGATCGGGAGGGGTCTTAATAGGGAGGCCGACACTCAGTACCGGATGTAAAGGGGAAACAATTGAAAATGTTGGGGTCACATCTTTGATGAAGTCTTAACAGGGAAGGTCTTTATAGGGAGGTTCCACTGTATAACCGCCGGGAGTTGTGGCGTGATCCTGTAATCCAGCTACATGGAGGCTTGATTTGATGGACCAGGCATGGTAGTGGGGGCAAAGTGGTTTCGAAGAAAAATGGCCGGGGGTCCAGGGGGCCGAAGAAAATTCAATAAAATTCAATAAATGAAAGTGAAATGTTCACTTTTTCATGCCATTTCAATGCATTTTTTAATAATTTTGTTTCAAACTTTCGCGGATTTTCCGCGATTCGCGGAGGTCTACCATGCCTGATGGACCCTTGAGGGGAGCCCCAGTTGACTAAGGAGAGCCACACTAAAACACAGCATATATGACCGTCATAAACTGAGCCCTGACATGGAAACCACAAGGCAAAAGAGAGGCCGCTCAAGAAACACCTGGCGGAGAGAGCTCCTGGCAGACACCATACGGGTAGGCCTTACTTGGAACCCGATAGAGGACAGGGGGCTGCGGAAGTCTCTCGTTGGCCTATATGATGATGGGAGTACAGGCATTGTAATGGAGGAAAAGCATTTTGTGTCTGTATATTTTTTTAGGGTTTCAAGAGATGTCTTTTGGTGTAATCAGTGGATTAACTCTTTGGTTTCTGTATTTAGAGAAGTTTCAATTACTGTTCATTCCTGAGAACCTCTTTAGCTGCTGAGAACGTTTATCCCGTTGATTCCTACGGGCCTCTCTTGCTCGTGATATCATGCAACATTATTATTTATATTTTTTATTTTTCTATTATAAAACAGCTATGGTCATCTCAGGACTGTCACCGTGTAAAGTTCGACCACTTATTACAAAGCGCTCATCAATGTATCTTACCAACGTTCAACATCCTGTAAACAACAAAACATACAGTACAATTCATAACATGACACCTCCATCATTGCACCCTATAGCACATAAGTCCACACAGTGCTGGAAACGTTGAGCCACTCTACTCTATTTATCGGATCCAGGTTAAAAAAACCAGTAAAAAAGGATAACAAATACATACTAGTAAGCTAAAAAACATAAAAAAGGCTATATAAGCAAATATGCACTGCAGAATGGACAACAGGTGCCCACTCAAGTGCATAAGGTCTCACGTGTGGACGCCAGTGTACAATAAAAAAAACCTGGCATGTCATAAATTGTAAATAAAGGAAAAACGTGGAAGGGTTTTATAGAAAAAATGCAGGAGAATGGACCAATAAGGCAGAAAGATGCAGACGCCAGAAAGCAAAAAGAAGAGAAAAGGCAGAGTCAAAGAGAGTGATAGAGTAGGGGAAGTTACCAGCATAGAACTTCCAGAAGAAGGGGGAACTATTTCTGCTGAAAGACCCCCCGGTATCCCCACGGGAGGGCCCTAACCACATAAGCCAGCCTAAGCCGTTGCCTGCCTCCTACGATATGGACGTGCGGTTGGACTTGAGAAGGCTGCTGGACTCCTCTCCGTAAGCCCCCCCCCCCCCCCCCCCCCCCCCCCCCCCCCCCCCCCCCCCCCCCCCCCCCCCACCATGATAGGTGGAAGCCCACCGTGGGGTATCATGCAACATGATGCAACTGTTATTAATTTTCTCTTCTATAATTGCAATGAGGTTTTTTCCCTTTTCTTACTGGGGCAAGCCCCCTGTGGGGATACCGAGGGGTCTTTTGTATAAATAGTCCCCCCACCTTCTGGAAGTTATGTGCTTGTAACTTCCTCTAATCTGTCACTCTCTTTGACTCTGCCTTTTCCCTTTGCTTGCTGTCATCTACCATCTTTCTGCCTGTCTGGACCATTCTCCTGCCTTTTTTCAAGAAGCAATTTCAAAAAGATTCCTCCAGCCGAACATGCTGGGCCTAGTTATTTCTTACTTAGGCGCATAATGGCAGCATGACGCATCTGCGCTCATAATTGACAGGAAACTGTCTGAGCGATCGAAGAAGAAAAACTGGGGCAATTATTGTTTATGAAAGAGAAACAGGCTGCTGAAAACATGCCGCATATTCACAATAACATAACACCCCTTTATACAGTTTTACTCTCTCTGGAAACCCAGAAATAGGAAAATAGAGAGCTCTACAAAGCTAGGAATCTGCAGTTGCTCCCATTCAATCTCAAAAGCTGTTCTCAGGAACGAAAGACTTAAAAGCCCTTTACGGTGATCAGTGCACAACTGCTCTTGAATATGAATTCATAAAACTGTCAAGGCTCCCAGGGACCCCCATTTGGGGGTCTATGAAGTACTAAAATTCTAAAGGACCCTCTAAAAGAATGTGCAGGGGGTCCCAGGGATGCACTAGAAAAAACATTTTTAGTATTCACAATGCCACTGGGACCCTCTATCCTGCCTCTAGGACCCTCTATACTGTAAGTGACGGAGTCCCTGGGACCCCTTGTTTTGCAGGACGATTGGGAGCCATGACTGTTCAAACTTAAGGAAAGGGAATCTCTCAAGGTTAAAACCCCTTCTGACATTTGTTCTTCTGCATTCACTTTTCTCTGAATTCAGAAAATTCTCTGAAAATTACCATGCTGGAGTACATCCCGAAAGTGGTCAGACATGACATCAGTATGAGTAATGACCCTCATGATTACATGGAACCTTTGTGCTAAATCATATATTCACAGACTGACAGAGCAAGTTGGCTTAACCCTTTCACCGCCAGCCATATTTCATACAAGAATTCCCATTAAATGTACCTGGGTAGAGAACAATATTCATCTGCAGTATTGGGGATTCTTCTGTGGCACATGATATACAATAAGGTCTATCCTTACTTCCCGAAACTAAGACAATAGGGTTTTTGAATATTATACCCCAATTTGATGCCTTTTAGTGACATGGGTGTTAAATCACTGTGGTGCTGAAATGCGACTTTGGCGGTGAAAGGGTTAAGTTAGGGCCATCTAAAACTGCCCAATTTAGTGGAGAAAAACAGGTTGTGAGTTTCCCTTAACTTTTACTGAGTATTTGTTCAGTGGTGGGGGAGGCTCTCAATCTATTTCTCTAAACCTTATTGGACTATCTGAAAGGGCCATATATAACACTAAACCATCAGTCCTGTTTTATTTGTTTTATTCTAAACCATCAGTCGTTCAGTGTTGGTCATAATTTAGAGCCTGGATCATCAAAGGCATACAAAAAATAAAACCTGGAATACAGACAAGAATTTTTTTTTAAAGAACAGTCAGTACACAGTTGCATCAATGAAAAAAGTAGCGATGCTTAAAGGGGCACCCTGACGATGAGCTTTTATAAGAAACACGTCGAGATCGCCAGGAAAACACTCTTTACAAAGATCACAACACTCCCTTTGCTCTGGTTTTCTAGAAATCAAACCGCCAAATCAGCGATTCCTCCTTGGCGGAGGTGCTGGAAGTCAAATTCCGCCTGAGTCGCTTAGACCAAATCACAAAATTTCCACAATACAAGCCTTTTTATTTACAGCTTACCAGAAGGAGTTTCGCTCACAACAAAGGAAATAGCTCCATTTAAAAAAACAACTGCACTACAAAGAAGAAAAAGCTTTAACCACTCTGAGTGTCCTCTACCCACCCTGTCCAAAATAGCTTCTCTCCGGCAACTCCGCCAAGGAGGAATCGCCATTTTGACGGTTTGATTTCTAGGAAACTAGAGCAAAGTGAGTGTTCCGATCCTTGAAAAGGCTGTCTTTCTGGTGATCTCAATGTGTTTCTGGCAAAAAAACTCATCCTTCAGGGTGCCCCTGGGCTTTAAGAAAAGTGCTTACCTTGCTGATACAGACGTCTTGGGCTGGGATGGCCAGACTGATGGTCCCCTTTCCCTCATCCACAAAGCGTGTGTACAGTCGCATAATGTTCCCCGACAACTGAAAAAACACATTGAAGGTCATAATTGATGATCATAAACATCAAGTTTTATCACTTTGATTGAACACTGAACACACACAATGTCGATCAAGCAGGCATGCCCTCAGAAAAGAACAGACCGGTCCCCCATTTCTTTTTAAAATCAGACTTCAATTAAGTCCTGAATGAAGTACAGTTGAACCTCCCTTATAAGACCCCCCTCCCCCCTTTGACTTTGACCTACTTCTTTGAGACATTGCCCTTCTTTGTAAATATTAAAATTACCTCCCTTATACAACTCTCTCCCACTTAAGACCTTATTTTGGATGATTTTTCAAGGTCTTAAAAGGGAGGTTCCACGGTATTACAGTTTGAATTAAAGTTCAAATAAATATAGTAGTACCTGTACTAAAGATTACCACGGCTGTTCAAATTCCAGCTATAATCTCCATGAAGTTCAATGTGTGTCAATAATTTTACATCACCTGATACAGCACCAAATCTGGGCAATAAAGCCATCACAGATCTCACATAATTAAGTAGTTGGCGAGTATACAACTACACCTCAAGTAGTCAAGAGGACAAAAATCATCACTGTTTACCACCATCACCCACCAAATCTCATCACCTATCATCTACAAAAAGATTTAAATTTGTGTAGAAAAAAACACCTGTTATCTGTTCAATAAACCATTTTACCATCTTGGAAAACAAAACAAAAATCCAAAACAAACACACACACACACATGAAACAAACAAACATGTATACTTTGCACAAATGGGTAAAATTTAAAAAAAGATACAAAAACAAACAAAAAAGGTATTGTGTTAGTCATACAATTTGGCAAATCAAAACAGCAAACCTACAAGTTGTAGTTAGTTTTACATAATACATATTTATATTAGCCAAACAGTGTTGGGAGTAATGATGAAGAAAATGTTTAACCTTTTCTCTTCATACTAAAGTTTACTACTCACACATAGCTTTCATTTAAACTTGGAGTTATTTAACAAAATCTCCCCATTTATATTTCTTAAAAATGTCTACAGTCCAGAGCTGATAATAAGAGAACTGTACCCGATATTTGGTGCCAGTCCTGTTTTTCCCCGTGGAGATGAGCATGTTGATCTGACTGCCCCCTTCCTTGCCCACAGTCACCAGGGCCTGACTGGCTCGGCTCTTCTTCAGGCTGCATCCAGCCACTGGCCGCAGCATCACTTCCACTTCGCATTTCAGACGCATTCTGCTGCTGTCTGGGGTCCAGGTTCACAAGGGGGTTCAATGACTGAAAATTATGTATAAAAAGTCAGGGCTCCCAATCGCCCCGCAAAACAAGGGGTCCCAGGGACTCCTTCACTTACAGAACAGAGGGTCCTAGAGGCAGGATAGAGGGTCCTAGTGGCATTGTGAATGCTAAAAAGAATTCTTCTAGTGCATCCCTGGGACTCCCTGCACATTCTTTTAGAGAGTTCTTTAGAATTTTAGTGCTTCATAGACCCCCAAATGGGGGTCCCTGGGAGCCCTGAAAGTATACTTGTAAGTTGTATACCACATAGTTCTGATCAGTGGTTTGTGAGTTGAACTTTAGTTGAAGGCGATTAAAATATTTCATATTCATTCTTGACTGTGAAATTTGTTTAGTAATAGTAGTACTAGTAGAAATAGGTTACTAATAGTAATACTCCCTTGTCTTTCTCTGCAGTGGCCATGTCCAAACTATTCATTTGACTGAACATTATCACAAATAATCATAGAACTAAGAACTATAATTATGTTATGTCTTGTGTTGTGTGTGTGTGTGTGTGTGTGTGTGTGTGTGTGTGTGTGTGTGTGTGTGTTAGAGAGAGAGAGAGAGTTGCTTTGTATATGCGCTGTTGCTGGTTGGTGTCACTCTTGAATGCTGTTTTTGTTGTCTGTTGATGAATCATTGATTGTAAAGCGCTTTGGGCTCATCTGAGGTAAAGCGCTACATAAATGTACAATTATTATTATTATTATGACAAGGATGTTAAATTAAATATTATCAGTTTATGCCACTCTACTTCTTCTTGCAGCATCCTCCATCAACAATTTGATTATTATGACGCTTACGACGTCTAAATGTAAACAGTAATGCTCAGGCCATAAATAATTATGAAAAGCAATTTACAAATAGGGGATTTCACTAATTGGATTTTCTTGGCACATCCCCTCCCACAAACTTTTTTCTTCTTCTTCAGATTGTGGATATTTATCCTTCCCTGAGCCCAAAGACTTCGTTTAGACTGCTAACTGGTACAGGAGGCATGCTTTGTGAGTTCATGTCATCCAATCCATTGCACTGGCACAACACGGCCTACTCCTACCGCTTAGTCACATATCAGGGGTGATAATACTGATATGATTAAAGTTTATAAAATATGTCACCATTTATACGATTATTCCACTACTAACAGCCTACTAAACTCTTTGTGAGGGTGATAGAACCCGTGGCCATAACTTTAAACTGTACAAAAAAGATACTAACACCAGACTAGCACAAAACGTTTTTACTAACAGAGTAATAAATGCATGGAATAACCTTCCCGATGAAGCAGTTAATGCAGTCATTAAATTCATTCAAAAATATCATAGACAAGTTTTTCCAAAACAAAATGTATTCAGTTAATATACAGACTTAAAGGAATAAAACACAGATGCCTTAGTAGTCATCAGTGAATGAAGACAAACCAAATAAAAATCAATTTTAGAGGACAACAGGCTAAACAAAATAGCCTATAGTGCCATTTATGCTATGCTAGTGGAATGTGTGCGCAAGAACTTTTCAAATCTTCTTTGTGCTTTACGGCATTCTTTTTTAGCCTTATTTCCCCCCTCCTCCATGACGCCCTCCAAACCCTTCATCTCCTACAGTGTTCCCCCCATTTGATCCTTGTTCACCGTGGCCAAACCTCAGATTGTTTTAGTTAACCGTCAGAATCTAAAGTATGTTGAAGCCAAGGCGG
Organism: Phymorhynchus buccinoides; assembly: GCA_017654935.2. Classification (NCBI taxonomy): domain Eukaryota; kingdom Metazoa; phylum Mollusca; class Gastropoda; order Neogastropoda; family Raphitomidae; genus Phymorhynchus; species Phymorhynchus buccinoides. Next base: position 64,321 of record JAGGCT020000417.1, read on the forward strand.
ACGGTATAATAAAGAAGAAGGGTGTGGTCTCCCCTAGTTTTCGTTATCATAATTATGCCACAATGCCAATGTCAGGTCAGGTAGTTAGGACATTAGGCCTCGCGGCCTCTTCACTGTCCTGTCATTTTTGTTTGAACTTTTGCACAGCTGAGAGGTTTTTGTATTTTGTTTTCGGCAAATCTGCCTTTTAGTTATGCTCGTATTGTAGCTTTGATATGTTGGTGTATCCACCAGGGAGGTTTTTGAATTGTGTTAGATTCTGTGCTCGTTTAATATGTGCAGGAAGAGTATTCCAAAACTTTGTTACTCTGTTAGAAAAGAAATTTTGTCTAATATTAGTTCGGCTATACTGGGTTAGTATTTTTAAATCACTGTTACGGGTTCTTGAGTCAGTTGTTAGCTGGAACAAAGATTTATTAGTATTGTTATCACTGAGAAAAATTTTGTGTGTATTTATCAGATCCCCACAAATTCTTCTGTATTTCAGAGATGGTAATTTCAACTTTCTTAGTCTGTGTTCGTAATCAAGGTGACTAACGCCTTTAATCAATTTTGTTGCTTGTCTTTGCACCCTTTCTAATTCTGCCGATTGCCTTTTTAAAAACGGACTCCAAACCTGATTTCCATACTCTAGATGAGGTCTGACCAAACTTTTATATAGTTTTAAAAATACTATATTATCTAACCCAATAAAACTTCTTCTAATTAGGCCCAGCATTTTGTTGCCTTTACCAATAGCCGTATTAATGTGGTTATCAAATGTTAATCCAGAGTCAAAGATGACTCCAAGATCCTTTTCCTCTTTGCAAGTTTTTAGAATATGTTTGTCGGTACCATGTGAGATTTCATAATTGCAACTTAGATTATTCTTTCCTAAATGCATCACCTTACATTTACTATCATTAAAATACAGATTCCATTCCTCTGTCCAGTTTATTAGTCTGTCAATGTCATGTTGAATTGTTTTAGAATTTTTTGAAGTACAGTGTATTGTATATTTTAGTATCGTCCGCAAAATGTTTACATATGCGTTCTACTTGATCCGGTAGATCATTAATGAAAATTGTGAACAGAATGGGGCCTAGGATGCTACCTTGTGGAATGCCACTCAACACTGCTGCTTCAGAAGAATATTTACCATTTATTTGTACCTTTTGTGTTCTACCCGTAAGAAAATTTCCTATCCATCTTAATATGTTCCCATCTATACCATAAGACTGAAGCTTTAATAGCAATCGTTCGTGTGGGACGGAGTCAAAAGCCTTGCGGAAATCTAAATATACATCAAAAGTTTCCTTTTCATCTAAAAATTTAGTAAAATTGTCCATGACATCCGTCAACTGGGTCATACAAGATCTTCCTGTCCTAAAGCCATGTTGACATTCTGAATACAGGTTAAAATTTGTCATGTGGGCTATAACTGTGTCTCTAATAAATTGTTCTAACATTTTGCAAATAATACACGTGAGGCTTACAGGCCGGTAATTTCCTGGTTCAGATTTTGTACCCTTTTTGAAGATGGCTGCTACTTCGGCTTTTTTCCAGTCTGCGGGCAGCTCACCTGTTTGTAAGGATTTGTTAAATAAAATAGTTAGAGGTGGGGGCCAGCTCCTCAGACAGTTCTTTCAAAATCAGTGCTGGCACTCTGTCTGGGCCCTGGTCTTTGTTGGGGTCTAATTCCTTCAGTTTCAGTTTTACCTGTTCTTGTGAAACATGAATATCAGAACAATTATGAGCCAGAGACACCTTAGAATTTACACTTGGTAAATTGTCTGTGTTTTCTCTAGTAAATACACTAGAAAAGTAGTTGTTTAAAATATTAGCTTTACCCTCATCATCACATACAAGATTACCATCTTTATCTTTAAGTGGACTAATCCCTGTGTTCATTTTCAATCTGGAATTAATGTACCTCCAGAACAGTTTAGGGTTTTGTTTACAGTTATCAGATATTTTTCGTTCATGAGGTGTTTTTTCTCTTTTTAATTGCTTACCACTCTTGTCTCTTTCTTTTATATATTCTCAATATTTACCTTGCTTAGATTTGTTGTTTTCCAAAAATCTTTTGTAAAGCCTATATTTCTTTCTAACACTTTTTCTAAGTCCTTTTTTCTAAAACATCCAGTATGTTTTTGAATATTTTTTATTTTTCATGTTCCTTTTGATTTTGGGAATATGTTCTTCCATTGATTTGTGAATTTTGTCCCGAATAATCTGCCAGCAATCATCAACCTCTAAAGCCTCAAAATGTGTCCACTCTTCGTTTGCGAAGTATTCTTTCATTTTAGTAAAATTTGCTCTCTTAAAATTTTTGTTCTGTGCTTGGGGTGTACTGTCAAATTTGTTTGCATTTATATAGGTCAGGTCAGGTCATGGTAATGAGGGCAACTAGGCCTCGCGGCCTCTGAAGTGCCCTTTCAATTTAGTTTTTGTAGTATTGGGCACAGCTGTGACGGTTTTTGATGACTCAATCAGTCATGTTGGTATCTCAATTCTGTCAATTTAGGGTCTTTGTCCAGGAGGTTTTTAAACTGGTTAAGGTTTGGTGCAAGCTTGATTTGTGCAGAGAGGTTAATCCAATACTTGGCCACTCTGTTAGCAAAAGAATGTTTTCTAATATTAGTTCTGTTGTATTGTATTAGTATTTTTAATTAACAGTTTCTAGTTTTCGAATAGTTCGAGGGCTGAAACAATCTTTTGTTAGTAAAGTCAGTATTGTTAAACATTTTATAAACATTTATCATGTCTCCTCGCAGCCTCCTATATTTCAAGAATGGCAAATCCAGCTTGCGCAGCCTTTCACCATAGTCTTTATTTTTAAGAGATTTTATCAGTTTCGTAGCTCTCCTCTGGCATCTTTCGATTGACACAGACTGTCTTTTGAGATATGGGTTCCAAATTTGATTCCCATATTCTAAATGTGGTCTCACCAAGCTTTTATACAGGTTTATAAACACATTTTTTTTTATTCCTGAAAAAGTCCTCCTAATCAGCCCCAGCATTCTATTTGCCTTGCCAACAGCTGTTGTGATATGTTTGTCAAACTTAAGATTAGGATCAAAGATCACCCCTAAGTCTTTTTCTTCTGTGCATGTCTCTAATATATGTCTGTTTGTGCCATGAGTTATTTCATATTCCCTCTGTGGATTTTTGAATCCTAAATGCATAACTTTACATTTG